>OX596030.1:48801911-49213024 GCA_951394125.1 Epistrophe eligans
ATCGAGTTTTCAAAACATTATTATGATTTTTTTTTAATCCGAACATGTAATTTTTTAAATTTTGATACACAATATTATTCTGTGGGTTTCATGGAAAATGGATAGCAAAGTTCTCGTCAGTAATCAAATGAACACGGCTACTACTTTAACTTATCAGAAGCTTCTGTTTGTTATTTTAAATCGGTTAAACACATAATGAGATAGTTGAAAATCCAAAAAAAAAATCGATTAGAGGTACTATTAATGATGGTTAAATGATAATTTAGTTGTTTGTATTAGCACACAGAAATTTTGTTTATCAAAACGTTCGAGACGAAGTTTTAAAACGCTTGTATGCACCGTTAATTTTTAATATAAGGATAATTTCTTTTAATATCCTAGATATTGTTAAAAATTCGTTACCTTGCTTAATAAAAATGGAACCAGTAATTTTCAAAACATTGAGTTTTCATTTGATTTTTTTAAAAATCCAAAACATTTTTTTTATATATCTAGTATTATTAGAACTTTTTGGAATATATTCCATAAAAAATTAATCAAAATCAGTTGAACCATTTTCGATAAACATTTGTAATAAATAAACATTTATAACCATTTTTCGGAATCTTTTGTCTTACTACAACTTTTGAAATTTACTGACTTTTCTGGAGCCTATGGATCCGTTTTTCAGAAAAAATAAGATTTTCTTTAAATCGTGTCAAGAGAGTGCCAAATAAAATCGACCTATCCGCTTTGGCTGTAGCCGAACAGACGGACAAAATTGCATTATTTTTTGTCTTCCTTGTCATTGAGATGTCAAGCTTGATCGAAATCTTGAGTTCGATTTTTTTTTCCAATCCATAGTACCTTTGCATCGCAAATAAAAAAAATATAAATACATTAAATAAACTTACCATTTGTTTAGGTTCACATGTGTTTTCTTTTTGCGTTTAACCACTCCACCAAAATATTTTGGATTAACGACAGACAATACCGGCGACATTCTTTCAGCATTTAAATTGAAATTAGTTTCTATCTTGATTCCTGGGTATGTCAAATTCAAAAGTGATTGTTTTTTTGACTCATTATGCGGTGGTGATCTTGGAACAACTGAAACGTTTTCCGATGGCGGCTGCAAATGCAGGTGCTTCAAGTTATTTATAAATTGGTATAATCTATCACAAGACTCCTGATTAACAGTTGAAAACTCCTCATCGTAAAATTTATTTTGAAAAGAGGGCACAGTCTTCGTCTTGTCATTTTTATTCTGCCCATATGGTTCCACCGAGTAAAAATCAACATAATTCCTAAGATTTATTTTTCCGAAATCATCTTTTGAAGGACTCTGATATGGATATTGATTCCTAACTTTTTCATTATAACCATAGACTGAACAAATTCCAAGAAATGTGGACAAAAGTGGTTCCAACACTTCAAGAACAAACATTTGTTTCATTTGTACGACTTTATTCTCAATGAATTCATCGAAATCTTCAGTTGCTTTCGAAAGTTTTCTTGGCCTTTTCTTTAGAGGATCCTTTTGGTGTAACATATATCTCTTATGTTTTTGATCTCGTTTAAATTTCCTGCGTAACTCTGTATTTTGCTCAATATCCATTTTGGCCAACTTGGTCTTCACCGTCGGGGAGCTTCGAGTATCTTCAATTTCGCTCTTGATAGACACCTTTATGTCGGCATTCTCTTGCGAGGACATAAGTTTGTTGTGAACATTGTTAGAACTGGCTTCGACAGTTGGGCTTTCGTTAGTAGTTTGGTCTTTCTGTTTGAAGAACTTAAATACATTATTGTTTGGATTTTGTGGATTTTGAGTTTGCTGGATACCAACTGACTTAGAAATATTTTCTGCCTGTAAAATCTGATTAGTATTGGACTGAACACCAACGGATCTTTCAAGATCATTGGGATGTTTCGCTTTTGGAGTATATGCAGAAACAAATGAAGTTTCTCTGGAAATCATTTGGGGTTTACTCTTTACAGTACTTACAATAATGTCACGATCGTTCATTGGATTCTTTTTTGCCTTGTCATTGACACCCTTATTGAGTATTTTAATTTCTGGTTTGATGTCACCTACTGATGAAACAGGGGGTATAACTGGACGTGCTAACTGTGCTTCTAGAGAACTAACAACGCCTAAGCTTGGTGCGCGAACTGTAGCCAATTTTCGAGGAGCCAATGACTGATTGCATCCTGGATTGGAACGTTGACTAATAGATGACTGAAGTAAGTGCTTAAGGAGGACATTCTGAGTCTCATCAGATTTTGGAATTATTTGTTTTTCCATTCTCTCTGTAGAAGGATCATGGCCAGCTTTAGTCATGGGTCGCTTTTGTTGGCTTTGACCGGGAACCATAGATTCTATGTTTTTATTTTCAATTCTCTTTGCTTTGTTATCTTCAGTTGTTTTGGTGACTTTGAATTGAAATCTATTAACATTATTTTGGACTGCCAAAGCAAATTGTTGACGTAAAAGGATGTTGTCTTCTAGCATTTTTCCAATCATCTTATTGTCGGCTAGATGTTTTGTGTCATTGAGACGAGGTGCATCCTTTCCAGTTGATGCTTCAGATGTAGTAACTGTTTTTGTTGTCAAAATTAGAGGTTTCCTTGAGACGGTTTTAGGAAGACATGTGGTCATTCGCGGTAGTATATTATCAGCACTGGTGGATGATACAACCACAGAAGTTGGCGTGGCTTCCGTTGTGATGCTCTCAAAAGACTTGGATACATTAGAATCTGTTTCTATCACTCGATATTGATTAATATAGGAAGGACTGCTCCTGGGAACCTGCTCATCATAAGCAACTGATTTGATTAAGGATTCCGTAGGCTTTTGCTGAGTCTTATTAGCTACAACTAGGTTACCAATCGGTGTTGTCTCCATACTGTCTTCAGCTGGCTGATTTTGTTGTTGTTGTCCTTGAGTCATCTGGGGAGTGTTATCTAAGAAGACCATTTCATCTTCAAATATTTGCTTAGGCAAAGTAGTGACATCCAGTTGGGAAGGTTGAACAAAATTCTGTTTGGAAAAACTTGCGCCTGGCGTCGATTTGAAACCCATGTTCGGTAGCTGAATCTTATTCCCAACTAGAGTCGCTTGAACAATCTTTGAATTATTGATCTTTGAATTCAAATGTACTTGGGAAAGCTGCACTATTGTTGGGGCTTTAATTTTGTTTCCACGAATGTTAATAACCTACAAATACAAATTTAAATATCAGTAGATTTTTTATTCATATGAGATATTTTAGATTCGAATAAGAAGAACTTAATAAAACTGTTGTTTGCATCTAATAAAAATGGGAAGATGAACACTCTTTCTTTTTTCAATCACTAAATGATGAATTAGCATATTATCGTTTTTATGGGGACGTTTCTGAAAAGAATCGATTTTTTTCTGTGAAACAAATCTTGCATATTTTGCAAGATTTCAAAAAGAATTTACACCAATTTGCACACACAATAGCAAGATTTGACGTTTCTAAAATCTCAAATTGAATTTTGCTGTGTTTTTGGTTGCAACAAATTTGAATATTTTAATAACGTATATACATACATTCCGTATTTTTAAATTCTGTTCTTTGACAGTTTTTAAAATATGCCAGCTTAAAAATTCATGTGTTCGTGTTCATATGGTACAGTCAACCCCGCTTATTTGAAATTCAGCTTAAAAGAATAACTTAATTAAACGATTTTTTTAAGTTTTAAGATTGATCTTTCAATCACTTCATTAAAATTAAAATGTCGGTCACATACATTTTTACCATTTACGTTTAAGTTGCACCAAACTGATGAAAGCCGCAAAATAATATCATTTTTCAATACAAAGTAAAAAATCTCGTCTTCAAATTGCAAACTTGTTCTTTGAATAAAAGATTTCCGCATACAAAAATTTTATTTTCAAAGAATCTCAACCCATATTGCAGTAGAATTTGTGGCGATACAAATCTTAAATACATAATATATATGTGCTTATTGCGTTTGTCGATCGTTGAACGATAATCGACAACGAGTGATCAGCGACCGATATACTGAAAAATTTTTTTTTCATTTTCATTTCGTTTATTTATTTAGTTTGCATATAAACATTAAGATATAATATCTTATAAACTAGTTTACAGCTTCAAGATTTGTAAAATAAAAAGAAGAAAGACTACCCTAATAAACGTCATTTAGACAAGGATTTTATAAAGATGTATTCATTTAAAAAAATTAAGAATCAATTACAAGTTTAATTCAAGTAAGAAAAAAAAAAAAAAACAAAAAAAAAGAATATGTATATAAAAAAAAAACTTTAAAAAGGAAGGAAAAGAAAAATACTTTAAGAAAATAAATATCTCCAATTGTTTATTTTAATTTGGAAAGAAAAAAAAAACAAAAAAAAAAAAGAACACAGACATTTTCAGCTAGACTGAAAGTAGACACGTAACTTTCTCCGAAACATGGACTCGCCCCTCAGTTCCCTAACATGCCGTGGCAGAGTATTCCACAGGCGAGTAGCATTAATGAAGAACTGCCTCCTGGAAGTTAAATATTTATATCGCGGGTGAATTATTGTTAGGGATCTATCTGAGGAACCAAATCTTAATCTATCGAAAAGATACCGAGGTTGGTGTGTTTGAATTACGTTAAAGAGTAGTATGAGGGTTCGAAAACGTAATAGATTATCTAACGAAATGTTAGAGATTTGCCTTGAAAAATTGGAGACGCTGTCATATCTTCTTAGTCCATATATGTAACGGGCAATGCTATTATAAGCCACATTAAGTTTCCTCCTGCTGGCAGAATCGCAGTCACAGTAAATTTCGCACCCAAATGATAAAATTGGTAAAACCAGTGTTTTGGCGAGCATTAAACGAATCTTTAGGGGCGTAAAATACTGCGAAGTCCATAACATACGAAGAACACCATAAACTTTTTCTACCGCTGCGTTGATGTGCCTATCCCAAGTTAACTTTGTTATAAATAACATTACTAAATTTCTAGCTGTTTCTACATATTCAATGGGGGAATTATTGAGTAAAATAGTTGGAAAATATGAAAGGCTCAAAGAATTTCTACTAACAACTATGCATTTGGACTTAATTGGATTTAGAAACAGACCATTCCTTTTAGACCACAGTGAAATTCTTTCCAAATTCAAGTTGATAGTGTTTGCGCAGTCTTCGATGAGTCCAAGCGGACAGCTTCTGAACAATTGAACATCGTCAGCATACATTTGAATAGATGAGGATGAAATAAGTGAGGGGAGTTCGTTTATATAGAGGGAGAAAAGCAGAGGACCAAGTATTGATCCCTGGGGTACACCTCTTACAGTCGGTAGGAAACTCGAGACATTAGTACCTATCACAACAGCTTGCTTCCTATCAGAAAGATAGGAATACAAAAGGTTTACGGCTAAAGGAGACAATTTATAAAGCATAGACAGTTTATTACAAAGGATAGAATGGTCAATCGTTTCGAAGGCTTTAGAAAAATCTAAAAGAACCAGGAAGGTCACGTGGTCCTCATCCAAGGCCAGCCTCATATCTTCGACAACGTTGATAATAGCTGTGGTACAGCTATGTTTTTGACGAAAACCAGACTGCATAGGAGATAAAATGTTATTTATTCGAAGATGAACTTCCATTTGTTTTTGCAGAACTCTTTCAAAAACTTTGGACAAAAATGGAAGAACAGAAATTGGGCGAAAGTCATTACCTATACGCGTTTTGGGAATCGGTATAATTTTCGACAATTTTAATAGGTTAGGAAAAATACCAGTCATTAATATGGTGTTAAATGCATGTGTTACATAAGGCACAATAACAGGTAAAATTGCTTTTATGAAGACTGGGTGTAATCCGTCGAGACCAACAGCATTTGACTTGATAGACAAAAAACATTCGACTAAGTCACTACTATCTATACAAGAGAACTCAAAGCCATCTTCTTGTGGTTCAACAGGACTTGTCGAGGCTTGACACTGAAATGGAATCGGTAAGGTCACAAATTGACGATTAAGTGCCTTAATATCAATATTTTCCCTACCGGCATTATTTTGCTTACCTATTTCCATTACCATTTCCCTCAAATTTCGCCATAAATCTCGGCCTTTCATGGACGGACTCAGCCGGTTATTATACAAACGTGATTTTGCCGTTCTTATCTTAACCACTACCAGATTACGCAATCTACGATAAAGTTGATGGTGGACATCCAACCTGTAATGTTTCCATTGGTTGTAGGCTTCGTCTCGTTGTAGTAAAAGCAGCCGAATCTCATTTGTAAACCAGGGACGAGAGCCATGGTGGGTGGTTTTAGATCTCAGAGGGACATGAGCCTCAAAAAGGGTTACAATGTTATAATTTATAAACTCGATTTGATCACTAGGAGAGGTTAAATTGTAAATGTGATCCCAATTTATGCTTCGAGTATTCAGCTCTAGAGCATTGTAATCGATGTTTTTAAAATCTCTAAATTCGAAAGTGGTATTAGGGGAAACAAAATCGAAGTCAAAGGTAAGATACATGAGATCATGTCTTGTTATTGTCGATTCCTATCGCCAACCAGTGATTATTCAATCACTCGATCGCAATTTTGTTGATAACTAAAAATGTAATCGAAATTCTATGTTTTACAATTCCTTCGATTTCCAAAATTATACTGCGGATGAAAGTGGATGCAATATTATTGATATTTCTAAGGGAAAAAAGAAACAAAACAAAAGACAAACAATTTTGTGAGAAAAATTTACTATTTGTATTTGATTTGCCTGTATTAGTGTGTGTACCTATAAATTGTTCTGATAAATTTTGTAATTTTGAAACTCCAATTCGAAATAACATTTCGAACGAATTGTAGAAAGTCCAAATTCACTTTAAGTTTAGGGATGCCAGAAATCAAAAATTTCTTTGTGGGACAAATTGATTTTGAGAACATAACCACCTTTCCGAAAACTAAAATCGTTTGTTCCTTATCTCAAATCTCCGAAAGTTCTTCACCGATTTCTTTGAAATGTTAAAAAATTTCTCAGTTTTGCAGTAAAAATTCTTAAAACAAATTTCGGATTCGTTAGCTCAAACTAAATAAACAAAAAAAAAAAAATCTGTAGGTTAGGTATAGGGTGAAGTAAAAACAACAAAAATAAAATCTTTTTAAGGGTATGTTTAGGGAATCACTTAAGAGCTACATAGATATGTTTTGGCCTATGGCTTAATATTTTCATAATTTAGGCATTTATAGGGTTAAATGATGTAGAAGCAAAAATACATATTTTGGAATAAGAGGGAGTAAACAAAAATTGTTGAGAAAAAAATAGAAAAAATTTTTCTACTATTAGAAAACTTTAAATTTCTACTATTTGTGGACCTGGGTAGTTTTTTACTTTTAACTTTAAATTCTACTCAATATTATAATTCTAAATCTAACGTATGTTTGTTTGGATTTGTCCTTCAACCATGTTCGAACGTCTGAACTCATTTATATAAGATACTGTTTTCTAACGCAGACAGAGGAACCGAAACACTTTTAGTGCAGAAAATAAATGTATTTAGAGCGAATAGTGCTTAGATTCACAGATTCTAGAGTTCCCAATATGAAACTACCTAGTTGATTCAGTTATTGGGGTGATTGACATTGCATGATTTGTTATTTCTTTTCTTAATTCTTAATGGGTTAACAAACTTGCGTTATTTAACCCATATGAAGCCGGATGAGCCAGCTAGTAAATTTCAAACTTAGGGGCTGATATATTTTTTTGTTTAACAACTTTTGCAGCAATTAAGTAACCTAATCCAATTTGTTCGCCCCTTTTTATAGCAAAACTGGAAAATCTGAAATATTGGAGATCTCCGAAATCTGAACTGACAAGAACCGTTGTGAATGTAATAACCAAATATTATGTTTACTAAACAACCTTTTTAATTATAATAACAAACCTTTCGTACAATGTTCGGCACAGACTTCCCGTCATTCGTTACAATTCTTCTAAAATTCAGAGGCTTAAGAAGTGGAACGGTGTTACTCCCAACTTTGGCTGTATCATCGACAACCTGGGATTTCTTCTCTTCCTGAGATCGATTTTGCTTTTCGTCCATTGCTTTTGTTGTCTTTTTCATAGCATCTTTAGAATCAAGTATTGAAAAAATATCATTATCTGTGGACAGACAAATGGAACTTGTATCCGTCATTTCTGGTATTTGGTTATTTGAGATACTATCAATCGACGTATTTGTCTCAAAGTCAATCAAAATATCATTTTCCCGATGAAGAAGCTTAAAATTACTTAGCGTTTCTATTGATTCTTTTCCAGAATCTTGGAAGGATTCGGAGTTTTCTTGTAAATTGCTTACACCATCGATCAAATGCTGCTGCAATTGATGGTGTTCATCGTTGGCACCTCCTTCAGCATCGACTTTATTAAGAAAAACTTCTTTAAAATCCATCGAATCGGAATCAGATGATTTTGTAAAAGTTTTCAACATTGGATTATTAGATTTATCAACAATAATGTTTACATCACTTAAATCACTGTTTACTGAATCCACAGAGGAGGACATAATAGTTGAAGTTGGTGTTATTATCAAAGATTCACTTTTTATTTCATTTTCATTTTTTACAATATTTGTATCAATATCCTGGTCATTATTTGTGGCTGTTTGCGGTATGATATCTAATTTGGGTTTTTTTGAGCAATTATTTAGATCCGAATTTTTGCGAACTCTTTTCTGCATTTCTGGGTAATATTTATGATGAGAAAAAGAAAAAAAATATAAAAAATATATTAAAAATTATTTCACTTTAGAATTTCATTTGCACGGCGACGAAAATATTAAAATAAACATATCTGAATAGGGCGAATATCATGTAAAAGATTGGTGACTTTTTGTTCTGAAATCGAGACTCGTTTTGAGTAGGGAGCAATTTATATTTGGAGTTTATTCATGTCGGACACACAATGTCAAACACAATGAGCGCGTTCACTTTTAGCAAAAGGCGTTTTTTTTAAAGCCCCAAGAAATGGGACAAACGAGGCTGTGACATAATTCGCTTTGGATTTAGCTAAGAAAGAGAATTTTCTAGATCATTTTTTAACACGTAATGCAACAACAACTTCGGATCCTGTTCTGCATCGGAATCTTTTTTAAAGATCCGAAAATAAGTTCTTACTCCGGTGGGCAGATGGCGTTTCAGTTTTGAAAATCGGTAAAGTAGTGGAAACTATAATGTAAAGAAAAAAGAGAGTATCTTACATGAAAATAAACAAACATAAGAAAAAAAGAGATGTGCATACAACACCAGAGGCGGGTCGCTCCAGAGCAGAAGAATCAAATCGGTATGCTTCCATGGTTTTTTTTTTGGCCGGTAAACAGGGTCACCGGTAGCCTGGCCTGCGGTTCCTACATTAGAATCCCCCGGGAGCTTCCTGGGTTGGCGCATAGAGTACCTATATTATCTAGAGAATCGACTCGTACTCCCCTTGCCTAAAACATCCTCAAATTTTATTTGAACACAGTAAGAGAAAACTCTCTTATTTATATCTTTTTTTCTTATCCGTGAATCCGTGTGAATGGTCGACTTATGTGCCAGAAGCAACAAAAAATGATATTAATCATAATTTAAGCCTAGTATACTTTTCCTCCTTCAAAAAAAAAATACATACATACATACAAAACAAAAAAATTTTTTGACGTTTAAAGTTTTGTTACCGAACTGTAAGCTAAACCTGTTGAAAAAAATGTACATTCACCAAGAATACTTTTTTGCGCAAAACAATGTTGGTGACATTGTGTTGCAAAAAAAAGAACATAGTTTCCGTTGTTGAATTGGTTTTAATTGTTCGGCTTTTCGGTAATGTTTTTTTTATAATTGTTTTTATATTCACCTGGTTTTTTCGACTTTTTTGTTTTACCGCACACATTTTTCTTATGGAAAAAAAATTATTTGTTTCACCACCTTTTTTTTCGTTTAAAAGAACTGTATACTAGGCTTTACATGAAGAAGGGTTACAAAGCGTGTCTACTACCTCGTAAGTAGTGTTTGAGCGAATAATATGCATTATTGTTCTAACAGCTTGTAGGGTGAAAGAGAACCCCTTAAGTCGGTTCTCTGGATAATATACGTAGTCTATGGGTTGGCGCTTGTTTATAATCTCTTCCCTTAATATTGTTAATTTCTTTTAATTGATGTCACTGAGAAATTATATGATTTTTAACAGGATATTTCGGCGCTGGTCATGAAAAATCGTTTCCGAAATAAAAGACTCACCACAGCAGATTAATCATGTCGATTATGGAATCCGCAATACTGGATCCGCAGTGATTCGCAGTGCAGGGCTTTCTTTTCTCTTTACTCATTTGTTGTTAAAAGAAAAGAGAACACTGTACTGCGAATCACTGCGGATCCAGTATTGCGGATTTCATAATCGACATGAATATAAAAAATCGAACTGTCAAAACAAAATAACTCACCGCATTAAATAATGGGTGATTTTTTAAGAGGTTTAGAACTTTAAAAAAAAAAAAACACAAAAAATTCGAAAAAATGAATCAAATATTTATTTGAATCGATAGTTTGAACCTTGCAATTTAATGTTTAAAGATAATTTCATGCAAATGTTGACCGCGGCTGCGTCTCAGGTAGCCCATCCGCTGAGTCCAATTTTGGCAAACTCTTTCACACATATCGGCCGGTATCTCACGAATGAATGCATGGATGTTGGCTTCCAGTGCGTCAATCGAAGCGGGCTTGTCCCTATAGACATTAGCCTTGACATACCCCCACAAAAAATAATCTAATGGTGTCAAATCGCACGATCTAGGCGGCCAATTGACCGGCCCGAAACGTGAAATTAACTGTTCACCAAACTCGCCTCGCAATTGCGCCATTGTTTCGCGTGCTGTGTGGCATGTGGCACCGTCTTGTTGAAACCACATATCATGCAAGTCAAGAACTTCCATTTCGGGCAAAAAAAAGTTTGTTATCATCGCTCGGTAGCGTTCACCATTGACAGTAACGCTGCGATTCGCATCATCTTTGAAGAAATATGGCCCAATAATGCCGCCGGCCCATAAACCGCACCAAACAGTGGCTTTTTCGGGATGCATTGGTAGCTGTTGCAATGCTTCTGGCTGATCTTCACTCCAAATGCGGCAATTTTGCTTATTTACGTACCCATTCAACCAAAAATGAGCCTCATCGCTGAACACAATTTTTCGATAAAAAAGCATTTCGAACCGAGCACGAATTTTGATAGTAAAATTCAATAATTTGCAAGCGTTGTTCATTTGTAAGACGATCCATGGTTAAATTGCAAACCAAACTGAAGCTGTTTGACAGTGACACAAGGTACTAAACACACGTCAGCTGTCAAAACCAGTGTTGCCAAAACCAAACCAGCTAAAAAATCACCCGTTAGTTGTTGCGATTCACATCTATTCATCGACATGAAATGTCAGATGAAATTACAAAAGCAACAATGTAAACAAATGGGTTTTGGAGGGTGAGACGTACGAAAGATTCTTACCTTTATAATTCATAATCTCTGTACAACATGTCATAAGATCGTTTTATTTTCATGGGATGATCCATATGCATCTTCGTGGATAATAAAACGTGACTAATAATTCCTTTGACTCCAATTGAAAATGACATTTGCGAAGGCAGCTTTACCTGAGCACAAAACAGGCCTCAAGTAAAACAATTATTCAAATAAAGTCAGCTTTTTGGATAGATACCACCCTATAATCGAGTGTTTGGTGTTAAGAAACGCATCCTAGTGCAACATTAAGATTTTCACCACACTCAGCTGTGTATTCAACTTATTATTCTCTTAACCCAGAGATTATGAATTATAAAGATAGGAATCTTTCGTACGTTCCACCCTCCAAAACCCATTTGTTTACATTGATGTTTTTGTAATTTCATCTCGTTTCGGTGAATAGATGTGTATTGCAACAATTTATGCGGTGGTGAATTCATATTTTGCACTAGTGTGCGTTAAAACATGGACCCTAGTGCAAAATTATGAACTCACCACCGTCCGCCAGCTTGTAGCCGAGCTTTCCTTTCCAATCTTTATAATTCATAATCTCTGTCTTAACCTTTAAATTAATCTGTGGTCCAATCAAAAAAAAATCTAAACAAGTGTTTGTTTGGAGCAAAGATACTGAATATAAAGATAGGAATCCTCGGCTGTCAACTGGGTTTGCCTACAAGCTGAAACACGCACACATATGCAGTTGGCGTCCACTCACCACGAATTAATTGCACACATATACAGTTGGCGTCCATTCACCACGAAAATGGCAGTTATTTTGAAAATTCAATGGGTATGTTCAAAAAGTGTAATAAATGGACCAACCAGTTGTCAAGTGCGTACCTGACCTTATTTGTGGCAACAAATTTAAGATTTATAATTTTTATATTCGTTATTCGTATTTTCTGTTGTTATTGTTTGTTCTTTTCTGTGATTGTTTTGTATTGTATTTAAGTATTGATTTAATGCAATTTAGTATATATATACATATGTTTCTTCTTAGAACCCAGAAGAGAATCAACACAAACTGTTGTAAGATATAAAATTAACATTTGTAAAAATGCAGAGAACTTCATAAATACTTCTGTATTTACGCTTGTTTGGTATTGAATTCTGAATTGAAAAAATCACAAATATTCAGCCTTATTATGAGTTTTATCCGAACAAAATTCAATACCGAAAGTTTGAAATTTCGCTTTTCGACTATAATTGTGAGTTTCACCCGAAATTTCATGTTTGAAAAAATCCCCTTATTGTGAACATTAATTTCGGGTGGAATCTAATGCCATTGACAGCCAAAATGTTCACTTATTTTTAGTAGGCGAAAGAAATTTATTAACTTATATTAAAAATAAATTTCGGTTGTCAAAAAAAAGAATAATATGTATAAATTTCTACTTTTTTTTATTTCGGAGTGATAAATCTCTCACTTACACTCCTCCAAAGTGATGGAAAGGCATCTGCAACGTAACTTAAAAAAAAAAACTGTGGATTATTCGATTTGTCATAATACACATCCGATCAGTTATCAGTTGTATTATCATTGATTAGAAAATACATTTAATCCTGTGCCTACGTTCTGTAACTCTCGCATCGATTTGTTTCAATTTTCATCGTTTCTCGACTGATTTTATCGATGCGAGAGTTACAGAACGTAGGCACTGATTTGTAAATCAGTATCTACTTTCTACTCTGGAGGGTAAATGGTTTGTTGAAAATAGTGTTTTAAGAGTAAAGAAAATAGACAACAATTACATGAAATGTAAAAAAAAGCCTTTGTAACTCGATTTTATTCCGATTCAAATACAGCCAAAACATAAAGTTTACCTTGATATTATTTTTTTGTCAAATCATAAAAAAAAACGACTAACGAAAAAAGTGCGACGGCATCTTTAATAAAAAATATTTCAAACACATCCCAACAACAATTTAACGGGGTGAGTTTGTTCTGTTTGACAGTTCAACTTTTTTTTTGTGAAACTGCAGAGGTGAAAAATTTATTTCCGTGTTTTGTCTAGTTTTATCTTATTTTTGTAAATAAATTGAGATTTCATTTAAATAATAATAAAATAAATCGATTGAAATAAGTATTTTAAGTATTATAATTACAATTGTTATCCAAAGGGAAACGCAACGTTACGGTCGGTCGCCGAAATCGTCCAAATCCTCTGAATAATTGTATTTCAGATTCGCGTCTGCATCCCAAATATAAATCCGTGTCTTTCATTAAACTGTCTCCAAAAATTAAATTAAATCTTGAATTTGTTGCCTGCTCCACCAATACATACCTGATTTCAACGTGAATGACCCAATGTGTTTGTTTTGGAACCAACTTGATAGTTGGCACTTCAGATTGAAAAAGAACCCGGAAAGTACTCCTTCCGAGGCATGAAAACATAAGTGTCTGTATTTTCAACTCTTTACTTTGGCTAATTAAATCTTTTATTGATTTAGTCTGCATCCAAGCTATGTGTCTGTGTGAGATCCCTGTTCCCAAATTGGAAACATTGGATCAAGTGTTGAAATTACTAATGCAACACTTTGTAACGATTAGGTTTAAACTTTTGTAATTCTCGACGAAACCGATCACATCCTGGACATGGTTTTCGAATCGAAAATTCATAAAATTCAGACAGACTGTGAATTTCAGGTTCTTGGACGATAAGAGTTACCGGGTAAGTTGCTAGACATTTTAAAATTTGAACATTCTCATCAAATACATGTAGGTACGTACCTAATAGCCTAAGTAAATAAGTTTTATTTCTCTGAATATGAGATCTTAGAACTGGCTTAGTATTTAAATCAGCATTCCAAAAAATTAAGTGAATTTCTTGCAAAATTACTCTAACAATTTGTTTCCGACTTCTGGATAACTTAAAATATTAAAGTTACTCATTTACTAAAAAATAAATTAAATAAATTATACATGTGACAAAATAGTTTCAAAAGTAAGAGATTTGCAGAATGGAATACCAACCCCAAGAAAATGCAATTGTTATTTTTTTATATGAAATTCATTATCAACTCCATAAATTTTTTTAAAAAATTTCTATCTAAAAGTAATTTAGCCATGTTTTTATAAAATTGAGCAACGGCCAAATTACTTTCAGATGGATTTTTTTTAAATTTTTTTATAAAATCGAAAATGGATTTCAAATAAAGCAAGAGGACATAAATTAGAACTCAAAACTGTTTCAATCATCCAAATTAAGCAAGTAGTTTTGAAATAACAGCACTTTATATGTAACCCTAACAAGAATTTCTCATGATTTTTTATTGAAATTCTTGTAATCTTTACATATAAAGTGCTGTTATTCCAAAACTACTTGCTTGATTTGGTTGATTGAAACGGTTCTGAGTTCTTATTTATGTCCTCTTACTTTATATGAAATCCATTTCCAATTCCATAAAAATTTAAACAAAATTTCTATCCAAAAGTAATTTAGCCATGTTTTTATAAAATTGAGCAACGGCCAAATTACTTTCAGATGGATTTTTTTTAAATTTTTTTATAAAATCGAAAATGGATTTCAAATAAAGCAAGAGGACATAAATTAGAACTCAAAACTGTTTCAATCATCCAAATTAAGCAAGTAGTTTTGAAATAACAGCACTTTATATGTAACCCTAACAAGAATTTCTCATGATTTTTTATTGAAATTCTTGTAATCTTTACATATAAAGTGCTGTTATTCCAAAACTACTTGCTTGATTTGGTTGATTGAAACGGTTCTGAGTTCTTATTTATGTCCTCTTACTTTATATGAAATCCATTTCCAATTCCATACAAATTTAAACAAAATTTCTATCCAAAAGTAATTTAGCCATGTTTTTATAAAATTGAGCAACGGCCAAATTACTTTCAGATGGATTTTTTTTAAATTTTTTTATAAAATCGAAAATGGATTTCAAATAAAGCAAGAGGACATAAATTAGAACTCAAAACTGTTTCAATCATCCAAATTAAGCAAGTAGTTTTGAAATAACAGCACTTTATATGTAACCCTAACAAGAATTTCTCATGATTTTTTATTGAAATTCTTGTAATCTTTACATATAAAGTGCTGTTATTCCAAAACTACTTGCTTGATTTGGTTGATTGAAACGGTTCTGAGTTCTTATTTATGTCCTCTTACTTTATATGAAATCCATTTCCAATTCCATACAAATTTAAACAAAATTTCTATCCAAAAGTAATTTAGCCATGTTTTTATAAAATTGAGCAACGGCCAAATTACTTTCAGATGGATTTTTTTTAAATTTTTTTATAAAATCGAAAATGGATTTCAAATAAAGCAAGAGGACATAAATTAGAACTCAAAACTGTTTCAATCATCCAAATTAAGCAAGTAGTTTTGAAATAACAGCACTTTATATGTAACCCTAACAAGAATTTCTCATGATTTTTTATTGAAATTCTTGTAATCTTTACATATAAAGTGCTGTTATTCCAAAACTACTTGCTTGATTTGGTTGATTGAAACGGTTCTGAGTTCTTATTTATGTCCTCTTACTTTATATGAAATCCATTTTCGATTTTATAAAAAAATTTAAAAAAAATCCATCTGAAAGTAATTTGGCCGTTGCTCAATTTTATAAAAACATGGCTAAATTACTTTTGGATAGAAATTTTGTTTAAATTTGTATGGAATTGGAAATGGATTTCATATAAAGTAAGAGGACATAAATAAGAACTCAGAACCGTTTCAATCAACCAAATCAAGCAAGTAGTTTTGGAATAACAGCACTTTATATGTAAAGATTACAAGAATTTCAATAAAAAATCATGAGAAATTCTTGTTAGGGTTACATATAAAGTGCTGTTATTTCAAAACTACTTGCTTAATTTGGATGATTGAAACAGTTTTGAGTTCTAATTTATGTCCTCTTGCTTTATTTGAAATCCATTTTCGATTTTATAAAAAAATTTAAAAAAAATCCATCTGAAAGTAATTTGGCCGTTGCTCAATTTTATAAAAACATGGCTAAATTACTTTTGGATAGAAATTTTGTTTAAATTTTTATGGAATTGGAAATGGATTTCATATAAAGTAAGAGGACATAAATAAGAACTCAGAACCGTTTCAATCAACCAAATCAAGCAAGTAGTTTTGGAATAACAGCACTTTATATGTAAAGATTACAAGAATTTCAATAAAAAATCATGAGAAATTCTTGTTAGGGTTACATATAAAGTGCTGTTATTTCAAAACTACTTGCTTAATTTGGATGATTGAAACAGTTTTGAGTTCTAATTTATGTCCTCTTGCTTTATTTGAAATCCATTTTCGATTTTATAAAAAAATTTAAAAAAAATCCATCTGAAAGTAATTTGGCCGTTGCTCAATTTTATAAAAACATGGCTAAATTACTTTTGGATAGAAATTTTGTTTAAATTTGTATGGAATTGGAAATGGATTTCATATAAAGTAAGAGGACATAAATAAGAACTCAGAACCGTTTCAATCAACCAAATCAAGCAAGTAGTTTTGGAATAACAGCACTTTATATGTAAAGATTACAAGAATTTCAATAAAAAATCATGAGAAATTCTTGTTAGGGTTACATATAAAGTGCTGTTATTTCAAAACTACTTGCTTAATTTGGATGATTGAAACAGTTTTGAGTTCTAATTTATGTCCTCTTGCTTTATTTGAAATCCATTTTCGATTTTATAAAAAAATTTAAAAAAAATCCATCTGAAAGTAATTTGGCCGTTGCTCAATTTTATAAAAACATGGCTAAATTACTTTTGGATAGAAATTTTGTTTAAATTTGTATGGAATTGGAAATGGATTTCATATAAAGTAAGAGGACATAAATAAGAACTCAGAACCGTTTCAATCAACCAAATCAAGCAAGTAGTTTTGGAATAACAGCACTTTATATGTAAAGATTACAAGAATTTCAATAAAAAATCATGAGAAATTCTTGTTAGGGTTACATATAAAGTGCTGTTATTTCAAAACTACTTGCTTAATTTGGATGATTGAAACAGTTTTGAGTTCTAATTTATGTCCTCTTGCTTTATTTGAAATCCATTTTCGATTTTATAAAAAAATTTAAAAAAAATCCATCTGAAAGTAATTTGGCCGTTGCTCAATTTTATAAAAACATGGCTAAATTACTTTTGGATAGAAATTTTGTTTAAATTTGTATGGAATTGGAAATGGATTTCATATAAAGTAAGAGGACATAAATAAGAACTCAGAACCGTTTCAATCAACCAAATCAAGCAAGTAGTTTTGGAATAACAGCACTTTATATGTAAAGATTACAAGAATTTCAATAAAAAATCATGAGAAATTCTTGTTAGGGTTACATATAAAGTGCTGTTATTTCAAAACTACTTGCTTAATTTGGATGATTGAAACAGTTTTGAGTTCTAATTTATGTCCTCTTGCTTTATTTGAAATCCATTTTCGATTTTATAAAAAAATTTAAAAAAAATCCATCTGAAAGTAATTTGGCCGTTGCTCAATTTTATAAAAACATGGCTAAATTACTTTTGGATAGAAATTTTGTTTAAATTTGTATGGAATTGGAAATGGATTTCATATAAAGTAAGAGGACATAAATAAGAACTCAGAACCGTTTCAATCAACCAAATCAAGCAAGTAGTTTTGGAATAACAGCACTTTATATGTAAAGATTACAAGAATTTCAATAAAAAATCATGAGAAATTCTTGTTAGGGTTACATATAAAGTGCTGTTATTTCAAAACTACTTGCTTAATTTGGATGATTGAAACAGTTTTGAGTTCTAATTTATGTCCTCTTGCTTTATTTGAAATCCATTTTCGATTTTATAAAAAAATTTAAAAAAAATCCATCTGAAAGTAATTTGGCCGTTGCTCAATTTTATAAAAACATGGCTAAATTACTTTTGGATAGAAATTTTGTTTAAATTTTTATGGAATTGGAAATGGATTTCATATAAAGTAAGAGGACATAAATAAGAACTCAGAACCGTTTCAATCAACCAAATCAAGCAAGTAGTTTTGGAATAACAGCACTTTATATGTAAAGATTACAAGAATTTCAATAAAAAATCATGAGAAATTCTTGTTAGGGTTACATATAAAGTGCTGTTATTTCAAAACTACTTGCTTAATTTGGATGATTGAAACAGTTTTGAGTTCTAATTTATGTCCTCTTGCTTTATTTGAAATCCATTTTCGATTTTATAAAAAAATTTAAAAAAAATCCATCTGAAAGTAATTTGGCCGTTGCTCAATTTTATAAAAACATGGCTAAATTACTTTTGGATAGAAATTTTGTTTAAATTTGTATGGAATTGGAAATGGATTTCATATAAAGTAAGAGGACATAAATAAGAACTCAGAACCGTTTCAATCAACCAAATCAAGCAAGTAGTTTTGGAATAACAGCACTTTATATGTAAAGATTACAAGAATTTCAATAAAAAATCATGAGAAATTCTTGTTAGGGTTACATATAAAGTGCTGTTATTTCAAAACTACTTGCTTAATTTGGATGATTGAAACAGTTTTGAGTTCTAATTTATGTCCTCTTGCTTTATTTGAAATCCATTTTCGATTTTATAAAAAAATTTAAAAAAAATCCATCTGAAAGTAATTTGGCCGTTGCTCAATTTTATAAAAACATGGCTAAATTACTTTTGGATAGAAATTTTGTTTAAATTTGTATGGAATTGGAAATGGATTTCATATAAAGTAAGAGGACATAAATAAGAACTCAGAACCGTTTCAATCAACCAAATCAAGCAAGTAGTTTTGGAATAACAGCACTTTATATGTAAAGATTACAAGAATTTCAATAAAAAATCATGAGAAATTCTTGTTAGGGTTACATATAAAGTGCTGTTATTTCAAAACTACTTGCTTAATTTGGATGATTGAAACAGTTTTGAGTTCTAATTTATGTCCTCTTGCTTTATTTGAAATCCATTTTCGATTTTATAAAAAAATTTAAAAAAAATCCATCTGAAAGTAATTTGGCCGTTGCTCAATTTTATAAAAACATGGCTAAATTACTTTTGGATAGAAATTTTGTTTAAATTTGTATGGAATTGGAAATGGATTTCATATAAAGTAAGAGGACATAAATAAGAACTCAGAACCGTTTCAATCAACCAAATCAAGCAAGTAGTTTTGGAATAACAGCACTTTATATGTAAAGATTACAAGAATTTCAATAAAAAATCATGAGAAATTCTTGTTAGGGTTACATATAAAGTGCTGTTATTTCAAAACTACTTGCTTAATTTGGATGATTGAAACAGTTTTGAGTTCTAATTTATGTCCTCTTGCTTTATTTGAAATCCATTTTCGATTTTATAAAAAAATTTAAAAAAAATCCATCTGAAAGTAATTTGGCCGTTGCTCAATTTTATAAAAACATGGCTAAATTACTTTTGGATAGAAATTTTGTTTAAATTTGTATGGAATTGGAAATGGATTTCATATAAAGTAAGAGGACATAAATAAGAACTCAGAACCGTTTCAATCAACCAAATCAAGCAAGTAGTTTTGGAATAACAGCACTTTATATGTAAAGATTACAAGAATTTCAATAAAAAATCATGAGAAATTCTTGTTAGGGTTACATATAAAGTGCTGTTATTTCAAAACTACTTGCTTAATTTGGATGATTGAAACAGTTTTGAGTTCTAATTTATGTCCTCTTGCTTTATTTGAAATCCATTTTCGATTTTATAAAAAAATTTAAAAAAAATCCATCTGAAAGTAATTTGGCCGTTGCTCAATTTTATAAAAACATGGCTAAATTACTTTTGGATAGAAATTTTGTTTAAATTTTTATGGAATTGGAAATGGATTTCATATAAAGTAAGAGGACATAAATAAGAACTCAGAACCGTTTCAATCAACCAAATCAAGCAAGTAGTTTTGGAATAACAGCACTTTATATGTAAAGATTACAAGAATTTCAATAAAAAATCATGAGAAATTCTTGTTAGGGTTACATATAAAGTGCTGTTATTTCAAAACTACTTGCTTAATTTGGATGATTGAAACAGTTTTGAGTTCTAATTTATGTCCTCTTGCTTTATTTGAAATCCATTTTCGATTTTATAAAAAAATTTAAAAAAAATCCATCTGAAAGTAATTTGGCCGTTGCTCAATTTTATAAAAACATGGCTAAATTACTTTTGGATAGAAATTTTGTTTAAATTTGTATGGAATTGGAAATGGATTTCATATAAAGTAAGAGGACATAAATAAGAACTCAGAACCGTTTCAATCAACCAAATCAAGCAAGTAGTTTTGGAATAACAGCACTTTATATGTAAAGATTACAAGAATTTCAATAAAAAATCATGAGAAATTCTTGTTAGGGTTACATATAAAGTGCTGTTATTTCAAAACTACTTGCTTAATTTGGATGATTGAAACAGTTTTGAGTTCTAATTTATGTCCTCTTGCTTTATTTGAAATCCATTTTCGATTTTATAAAAAAATTTAAAAAAAATCCATCTGAAAGTAATTTGGCCGTTGCTCAATTTTATAAAAACATGGCTAAATTACTTTTGGATAGAAATTTTGTTTAAATTTGTATGGAATTGGAAATGGATTTCATATAAAGTAAGAGGACATAAATAAGAACTCAGAACCGTTTCAATCAACCAAATCAAGCAAGTAGTTTTGGAATAACAGCACTTTATATGTAAAGATTACAAGAATTTCAATAAAAAATCATGAGAAATTCTTGTTAGGGTTACATATAAAGTGCTGTTATTTCAAAACTACTTGCTTAATTTGGATGATTGAAACAGTTTTGAGTTCTAATTTATGTCCTCTTGCTTTATTTGAAATCCATTTTCGATTTTATAAAAAAATTTAAAAAAAATCCATCTGAAAGTAATTTGGCCGTTGCTCAATTTTATAAAAACATGGCTAAATTACTTTTGGATAGAAATTTTGTTTAAATTTTTATGGAATTGGAAATGGATTTCATATAAAGTAAGAGGACATAAATAAGAACTCAGAACCGTTTCAATCAACCAAATCAAGCAAGTAGTTTTGGAATAACAGCACTTTATATGTAAAGATTACAAGAATTTCAATAAAAAATCATGAGAAATTCTTGTTAGGGTTACATATAAAGTGCTGTTATTTCAAAACTACTTGCTTAATTTGGATGATTGAAACAGTTTTGAGTTCTAATTTATGTCCTCTTGCTTTATTTGAAATCCATTTTCGATTTTATAAAAAAATTTAAAAAAAATCCATCTGAAAGTAATTCGGCCGTTGCTCAATTTTATAAAAACATGGTTAAATTACTTTTAGATAGAAATTTTTTAAAAAAATTTATGGAGTTGATAATGAATTTCATATAAAAAAATAACAATTGCATTTTCTTGGGGTTGGTATTCCATTCTGCAAATCTCTTACTTTTGAAACTATTTTGTCACATGTATAATTTATTTAATTTATTTTTTAGTAAATGAGTAACTTTAATATTTTAAGTTATCCAGAAGTCGGAAACAAATTGTTAGAGTAATTTTGCAAGAAATTCACTTAATTTTTTGGAATGCTGATTTAAATACTAAGCCAGTTCTAAGATCTCATATTCAGAGAAATAAAACTTATTTACTTAGGCTATTAGGTACGTACCTACATGTATTTGATGAGAATGTTCAAATTTTAAAATGTCTAGCAACTTACCCGGTAACTCTTATCGTCCAAGAACCTGAAATTCACAGTCTGTCTGAATTTTATGAATTTTCGATTCGAAAACCATGTCCAGGATGTGATCGGTTTCGTCGAGAATTACAAAAGTTTAAACCTAATCGTTACAAAGTGTTGCATTAGTAATTTCAACACTTGATCCAATGTTTCCAATTTGGGAACAGGGATCTCACACAGACACATAGCTTGGATGCAGACTAAATCAATAAAAGATTTAATTAGCCAAAGTAAAGAGTTGAAAATACAGACACTTATGTTTTCATGCCTCGGAAGGAGTACTTTCCGGGTTCTTTTTCAATCTGAAGTGCCAACTATCAAGTTGGTTCCAAAACAAACACATTGGGTCATTCACGTTGAAATCAGGTATGTATTGGTGGAGCAGGCAACAAATTCAAGATTTAATTTAATTTTTGGAGACAGTTTAATGAAAGACACGGATTTATATTTGGGATGCAGACGCGAATCTGAAATACAATTATTCAGAGGATTTGGACGATTTCGGCGACCGACCGTAACGTTGCGTTTCCCTTTGGATAACAATTGTAATTATAATACTTAAAATACTTATTTCAATCGATTTATTTTATTATTATTTAAATGAAATCTCAATTTATTTACAAAAATAAGATAAAACTAGACAAAACACGGAAATAAATTTTTCACCTCTGCAGTTTCACAAAAAAAAGTTGAACTGTCAAACAGAACAAACTCACCCCGTTAAAATTGTTGTTGCAATTCACATCTATTCATGGACACAATCCGAAATTACAAATACAACAATGTAAACAAATGGGTTTTGGAGGGTGAAACGTACGAAAGATTAATATCTTTATAATTCAGTATCTTTGGTTTGGAGAGGTACTCTATTCTCCAATAAATATTTCGAATTCTGATAATTGTTAAGAAAATGGTTTCTATAAACAAAAATAAATAAAATACATTTTTATAATAATAATAATAATTTCAATAATAAATATTCATTTGATGTGCTCGCATCATGGATCCTGGAGTTATTAAACAGCTATCAGAAAGTGTCGTTAATCGAATTGCTGCCGGTGAGATTATCCAAAGACCTTCTAACAGTGTCAAAGAACTAATAGAAAACTGGTAGATCTGTTTATATAATTTTATTTAAATATGTACACCTATTTTCACGGGTTGTAATTACAGTCTCGATGCCAATTCATCTTTAATTCAAATAACCGTAAAAAATGGTGGTTTGAAATTTCTTCAAATTCTTGACAATGGAACTGGTATTCGTAAAGAAGATATGGAAATTGTTTGCAAACGATTTACGACATCTAAATTGGTTGATTTTGAAGACCTATCCCATATAGCCACATTTGGTTTTCGTGGCGAGGCTTTGGCCAGCATAAGCCATGTAGCACACTTGACTATTCAAACAAAAACAAAAAATGAACCAATTGCTTATAAGTTTGTATTTATTGCAAAATTTTCATTTGTTTTATATTAATATATGTAAGTTTGCTTATATTACTAGGGCTTCTTATATAGATGGAGAACTCCTAGCACCACTGACTCCATGTGCTGGAACGCAAGGAACTATCATCACCATTGAGGATTTGTTCTACAATATGCCTCAAAGGAAGCAAGCTCTTAAGTCTCCAAATGAGGAGTTCCAAAAAATTGTTGATGTTGTAATGAAGTACGCAGTACACAATTCAAAAGTTGGTTTCAGTCTCAAGAAGCAAGGACAAAGTCCTTTTATTCGAACAATGTCGAAAAGTACATCAAAAGATAATATTAAGAACTTATATGGCATGCAGGTAATAATACTCTATCACAATCTAATCTCATTCAATGAATCCATTTTCCCACCTGTTAAAATTTTATCGGGAGTTATTTAAAGCTTAGGCGTCAGTTATAGCGATCAGGAAAACGAAACAGGAAAAACTTTCAAATAGATTATTTACTAGGTTTTCATTCGATTTGAAACGCAAATGTTGTACTAATCGATGACAAATAACTCAATGAATTTTTTATGCAAATAAAATTTTCAACTCAACAATTATTTTATTGTTAAAAATACATACAGGAAAACACATTAAGTTTTTGTTTTTTTTTTGATATGGACATGACCAAAAGCAAAAATGTATGTGTCCAGTAACTATGCAAAACATTAATCCTTAATTTTAACTAAGGGTAATTCAAGATAATTGAAATCTTAAAAGTTATTGAATGTTAAATGATGGGTGGAAATAAAAAATTTTTGGATAGAAATATAAAGTCATAAGCTTAAATTTCTCATCAAAAAATCACTGATTGTTTTTTAAGGGTCTCAAAATTTAAAAAATTAAATTTCCAATGGTCAGTTTCAATGAAAGCTATAACTTGCTCCTTGGCCAATCGGGATACACTTAATCATTTATTCGGTAAGAAGAGGCTTCTACGAACTCGACCTTTTTAATCCTTATGCCGGTTTAACTTTCTCAAAAAGGTCCTAATATCAAATCCTGCAGCTTTTTTTTAATGTATTGTTCTCCCGCTGGTGATAGTCTACTTTTGATGCTTGGCAAATTTAGATAGTTGCCTGGGAATAAGTACTAGTATTTTTAAGTTATTGTCTTTCAGTCTATGGAGTCGAAAAGTAATTGGGTTCCCATATAAAAAACCAGAAAATCAATCAAATTTTAGAAACTAATTACTAGTTGCGGCAGTAGCCTTAGACTTACCTTCATCGTGGGAATAAACTCTATACCTTCTTCGTAGAGTTTAGAGCAGCATTCGATAGCTGCTTTGTTTTATAAACTTGCCAATTGCGGCGTCTCCTCGGAAATTATTTTTATTTTGAAGGCTTTTTATGAAAAAAACTATGTTTGTTTGGGACGGTGAACTTATGTGAATAATTTAGGTCCTCTCAGTCAATTTTAACAAATCAAGCATTATTATTTTTAGAAAATCAGGGAAAAAACGTTAATGAAGTGAAGGAATTCAAATATCTTGGCATGATCATTTCGAGTAAGCTATGTATGAAAAACACGTGTGGAATTAAAACTTCAGGAGTCCAAGGCATATTTGTATCATACAACGGGACATTTTTGGCATAAATCAATTAGAGATCAAGAAGTAATATTCATTCTAAATGGCATGAAGGGATGGGACAAGCTTTATAGATTTTTTTTCTTTTATAGTAGTTTAATCGGTCTGCGATGGCCTATGGAAATGAGATCCTAAGTTAAAGCTATTAAATATATACTTTAAATTTAATTTTTTTTTTTATTTTTAAAAATCTAATTTCTTAATGCGAAAGTAAATTATTTTATTTTCTGTCAATTTGACCGACATGGTTTGAAAAACAGAATAAAATAATAAATAAATAATTGTTAACCTGAGTTATCATTAAAATAAAGTATATTCTAATTGCCTAATTTATAAGACCAATAAGGCAAATATGTATATGTTTGTGTTTGTTTTTTTTTTTTTTTTTTTATTCTAATATAAAAATCCTTACTCTCACCGAAAAATTACTTGAAATAAAGCACTAAGAAAAATTTCAAAATCTGAATTTATTTTACAGGTCTTTAAAGAACTGATGGATGTGGAACTCAAGGATGATCTGCACAAGTTTGTTATGAAAGCATTAATAACGAAAGTGTCGTACTCAAATAAAAAACTTATATTTTTGCTTTTTATCAATCATCGCTTAGTGGATTCAATTGCCTTAAAGCAAGCCATCGATTCAGCATATAGCTCTTTTCTTCCAAAAGGTGCTCACCCTTTTGTCTATATGAGCCTTGAACTCGAACCAACAAATGTTGACGTGAATATCCATCCCACTAAGCATGAAGTTCATTTTTTAAACGAAGATGACATCATTGAAAAGATTAAAGGAGCATTAGAAGAGAAACTGCTAAGTAGCAAGACAACAAAAAAAGTTTATCAACAAATGAAACTTCCTGGTGCCCCAAGCTGTGACAAATTGGAGGACAAAAATGCATCACAAACTGAATCAATAAGAGCTAATAGTTTTGTAAGAACAGATGCGAAAGATCAAAAGTTAGAGACATTTTTCATCAATCCACAGTCTTCGAAAACGAATACATCTGGTCAGGAAAAAAGTTTTCGAGACGAAATTCCTTTGAATTTGAAAGAAGTCAAGCTAACAAGTGTACTCAACATGAGAAAGCAAGTACAGGATGCATGCAGCTTTGATATGAGAAAGACTATAAAAGATATGGTTTTTGTTGGAGTTGTGGATAAAACGTTTGCAATATATCAATATGGAGTAAGAATGTATCTTTGCAATATTTCAAAGCTCTGGTGAGTACCTAAAAGTTTTTGTATTGTAAAATAATGATAAGTTATTATACCGGAATTAATTATTAAATATTTTATGAAACCACAATTTTATTATAGCCCCAAGGTGGCGGAATGTATGTATTATTATGTGTTATTGTACTATCAAAATATTGAATATTGATCATTTAATATAAAACTCATTAGCTGGTAGAGTCACGAGAGGAAGAGGTTCCTGTATTAATCATCAGTTGACGTTCCGATATCGACAGGATCGTTTGGTAGAGTTAACGAAGTAAAATTTGAGACCGCTTTGTTGAAACTTATAAGAAGTTCTTCAAAGCCTTTGGAAAGTTTAGTTATGTCCATTTTGAAATGAGACATTTTGAAAGCCAGTTGCGATAAAGAGAGTTTACGGCAATCGGTGCAATACCAATACGCGAATTTAGAATTTGTTATTTTCTCAATAAACGCATTAGTTGAACCGATGCATTTGGCGTGGTATAAATTCCCACATGGACCAAAACAGGCAAAAATTGGGGTATAATTTGAACCTTCGGAACAATTTTTCGCGGAGCAGACCATTTCAAGAAGAAAATTAAAAAAAAAAAAAAAAAAAAAATTATTAGGCTTCAACCATTCGAACCCACACTACGAAGATTTAAACGCCGCGCCGCGTGTCTACTACCTGCGCCACCGGTTATGTTTAAAATTTGGCAGAAAAAACTAAAACAATAAAAATAGTATTTTAAGCTGAGAAAGAGGATAAAATTAAATATTGAACGAAACTGAAAGCTTAGGTTGCAATAAAAAAAAAATAAATAGGGGAAATTATGAATAGTTAAAAACACAAACACATAAATAATGAGACAAAAAAAAAGTCAAACAAATTCAAGTTCACTCATATAGAGGAACATAATATATAAATTAGAAGGGGAAAAAAGAAGAAAAGAATCTCACCAAGCACAAAACATATAATTGAATTAATTTTATCAGAACTAATAAACAATACTGCTGAATGAATGAATAAAAAAAAAATGAAAAAATGTCACGTATGAAGTGAAACAAAAGTAAGTTGTGTAAGTCATATTCAACTCTAATCTGCCTAGCTAAAGTCTGTTCTGCTGTCCTAACTTTATTTATCACTAACGGATAAAACACTGAATTTAGATTACTTTTGTTGTTTTCATACATCTGGTGAACTTTGTTCCGCTTTAAATTGATTTAATTATTAATGTCCCTTTCGATAGTCGAGTCTCTGTATTGAATGAATGAACATTTTTGAATATTGATCATTTAATATAAAACTTGACAAAAATTTTAAGAGATATTCATGCTTGATTGTAAGTTTATCGCATATAAAAGCTTTAAGCAAAAAGTGTCAAAGCCTCATGTATGGTCTCTAGTTATTTATTTAGCAAAGGAATACACAATTAATATATTTTTGACTTTGTGTAAGTCATATTCAACTCTAATCTGCCTAGCTAAAGTCTGTTCTGCTGTCCTAACTTTATTTATCACTAACGGATAAAACACTGAATTTAGATTTCTTTTGTTGTTTTCATACCCGGTGAACTTTGTTCCGCTTTAAATTGATTTAATTATTAATGTCCCTTTCGATAGTCGAGTCTCTGTATTGAATGAATGAACATTTTTTGGAAATAAATTCAGTAGATACATTTTATTTGCACCGAAAATAAATTTCACAGAAATTATTCAGCCCTATTCTGCTAAACGGGGGATCAAACGTTCGATTCACTTCATCGATTCACTTCCACTCATCGTCTCAATTCTACTAAACGTCGCGTCGGGGGAACTACTTTACCAACCCTTATTTCGAATCTTTCGAATATTCAGTTTTAAATGAAATGTCACATTCAAATTTTAAAAATGTATTTAAAAAAAATAAAAATAAAAAATGGATAGTATTGCGATTTTTTTTGAGATTTCCAATCAAATTCGTAAGTGGGGTAATCGAAAAACGCTAAGTGACATACGCAAAAGAACACAGGACGTTATGGTCATGCCCGATGAAACGTATGTAAGTATATTATGGACAAAACAATTTTAGAGTGTTAGGTATTTAAGATTCTTTGAAATTCTCTTGAGCTTACGTATGTTTCTCAAGGGAACCTATCCTTAACTCTTAATAATATGCAATTTAATTATTTTCCGGTTTTTTTGGCTTCGTTTTGTTCTTACCTTATTTAATAATAATCCAATAAAAAAAACCCTATTCAAATCGGTTGATGTTCAGCCGAGTTATTTTGACACTATTATTATATGAATATTGTATGAATATTGTATGAATATCTTTCAAAACAAATTCAATTTATTTATCAAATCGAACACCGAACTCACTTTTAAGTTGTTGATTCGGCGGCTGGTCACTTTTCTTTGATTAATTATTAACAAATAATTTTAAAAAATCCTATTTAAATTTTAAATAAGAGCGCTGTAAAGAATATTTTACAGAAAACGGTGTTTCCTATTAAACAAAATTTTATTCAATAATTTTCATTTTTTCAAAATCGATTTAATCGAATAAAATGAGTTCTTGTATTTGGCTGATATAAATCATCTGTTCCCAAATGTTCCTCGATTTCGATTTTCATGTTGATAAATAAAATTTACGCAACATTCAAAATTACAGAATCTGAGAAAATTTTTCTCCAGAATAATGTGCATTTATTTTGCCCTCCAAAGGAACACCGTCTAATAACAACTTTGTTTGTGATTTAAAAAAAGAAGTGGGTACATACTGTTTTTGTTTGCAATTGTTAGCTTTTCCTTTCCACTATGTCATATACTATTGAATAAATACAAATAGAAAGTGACACTCCACAACTCAAAGCGCTACATAAATGAACGTGGGGAAACTGAGAAACGAAATAAATTATGTAGGATTTTTGTGAACACAAACCAATTTTCAAAGGGATATTTATAAATTTAACTGTTCCTATTTGAATTCGCTTCCATAATGATTATGTGTCAATATTTTTTTTTTTTTTATTTTCTACAATTTTTATTGCCGAGGAAAAAAACGTGTGTATGTATTTTTCTTTAGTGGTATAGGTTGTTTTTTATGTTTTTATTTAATTGATGATATTTTTTTTAAGCTTGTTTTATATTGGAAAATAGAAAAACTATCTGCGAATAGAATATACAAATTTCATTTTGTAGATTAAGGTTTCTGCTAGTGAAATAAAGATATTAATATTCGTATCGGTATTATACTGATTTACAGGGGATTTACTATGGGTTGATATTTGTTTAAAATTAACTAATTTTTCCTGAGTTTTTGTTTCCATACATACATAATACACATATGCAGATGGAAAGTTTGAAAAAAGTTGCAGGAGGCCGTCGAACAAAATAAACGGAATACAATTTTTTACAGAATGGCAGAACTTATCACCTACAAATTTATTAAATAATTTCATAATTATTGAATACTTATTTATTTTATTATTCATACAAATTAAACAGGTTTACGCAGTTTACAAAATTTACAACGACTTTACACCATTTTAAAATTTTAAATTGTTTTTATTTTTTCTAAAGCCCACAGTTTAGAAATTCTGTGTTCCCACCAATTCCCCCTGTGTCGCCAGCCCATCGGACACCTGATGTTATTTTGTTATAAAAAAATTCCTATTCAAAATCTTAAAAGAGCTTATCAGAATTAGGTGTTCATAATGCAAACCCAAATTTGGGGCATATTTTATTTTTTAAATATTTTAGGCAGATTTTTTTGCTTTAAAAAAAACTGACAATTGAATATTTTTTTCAAACCCCATCAATTTTTAGTTACATCATTGTAAGTAAAATAAAGTTATTCTAGAGTCGATATCGTTGTTTGTTTTTGAGATATTCGAGTCGAAAATTTGTTGATTTAAAAAAAACTGTCAATTGAATAATACTACAAACCTTATCAGTTATTGACTACGTGACTATATGTATAGAATAAAATTGGTCCGACTTCTAAACTATGTTTTGTTTTGAAAATATTCGATCCGGAAAACGTTTTTGACGATTTTAAGTTTTTTTGCTCTAAAAAAACCGTCAATTGATTTTTTTTAAATTTATATCAGTAATCAAATATGGCATCTGGTATAAAATAAAATAAGCGCGAAGTTAATATTCGTTGTTTGTTCTCAAAATATTAAAACCGAAACACGATTTTTAGCTAATTTAAGCATGTTTTTTAATTTAAAAAAAAGTGCGTTAATTTTTTTTTATTTTTTTTTTTTTTCAATTTTTCATTACGTCATTCTGTGTAGAATAAAAATAAACTGAAGTCGGTGAAAATTCTTCAATTATTCAAGACGAAAGATTTTTCCCCACTTTTTATTTAAATGAATGTAGTAACATAACCGTTAATTAAATTTAGTTGAATATCTGCACTTCATGATGTTATATAAGAAATCAATACCAATACGCGAATTTAGAATTTGTTATTTTCTCAATAAACGCATTAGTTGAACCGATGCATTTGGCGTGGTATAAATTCCCACATGGACCAAAACAGGCAAAAATTGGGGTATAATTTGAACCTTCGGAACAATTTTTCGCGGAGCAGACCATTTCAAGAAGAAAATTAAAAAAAAAAAAAAAAAAAAAATTATTAGGCTTCAACCATTCGAACCCACACTACGAAGATTTAAACGCCGCGCCGCGTGTCTACTACCTGCGCCACCGGTTATGTTTAAAATTTGGCAGAAAAAACTAAAACAATAAAAATAGTATTTTAAGCTGAGAAAGAGGATAAAATTAAATATTGAACGAAACTGAAAGCTTAGGTTGCAATAAAAAAAAAATAAATAGGGGAAATTATGAATAGTTAAAAACACAAACACATAAATAATGAGACAAAAAAAAAGTCAAACAAATTCAAGTTCACTCATATAGAGGAACATAATATATAAATTAGAAGGGGAAAAAAGAAGAAAAGAATCTCACCAAGCACAAAACATATAATTGAATTAATTTTATCAGAACTAATAAACAATACTGCTGAATGAATGAATAAAAAAAAAATGAAAAAATGTCACGTATGAAGTGAAACAAAAGTAAGTTGTGTAAGTCATATTCAACTCTAATCTGCCTAGCTAAAGTCTGTTCTGCTGTCCTAACTTTATTTATCACTAACGGATAAAACACTGAATTTAGATTACTTTTGTTGTTTTCATACATCTGGTGAACTTTGTTCCGCTTTAAATTGATTTAATTATTAATGTCCCTTTCGATAGTCGAGTCTCTGTATTGAATGAATGAACATTTTTGAATATTGATCATTTAATATAAAACTTGACAAAAATTTTAAGAGATATTCATGCTTGATTGTAAGTTTATCGCATATAAAAGCTTTAAGCAAAAAGTGTCAAAGCCTCATGTATGGTCTCTAGTTATTTATTTAGCAAAGGAATACACAATTAATATATTTTTGACTTTGTGTAAGTCATATTCAACTCTAATCTGCCTAGCTAAAGTCTGTTCTGCTGTCCTAACTTTATTTATCACTAACGGATAAAACACTGAATTTAGATTTCTTTTGTTGTTTTCATACCCGGTGAACTTTGTTCCGCTTTAAATTGATTTAATTATTAATGTCCCTTTCGATAGTCGAGTCTCTGTATTGAATGAATGAACATTTTTTGGAAATAAATTCAGTAGATACATTTTATTTGCACCGAAAATAAATTTCACAGAAATTATTCAGCCCTATTCTGCTAAACGGGGGATCAAACGTTCGATTCACTTCATCGATTCACTTCCACTCATCGTCTCAATTCTACTAAACGTCGCGTCGGGGGAACTACTTTACCAACCCTTATTTCGAATCTTTCGAATATTCAGTTTTAAATGAAATGTCACATTCAAATTTTAAAAATGTATTTAAAAAAAATAAAAATAAAAAATGGATAGTATTGCGATTTTTTTTGAGATTTCCAATCAAATTCGTAAGTGGGGTAATCGAAAAACGCTAAGTGACATACGCAAAAGAACACAGGACGTTATGGTCATGCCCGATGAAACGTATGTAAGTATATTATGGACAAAACAATTTTAGAGTGTTAGGTATTTAAGATTCTTTGAAATTCTCTTGAGCTTACGTATGTTTCTCAAGGGAACCTATCCTTAACTCTTAATAATATGCAATTTAATTATTTTCCGGTTTTTTTGGCTTCGTTTTGTTCTTACCTTATTTAATAATAATCCAATAAAAAAAACCCTATTCAAATCGGTTGATGTTCAGCCGAGTTATTTTGACACTATTATTATATGAATATTGTATGAATATTGTATGAATATCTTTCAAAACAAATTCAATTTATTTATCAAATCGAACACCGAACTCACTTTTAAGTTGTTGATTCGGCGGCTGGTCACTTTTCTTTGATTAATTATTAACAAATAATTTTAAAAAATCCTATTTAAATTTTAAATAAGAGCGCTGTAAAGAATATTTTACAGAAAACGGTGTTTCCTATTAAACAAAATTTTATTCAATAATTTTCATTTTTTCAAAATCGATTTAATCGAATAAAATGAGTTCTTGTATTTGGCTGATATAAATCATCTGTTCCCAAATGTTCCTCGATTTCGATTTTCATGTTGATAAATAAAATTTACGCAACATTCAAAATTACAGAATCTGAGAAAATTTTTCTCCAGAATAATGTGCATTTATTTTGCCCTCCAAAGGAACACCGTCTAATAACAACTTTGTTTGTGATTTAAAAAAAGAAGTGGGTACATACTGTTTTTGTTTGCAATTGTAAGCTTTTCCTTTCCACTATGTCATATACTATTGAATAAATACAAATAGAAAGTGACACTCCACAACTCAAAGCGCTACATAAATGAACGTGGGGAAACTGAGAAACGAAATAAATTATGTAGGATTTTTGTGAACACAAACCAATTTTCAAAGGGATATTTATAAATTTAACTGTTCCTATTTGAATTCGCTTCCATAATGATTATGTGTCAATATTTTTTTTTTTTTTATTTTCTACAATTTTTATTGCCGAGGAAAAAAACGTGTGTATGTATTTTTCTTTAGTGGTATAGGTTGTTTTTTATGTTTTTATTTAATTGATGATATTTTTTTTAAGCTTGTTTTATATTGGAAAATAGAAAAACTATCTGCGAATAGAATATACAAATTTCATTTTGTAGATTAAGGTTTCTGCTAGTGAAATAAAGATATTAATATTCGTATCGGTATTATACTGATTTACAGGGGATTTACTATGGGTTGATATTTGTTTAAAATTAACTAATTTTTCCTGAGTTTTTGTTTCCATACATACATAATACACATATGCAGATGGAAAGTTTGAAAAAAGTTGCAGGAGGCCGTCGAACAAAATAAACGGAATACAATTTTTTACAGAATGGCAGAACTTATCACCTACAAATTTATTAAATAATTTCATAATTATTGAATACTTATTTATTTTATTATTCATACAAATTAAACAGGTTTACGCAGTTTACAAAATTTACAACGACTTTACACCATTTTAAAATTTTAAATTGTTTTTATTTTTTCTAAAGCCCACAGTTTAGAAATTCTGTGTTCCCACCAATTCCCCCTGTGTCGCCAGCCCATCGGACACCTGATGTTATTTTGTTATAAAAAAATTCCTATTCAAAATCTTAAAAGAGCTTATCAGAATTAGGTGTTCATAATGCAAACCCAAATTTGGGGCATATTTTATTTTTTAAATATTTTAGGCAGATTTTTTTGCTTTAAAAAAAACTGACAATTGAATATTTTTTTCAAACCCCATCAATTTTTAGTTACATCATTGTAAGTAAAATAAAGTTATTCTAGAGTCGATATCGTTGTTTGTTTTTGAGATATTCGAGTCGAAAATTTGTTGATTTAAAAAAAACTGTCAATTGAATAATACTACAAACCTTATCAGTTATTGACTACGTGACTATATGTATAGAATAAAATTGGTCCGACTTCTAAACTATGTTTTGTTTTGAAAATATTCGATCCGGAAAACGTTTTTGACGATTTTAAGTTTTTTTGCTCTAAAAAAACCGTCAATTGATTTTTTTTAAATTTATATCAGTAATCAAATATGGCATCTGGTATAAAATAAAATAAGCGCGAAGTTAATATTCGTTGTTTGTTCTCAAAATATTAAAACCGAAACACGATTTTTAGCTAATTTAAGCATGTTTTTTAATTTAAAAAAAAGTGCGTTAATTTTTTTTTATTTTTTTTTTTTTTCAATTTTTCATTACGTCATTCTGTGTAGAATAAAAATAAACTGAAGTCGGTGAAAATTCTTCAATTATTCAAGACGAAAGATTTTTCCCCACTTTTTATTTAAATGAATGTAGTAACATAACCGTTAATTAAATTTAGTTGAATATCTGCACTTCATGATGTTATATAAGAAATCAAATTTATTTGAAGTCATTAGCGCAAAATTTTAAAGGATTTAGTATGATGTTAAAGCCATTTTGTCATAGTAAAAAGGCTTTAACATCGTACTAAATCGTTTAAAATTTTGCGCTATTATCTTTATTATTTATTCAAAAATATAAAAATGTCAGCCCTATTTACTACGCTTCTAATCCTGAAAAACTTATTTATAAAAAAAAATAAACGAGGAATAAAGGCGGAGTAAGCTAAAACTGGTACACAGTAAGTATAAAGCCATAATAAAGTCGTTGTAGTATCTAAATGTCATTTTGACATGACATTTAGAAAATACAAAGGAGTGTAGAAGAAATGTTTGTGTTTGTTTGTTACTAATTGAAAGGCAAAATGGATAGTTATTTTAAATGTTTTAAATTCTTTAAACGCTTTAGCTGCAGGAAGAAGAAGGTCACAGCAGTACAAAACTCGTTTTAATCCTATGAACCTGATTAATGAAGATTTCCGCTCTCAGCACCGATTTTCGAAAGAAAATATGAAAAAAATGAATAGCCATAGCTCGGCGTTCCCTAAGCGATGACCAAAGAGGAGGGCATATTAATTTATTTATTCACATGCCTTTTGAGAACTATCCTAGTTTTCAGATCGTTTTCTTTTATTTTGTTAATCCATTTATTTCGACAAAATACCACCAATAATAATTACTTAAAATGAATAATTGTGGAAATTAGCTGGTGTTTGTTTACGTTTATAATAACCAGAGTTTAAGATTGGTCATGTTTTTGATAATATATTTGACATAGGGAGGGTGTATCTAAAACCGCCAAGAAAATATTTTATAAATAAGAATTTGTTTGATATGGCATAAAGACGGAGTAAGTGCTTCGACTTAGTTTAACTATTCCGAGGTTGAAACTAGTGTTAGTGTAATCTGGTGGAGTACATTTAGAATTAAATTGTAAGAGAGTACATTAAGCAGATTTCAATTAAATAAGTTATTCATTTGACTACTTTTAACATATGTATCTGAAAAACAATTTTTTGAAATTCATACTTGAAATAACTAATCGAATTGATAAAGGTAGTGAATTCCATAATCTTATAGCGTGAACAAAAAAGTCTTTGGCTATTTAAATAGTTAAAACGGGGAAGAATTATATTTCGCGAAACAACAAATCATGGTATGATGGAATACCAGAGATACCAACTTGATTGTAAAATTTTATTAGATTTAAATCTGATGTAAGAATCAAATCAAGGAGACTTGATGCACATCCAAGACGGAAATGAGTTGGGTCGTTAACATTAACAATACCTAGACCAACCAACTTTGAACGTTTGAGAAATGCGATTATCAATTAAAAGGTTGGCATTAAAATCACTGCAAATTATTATATTATTATAGCTCGGAGAGTAAACGCTGAAAGTATCAAAAAAGTTCTTCAAACAATTCTTCTTTGTGCGGTTGTATACGCAGCCAAATGCTTCTTCCAAGATCAAAGACTTCTACTAAATGATAAACTACTTCAGAGTCTTTCGAACAGTCCATCATTTTACATTTTAAATTTGATTTGCAATATATAGCAACTCCACCCGCATGTTTAGAAACCCTATCATTACCCAATGTATAATAACCTGGCAAATCTACATAGAAATCAGAAATGTCTGCCTTGAACCAACTTCAGATACAAATTATGTCAACCAGACCATTCGAAAAAATAATTCGCAATTCATCTATGTGAGCTGAAATACCTTTGCGAATTTAAATGACAAACCTTGAAGCCATTGGCTTTCTTTGAAAAAAAAAATCAAGCATAACACTACCAGCGCAATTATTGTTCACTCCACAATGATTCATTAAAAAAAAATAAATAAAACTAGAATATGAAATAAAAATATAAAAATAAAATTTAAATTTAAATTTAAATAATTTTGAAATAAAAACTTATAAAAAGAATCAATTAAATAAGAGTGCTAGATACCTCTATATCTATCCGTTCTCGAGATACAGTGAACGATAAAATGGCTGACGAACGTACTTACACACACACATGCAGACATCTCTCTAAAAACGGCGAAGTCGGATTCCTAGAACCTCGTAACGTCGAGAAATGGAAGAAGGCTTCCTAGATTCTAGGTCTAAGTGTGTCAAGCTTCTCTGCTGACAACCACGTAAACCTAACCTAACCTAGCTAGATTGACGGTCTTTCGTTGTCGTTGAATGTGAACACCCCTAAATAAACAACAACCGTTTCCATAGTAACTGAAAAAAAAATTAAATAAAAACTTAAAATTTCCTTTCTAATAAACGAATGTTTTCATAATTAAGGAAATTTATCAAATTGAATACACCAACCATTTATATATTATTTAAGACGACAGCAGCGCTTAAAGCCATTCCAGTGGCGAATCCTCCGGGTGTCACCTTCTATTTTTTTAGATTTTTTAGATTTTAGATAATTTTTTATTCAATTTTCACTTAATAACTACATAATAACAATGGCGCAAAATTTTAAACGATTTAGTAAGATGTTAAAGCATTTTTATCATATTTAGTAAGATGTTAAAGCATTTTTATCATATTAAAAAATGCTTTAACATCATACTAAATCGTTTAAAATTTTGCGCCAATGTTTTTTAATAAGTAAGATAAGTTTAAATAGAATAAAAAAAACTGAGCCATTCAGTAACATTTGTAACTATAGTGTCGAGTGGCTGGCAAAAAGAAGTTTAAGCATACAAGAGAAAAACTGACGTGGGGTACTTACAGTTGTTCTTTTGTGTAATTTAGCCTTTAATAAATTCAAGTAAAAAAAAAACAAAATTGTTACAAAAGTTCAAAATTGTTTTACAGAATGAAAGAATCCTTTCGCATTTAATTGTCTTACTTTATAAACCAATTCAATATTTTTAATGTCCATGGTGAAAAGCCATTCTTTGATTTTTCTTAAGAAAAAGTTGAAATTGTTTGTTGTTCTTATTGCCATTGGAAGATTGTTGATATTTGTACTCATTCAATCCTACTATTGTATAAATGATACCAGAGATGTGAAAAAAACTTAATTTTAAATAATATTTCTCAAATTTGAAACAAATAAAATTCATGACTGGATTGCACGAACTTGCTGTTATGTACGCTCACTGTGTGGTTTGGCTTTAATACTGATTATTATAAACATACTACAAAACCCCCGCCCGCTTCGCAGGGCGATAAAAAATTTGTTTTTTTTTGTCCTAAACCTTCTACCCTTATTCCTCTTTAATTAAAAAAAAATTTAAGAAAATCGGTCAACCGGTTTGGCTGGTTAGCGAACCTACACAAAACCAAACTTTAATTTATATATATAGATTCATCTGATTTTAAAAGAAATAAATTAGTTATAGGATCGCTTATGTCATGTCACCTTCCTAAAAGGGTAGTTTAGTTTAAAATATTATTGTGTACGTTTCGTGTACATTCTTTATCATACAAACCCCCATCATATTATTTCCGCCTTATGTGTCCAAATTTTGGCTTTAAAATCGCATATGGATCAAAAGATGGATATCGACTGAGCAACACAAAACTTGTGTAAGACAGTAAGCTGATCACCTGACTTAAGTTAGGCAAAATGTAGTGCACGCAATAAAGAGTCTTATGAACTCGTGAAAAGCTATAAAATTGTATTTATAAAAATTAAAGCCAATTTAGCTTCAATGCAATTACTGCATTTTTCCCAGTTACCCAGTGATCCGTTCTTACTGAGAAAAAGCAGTTTATTTCGAAGATGTAATTTTGAATCATAAAATAAAAATTATTTTAACCATAAAATTCCGAAATACTTTTTATTTTTTATTTTCAGTGAGGAATTTTTTTATCAACGTCTTATATTCAAGTTCCAGAACTTCAAAGAAATCAGTTTCGATCCAGGTTTATGTGTCAAAAACCTTATTATTATAGCCTTCGAATCAATTGGTTGGAGTGAAACTGATGGCAGTAAAGAGGAGGTGTCCAAAAGGGCTACAAAATTGCTTATTGAGAAATCGGCATTATTGAGAGAATATTTCTCAGTGACAATCACCGAAGAGGGAATCCTTGAAAGTCTTCCATCACTTCTTAATAATCACGAACCCAGTATAACTTTCCTGCCAATGTACCTTCTGAAATTGGCTACAAAAGTTGATTGGAATACGGAGGAGGAGTGCTTCGAAAGCTTCTGTCGTGAAACAGCACGATTTTATTCATGTGTTGCTACATCTGATGCCGTATCCAAAAAATATAAATGGATGATGGAACATATCATCAGTCCGGCATTAAAAAAGGAACTTCTACCCAGTGGCCAAATTAAAGCTGAAATGTATGAGTTGACAAATCTTCAGACGCTCTATAAAGTATTCGAAAGATGTTAAAAGTTATGTGTTGGAGATGTTATTTGTTTAATTAAAAAACATTTTTAGATACATGAATTATAAATTCGGTTGACGCAACCTCTTTTCTTTATGCTCATTCATAACATGAATCTTTAGTTTCTCCATAATTTCATTGTCATATTCTGGTGGGGTGGGCTTGGTGTTTGTTGCCCAGTAATAAATGTCCCAATCGTTTGTTACTCCATTAATGAGATTATCATACAATTTAGTTTGTTCCTTGGACATATTCTTAAGATATTTCGAAGCAAACGTACTCAATAGTAAGTCATTTTCCAGCATACCACGTTTACGGGATTGATAAAGAAGCCTTAAATATGAATCGATGTATAGTTTCAGGTAAAATAAATAAGTAATGTGGCTCTTACCTCTGTTTCTGTTGCTCTAGGGGTTCATTTAACTTGACTGGATATTCTGGGATAGGTAAATGGTCAGGATTGTCTTCAAAATCGATAATAGGTACATCAGCATGGTTTTGACTTGGTGGTTTGTCCAAGACGTTCGAAAAGAGCCTAACGTTCTTAAAAATGTTAAAACTACGCATAAACGCCGATGACTAAAAACAATAATGTATTTCACCCATTAAAATAGAAAACTTTTAGTTATATTAAAATGTTATATAATAATAACGCGATCTGATGAAATTCAAATTGTGAAACAATTTAATAAACAGTTTTTGTTTACCTCAAATGTTGCACGGAGCATGTTTGAATTTTAGAACAATAGCTAATTATTTAATGAATCGATCCGAATTTGAGCACCTTCACTGACTTTAATATGAATTTGAATACAGAATTGGAAACTTAAATAAAAGTCCAAACAAAAACAATCGATGAGATAATTACTCAAAGGATATATAAAGACAGCAAACCTCAACTGTCATCTGATTTGCCAGTAACAAAAAAACAGCTGAACGTGGTGAAACGCATATAATTGTAATAGTATGCGTCAGAGATTATGAATTATAAAGATTGGAAAGCACTGCTGTCATTCTGGTTTGCCTACAAGCTAAACATGTGGTGAGTTCATATTTTTGCACTAGTGTCCATGTTTTAACGCGCACTAGTGATAACGATATTGATGAAGCCGTAGTCATTTCGCTTTTTAAGCGTCTCAAAATTTAAAATCAAAATTTCCAGTGATGGTTTTTATTGTTTTCAATAATAGCTCCTTGCGCAATTGAATTTTTTTTTCATATTTTGTGTTCATCTGTCAAAATATTCACCTTTTCAATTTTTTTTTGTGGTAGAAGTTAGGGGCCGTACCCATATAGTTTAAAAGGCACGCTTCTACTTTTTGATTGGATTTTCTTTGTTTTAACCTAATTATTAGTTAATAATATTGAATTTATGTGCCAGAAGCAACAAAAAACCATATTTGTTATAATTTATATTGATAAAGGGTTACAAAAAAGAATTTTAACTGAAATATAATTTCATTTTTCAATTTGACGGAATCTTATTTTAAATATCTGAGCGCATAAATTCACCATAATTTCAACTGGTCGTGTATACTATCGGGTGAAGTAGTGTTGGAGCGGGTCGCTTTTAAAATGCACGGGACCACTAATTTATGCTCAATGGGTAGTATACATTATTGTTCTAACAGGGTGAAAGAGAACAAACCCCTTAAGCAAAGATACTGAATATCTGAATATCAGTATCTTTGCCCTTAAGTCGGTTCTCTAGATAATAAACGTACTCTCAGCGTTGCCGAAGTGGCACGATCGTGCCTTTTTGACACGAAAATTTTATCATGGCACGGTGGCACGAAAAAATTCAATACAAATTCACGCTTTTTTTCCATTTTTTACTCCAAAAAAACCGAATTTTGAAGAAATTTTGAGAAAATTGCTCCAAATGGAGGAAAAACTGGCAGAAACTCTTATTTTTTATAGAACAAATTATTTCTTCTATTTTTTTTTGTTGTATTTCACCCCACTTGATTTATATTTTTTTTAACATATCTATGAATTTTTGGTTTTTTCATATGACACGAAAATTACACGATTTTTTAGAAAATGTGGCACGGACATTCTTTTTCGGACGGCAACGCTGCGTAGTGCGTACTCTATGTCAGAGATTATGAATTCATAATCTCTGATTCCTATCTTTATAATTCATAATCTCTTATTTGGATATTAGATTTGTGTTTTTTTCACTGTGGCTTCAGAGTCCTAGCCAGAGATTATGAATTATAAAGATTGGAAAGCTCGGCTGTCATTCCGGTTTGCCTACAAGCTGGCGGACGGTGGTGAGTTCATATTTTTTCACTAGTGTCCATGTTTTAATGCACACTAGTGCAAAAATATGAACTCACCACCGCATAAATAGTTGTTGCAATTCACATCTATTCATCGACACGAGATGAAATTACAAAAACAACAATGTAACCAAATGGGTTTTGGAGGGTGGAACGTACGAAAGATTCCTATCTTTATAATTCATAATCTATGGTCCTAGCCTAGGTCCCAATTTTGAAGAAAAAATATTGCCTTATGGAAAAAAATATAAATTTTACATTTTAATTTTTGTTTATATTATTTAAATGATTTGTGTTTACAGATCTTTAGTTTATGAATGCAAATAAAACACTTATTTCATCCTTTTCCCGATGTTTCGTTGGTTTTTTTCAACTTCTTCGGGGTTATTGATTTATTAAGTTTTAGGATTTACATTGACTGCAGACACATAAGTTGCAATTAACAATAATTTTTCTATAAAATAAAAGGACAACTTATTAAAATAATAAAAACAAAATTTGAAATAGGTACATTACCTACATTAAGATCACCAAAAGCAAACTATTATTTACATAACAATTTTATAAAGGCGAAATTTTTAAATAAGTGATAAAACAATATTTATGTATGTATGGGGCTATCGAAGATCGATAAGCTCCCAACTCAAAGACAGACCTCTGATAGCCCCACACATTATCTAGATAAAAAGTGTGGTTGGATTACAGGTTCAATTTTGAGGATTTTAAAGATTTTATATAAATTTTGTATGTTTTAAACAGATTTGGTTGACAGGAGATGAATTAATTTTCTGAGTTATGTTTCAAGGAAAACTAATGATTAAAGAAAAATTTTCAGGCATATATGTAGTTAAAATTATATAAAAAATTGGTAATTAAAGAAACAAGATTTTTATTTTACGAAAGAAAATTCTGTATTTTACCAAAAAAGGTAATCAGCCCTATCATGAATTCCATAAACTTATGACGAATTCCGAAAAAACTATCCCAGGATCCATCGTAGTGGAAAATCTAATACAAATTGCCATTACAAACAGATTCATTGATATTTTTTCGGTATTCGTAAAAGTTTTTGAAGTCGATGGAACTCGTGATAGGGCTAAATAAAAGAAAGAAAAAAAAAAACTTATTTTTAACCAAATTAATAAAATTAGAGACAAAAATGAAATTATTATGAAAGTAAGTAATTAAAGCAGCCAAAATAAACAAATGTTTAGAAAAATTAATAATTAAAAAAATAAAATACTACGTTTAAGTTACCTAAAAGGTCACATACCTATATTGAGGAAAAATTAAAAAAAATACTCTAGCGGGAATAAAGGTATTTTGTTGCAATTTATCGATTTTTTTAACAAAAATTATTTAACTGACAAATTGATTAAATGCATATGGTTCTTTTTTTTTAAATTTCTGTTATTTTAATTATTTAGAACATTTGAATTTTTTCAGATGCATTATTTAAGAAAAAAATGGTAGGTAACTCCTTTATTATTTTCTTTAAACAATTAGAAACAAATTGCATATTGGAAATTTTTTAGAAAAAACAATATTATTTGGCGTTAATTATTAATTTTCAAAAAATACTAATTATTGTTAGCTAGGTAATTACTGAATTATTGGAATAATAGAAAAATTGTATCAACTTAGCATTTATTTAAACAAAATTAGTAACCTACTATTTCTAAATTATTACTAATTTAAAATAAAAATTGAATTATTTCAACCTTGCCAGACGATTCCCGAACAGAGATAGTGGATCGAAGAAGTAACCAATTAGTGGTTTAAGAAAATTCGTCAAAATGTCCTGAGTTCGACAATACTCGGATCTTTTAATCCCCTTATTTACTTGATGAAGTTGTACTTAATGTCGATATTTTTTGATCGGTGTCTTTGCTTTTCGTTGGTTAACGTTTCAATATGAGAACAATCTGGAGAAGTTTTTACTTTCACCAGCAAGTACAAGCTTTAGCCATACCTACTGTTCCAAAACCGATCAAGCTTTTAAAAAGTTTTAAATTGTGGATAATGAATAATAAACCTACTAAATTAAAGTCAGTAATAATTTAAAAAAAGTTTCGTAGTTAAAATATGTGATATTGAACCTTCATTAACTTAGTTTTTAACGGCTGACTTGTTACACACAGGTTATTTGTACATACATATGAAAGAATTGCAATTTCGTTTTTAAGATTTTTATTTAATGTGATATCATAACTTTTTGCAATGATATTTTTTTGTCAGGTGGAAATTGGATGTACGCCCCTTAAATATAAAATCTGAACTTTTCAATAAAAAATGTTAGGTTTTCAATGTTTACCATTTTTATGCACTACAAGCCTACCGCTCTACTAATTTTCATCATTTAACAACAGCCATAAGTGCTCAATTTAAATATAATATAACAATTTAAAGCAAATGGGCGGATACCACGTCCCCTAAATGGTAAAACTTAAAGTTTTGACTGTTGATTTTTATGAACCGCAAGACCCTCTGTTATGAAAAATTAAAAGATTCTACGGTCTCGGGAAGTGCTCCATAATTTCGATGATCTGTCATCTTAGGACCTACTAATGCTAAGGAGTTGAAATTTGTTAAGGTGCCTGTGTTGTCAGCTTAGCAAATATTGCTAACTTTATTGGTACTGAAGTCAAAACCAATGAGTTTGATCCTGGTACCGAGAAATTTGCACTTGTAATTTATAATTTTTTTTTCGGAATCAAACAGTGGATTTGATCCGTTTTTCCGTTAGACCATTAATTTTGTTTTCGTTTCAGTGTTAAATAAAAGAACCAAGAATGAACAACTTTTAAGTTGAGTAGGTATGGCCGTTGCAGTTAAATGTTTCAGGAATTACTATAGAAATCAAATATAGTGAATCAATGCAGAGCAGGGTACAAAATCATTTCTAACCAAGATACAGAATCGCTATTCCCATTTGATGCACAGAGAAAACGTTCGGTTAAATAAAATAATATTAGTATTGGAAAGATAGATTTGTTTGAAACTTAAAACCCGCTTATTTCGATATTCATGTTTTTTTTTATTGAAAAAATATTTATTTGAAACATTACATTTGGAAGTAAAAGAATGACGCACGAGCCATTTATATAGGCTTTATCTTAAAGTGGAGACCAATGAGTGAAAAAACCAGACACTTAAGATCCTGTACGAGGTAATAAAAACACCTCAAACCTTCTGGATCTTTAGATCTGTTAACATCCACCAACGATCCAGTTTTTGAGGTAGTGAATGAAATGTGTTCATCGCCAATGACAATCTCAAGCTCCTAATAATAATAATAAATCAGTTAGACTATCGCTTTCGCCATAAAATTTGTCTTTCTCACTTGTCTTCCAACCCTATCTGGTGGTGGCCATGGTGTATCGTCTTCTGCCATAATTTCAGAATCCAATATGATTCGTTTAAGCTCCTCCATAACAGATTGATGAACAAATGCTTCTTTGCGGATCATGGTATCATTTTTGTAGTTGGAATTGTTCGCGTAGCGCAATTTACCATCGGGACGGAACTCGAATTCCAAAAACTCATGACCAAATTTACCTTTGTGGCCTACGTAGTAACGTAGATAGAAATCTTCTGCGGACATTTTTAGTACTTTTAAGATGGTTTTAATATATAAATAGCCGGAAAGTATAAAATGTTGGAGGTTTTGTGTAAATTAACCTGAAAATGAAAAATACAACTAAACCAAATTAGCAAAATGTCAGGTTGTCAAAATCACCGGTGATACCAAAATTTGTTTTCTTTCAAGCTCTAACCACAGAACAATTAAAACAAAATAGAACTGAAAAATATGCTAAACTCTGAATTTGGCTTTTCCAAAAACTATTGTATTTATTAGGGGTATTCATTCAAATGCATAAAGTCGTTGTAAATGTAAACTGCGTAAGCCTGTCAAATTTGCATGAACATTTGACAGATTTACGCAGTTTACCACGTTTACGAAGACTTTAAGATATTGCATGAATACTCCTATTATATTCGGCGGTACTAGTTAAAGAGAAGACAATCCTTGCGTTCTATCTATCAGATAGGCTATCCACCTCTCCCAAAAATTGTCAGATACTTGATTATAGGCGCACGCCACTGATCTCTATATGCACAAGATAGTGGATAGCCTTTAGTGTTTGTTAAGCAATAAAGATTTTTTGACGGGTTACCGGCCACGACCTCGTATCTCGCTCTATACAAACGAAAACAAGAGACAGAAGATATTTGCTGTAATTATTTGATGTCAGCAAGCATCGGCGGTGAAAATTGAAAAAGATAAAAGACGGAAAGTAAGAAAAGGATTATCTTCCAAAATAAAATTTCAGGAAAGAAGAAAAAATAACAGGAAATTATCTACGTAAAATTATAAAAATAGCTGTTATACTGTTATATGAGGGTACCGCGGCCACGACTATAACATTTCTTCAATTTTGCTTCAAAAATTTTTTTATGAATACACTATATCCAGTGTAAATAGAGATTAATGCCGCACGCGTGTAATTATAGAATAGCGTCTGCATCTGAAGCTCTTAAACAAATTTCAAGAGTGGACTACGGAAGAAGAATAATTAAGGGCGCTGTTCATATTAGACTGCTTCCTCTGACTTTTTGATGTGTAATAAGGTTGTAGCGGAGATACGTTTAGTGAAATCTGAAATGTACTCTCACCAGCTGAGTACTTCTTTAAATAATCATCAGTTGTGGAGGAACTTACGGAACATTGGCATTGGCAAGTCAAGGCTTTTGTTTCCTTTTCATCACAGCAAATACCACCGTTGAGCATAGATACTCCATTCTTGTTTGCAGATCAGCTAGACCGACTTGGTTTTGGATTTTTCTCAGTAGATAGTACTGACGTTGTTGAAAGTGTAAAAATATTTTTCTTCCCGCTAGCGCAGTTTTTTGTGAAAAGGAGTGTACAATTTTTTTTTTAAAACCGAAATTTAAGATTTCTGCGTCATTTTTATAAGTTTTCAAGTCAGAAACACTATCCCAAAATGAGTTTGAAAACTTTCACTTTTGTACTTTTTCACTTTTTTGGCCAATGTAGTTAAGGCTTTACCCTTTTTGCCGCGGTACCCCCTTTGAAAGAATTCTTCAAAAACAAATCAGCGCTTATCTTACGAAGAACATGTTGCTCACTTCTACACAATCTGGCTTTCGTGAAAAGCATAGACTGCTTTTAAACGCTGCAAATATGCTGCAATTACCCTTGCAATTTTTAAGCATGTAGGCGGGGGACGTATGCGGTGTCCGGGGTAGACAAAGTTGCACAGGTTGAAATAATTGCAGAGTTATCGCTCTTTATCCTTTGTGCTTTTTCTTGTTGTTTGAGACATAAGCGGAGTAAAGAGTGAGGAGATATTATTTCCTTCTCATTTAACAAAAATTGCAGGTATTAAAATTTGCAGCGTTTAAATGGATGTTGCAATCGGAAAGAAACTCAAAAGGGAATTGCGGATAGAAATTGCAGTCGTCTAAAAGCAGTCATAGTTGTATTACAGCATTGCTAACCGTTACCGAAGATAAACGTCAATTATTAGATAAAGATGAAGTCACTTTTTTAGTGTTGCTTGACTTCGCAAAGGCTTTTGCCACAGTCAATTATGTCAATTTATGTAAAAAACTAATGCAAAATTTTAATTTTGCACCTGGTACTACGAAGCTTATTTATTCCTACTTGACCATGTGAAAGCAACCAGTGCAATAGGAGATATCTTATCTGATTTTCTCCCGAATGTTACTGGTGTACTTTAGGGTTCCATACTTGGTCCGCTACTGTTTTTACTTTATATCAATGAACTTCCTTCAATAATCAAAAACTGCTATTCTCATATGTATGCGGATGACGTCCAATTGCATCTGAGCTGTCCTCTTGGACTTATCGACTATGGAGCTGTAATGTGTAATTGTGTAAATGAACCCCTAGATAAAATTGCTAATTGGTCCAGGTTAAATGGTCTCATTTTAAACCCAATAAAATCTAAATGCTTAGTAATATCAAGAGTCTAGACCTTGCTTATTTTCCTTCCATTCTGTTAAACAAATGCTCCCATTAATTATGTGGAAACTGCAAAAATTCTCGGGGTAACATTTTTATCGTGGTGACACTTGTGGGTAATGTCAGTCCGTTGGCATTAGCTCGATGATGGATTATTAATCCGAAACGCGTCGCTATAAAAATTAAATGTTGTGAAAATTCTAAAAAATATATAAAAATAAAAATAAAACAAATTTTTTGAATTTTTAATTTTTAATTCTTTAAATTATTTATATTTTCATAAAAATTTCCTTACGTCTTATTTATAAACGTTTTCTAACTTTAAACATTTATAAATAAGACGTAAGGAAATTTTATGAAAATATAAATAATTTAAAGAATTAAAAATTCAAAAACTTTGTTTTATTTTTATTTTTATATATTTTTTAGAATTTTCACAACATTGAAAAATGTGTTCAAAAACTTTGTTAATTGTTGTCTTATAGCTGCCTAAGTAAGGCACAAGAGTAGATTGTCTTAACCGTGAATAATGTGATATTTATTTTTATTAAATAAAGAATATTTCCACCAATTTGAAAATAGTTAAACAGTGTCTAAGTAGACAAAAATTTAATAAATACGACTGAAGTAATATTTAAAGGGTTTTAAAAGAATTTTATTCAGGAAATTTATAGGTTGAAGTAATAGAGTTATTAATTGATTAATTTATTAAAATTATTATCTAAATTAGTATGTACGTTACATAATATATATGAAATTCTTCTTTCTTTTGTTTGAATTGATAATAATATTATCTTCTTTTTTTAAAATTTATTTTGCTCTTCTGTTAAAATTAGCTTATGACTAGATTATAAGATATCGTATCTTACAGTTATTAAGCATTCACGAAATAAAATAAATAAATAAAATAAAAAAACATCTATTCCGGCGGTAGGGTAAACTAAAATATGGAAATTTCAGTAGCACTTTACGTTGTGATGTTACACGTTACGATACTTTGATGTATATTGCATACGTTTAATATTTTGGGTACGTTTCTTCGTACCTCAAGATCGAGTTGTGTTTGGGTTGAAATTTGGTTGACAGTTCGAACTCGTCGCGTTCAATGATTTCTATATACACAGGATAAAGTGAATTCATACAAAATTTTTGAGGCAAATGGGAGAAATGTTATATTCGTGGCCGGTACCCTGATATAACAGTAGAACAGCTATTTTTATAATTTTTCGTATATAATTTCCTGTTATTTTTTCTTACCCCCTGCGATTTTTAAGCACGTAGGCGGGGGACGTATGCGGTGGCCGGGGTTAACAAAGTTGCAGAGTTATCGCTCTTTCTTCTTTTGTTTGAGACATAAGTGGAGTAAAGAATGTGAAGAGATGTTTCCTTCTCATTTAACCAAAAATTAAAATTTGCAGCGTTTAAATGGATGTTGCAATCCAAAAGAGACTCAAAAAAGAATCACCTTTAAAATTTGCAGTCGTCTAAAAGCAATCTTTGATGTTTACACATCTTTAGCGTTAGGCCCGGCACTCACACTTTTCTTTGATATTTCTGTTCTCAGTTCCACTTCATAGCGAGAAAGAGTTGGACATAAAAAGGCATCCCTTTCTCACCATTATGTGAGAGTGACTACGTCAAATAAAGTCGCAGGAGAGGTGGGCCAAGAAAGGCATTTCTTTCTCGCCGTTAAGTGTGAGTGAGATAAAGTCGGGAGAGAAAGTTCAATTTGAAAATAGTTAATAGTTTCATTCCACTGATCTCTATAATACATGTCACATGTGAGAGAAGGAGATGCCTTTTTTGGTTACCGCTCCTCAAACTTTTTTTTTTGCATAATACTAAATTGTGCGAGATGGACTGCAAAGTCGATTGAGATAGAATTTCATATTTTACACACAATATCCCAAAAATGTGAGAAAAAATTATGTTCAATAGTGTAGGTAAACGTGTCACAAATTTGAGAAAAAAATCATAGGTAATAGATTCAGATTTATTTATTGAGGCTATTATGATTTTTTTTTTACATTTGATATCTTAATAAAAATACGAAAGTAATATTAATCTTTAATTACATTGAATGAATAATATAGAAGGCTTTAATGTATGGTTCTAGCAAGTGTCAAAATGAAATTGCCAACTTGGCTATAGATATTTGGGTATATTACATTATTATATAAGCTCATGAAGCTATTACAATTTAACTTTTGACGCGCATGATCAGCATGTTTAATAGTGTAAAGGGGGGTTCACATTCAACGACGTGTCACCTGACCCGAGTCGTTTTAGTAGCGTTCACATTCAACGACTGTCGTACCGATTTCATTTGAAAATACATTTTCAAAGAGTGAACATGGTGCAAATTTCATTATTTGCTTTCATTTCAACCCATTATCTTTTAATCTTACAAAAAAAAAAAAAGAAGATGTAAAATAAAATTTTCGGTATCTCTTGTCCTTCACCTTGTTGATCACAACACGAGCATTTATTTTCTCAAATTGTTTTTCATTTTTCTAAATGTAAAGGATGTCCAGCGGAATATTTTTAACTTTAAAATTCAATATAAAAAAAACTACATCGTTTTTATTTATTTTTATGTCAATTATGGAGAGTAACATCAATGCGGATTTCATTTTTTAAAAACGATATCATCCAAATGCACTCTTGCAGTCGGGCCCTTACATTTGTGATTAAGCGGCTACAAAGCGCTGGAGTAATGCTTTGAATTTCATGGGGAATATTTTCCTGCAGGGGCTGAACTGTCCGGGGATTGTTATTGTAAACCTTTGATTTAAGGTATCCCCATAAAAAGAAATCGGAAGGTGTGAGGTCTGGCGACCGAGGCGGCCATGGAATGTCTCCGAAATTGCTGATCAGTTTATTCGGAATAACTGTCCTTAGCCTTTCCATCGACACCCTAGCTCTGTGCGGACTGCGGAGTGGCACCGTCCTGTTGAAATTGTGTTCGGTTGTTGTACCCTGAATACAGCTGCAATTGCGGTAACAGAAACTCATCAATCCTACGGCAATACACCGGAGCAGTGACTGTCACACCTGGTTAAAAAAATAAGGGCCAATTACCCCGCTCGCTGAAATGGCACACCAAACTGTAGTTTTTAAACAATGTAAACTTTTTGATGGCGTTCTCAAGGGTTGTTGGGCACTATGTATCGCATATTTTGTTTGTTTACATATCCATCAATATGGAAATGTGCTTCGTCACTGAATAAAATGTTTCCAAGCGTAAGTGCTGTCCGAAAACGTTCCAGCATTGTTCTTGCGAAGGATTCTCGCAAAGCATATTCACTTTCGTTGAGATACTTAACAATTTGCATTTTGTACGGGTGGAGCTTTAATTTCTTTTTCAAAATAACATGCACTGTTGATTTTTGTATTCCTGTGAAAGCCGCAATCTTCCTTATCGATTTACGTGGATTTCGAATAATTTCATTTCGAACTTAAGACACATGTTCTGGTGTTGTTGCTGACGTTAATGGTCCAGGAATAGGTCTATTGGCCTTTGTTCCTTCTTGCCTGAATCTTTGTACCAACGACCAGATAAGTTGCGTGCTCGGCCCATCACTTAGTCGTCGAATATTAAAATGAGTACAAAAAGCGCGACGCGCACGTACCAATGATTCACCGCACTTCAAATATTGCTCCAGCGCAAACACGCGGTGTGCTCCCGACCAGTGACTCATGGCGACTAACAAATCCTGCGTTTTGAATGCTTACCTCAACCCGCTAGTATTTCGATAATCGCAATTTAAAGTAGAAAAATTCCCGCTGGACACCCTTTATTTCTTTTTATTATTATTTTTCTTTAAATCACTTGAATCACTTTTTTCGCACACCGCACTGAAAGCAAACAACCGAATTAATTAACGTTGTCGAAAAAAAACTCGTCAAGAAACTCGTCGCGTTGTGAATCGGAGAACGATTTTATAACGAGAAAAAGATGACAGCGCGTTTCACGTCACGCTCTCGTTTACTTCAGTTTATGTTTCGCACTTTAATATATACAATATATTAATATGTACATATATATATAATAATAAAGCGCGGCTTAAGAAAAATGTGTTCTTCCATCATAACGTATGTAACATATCCTATAATAAAAGTGCTGCCAAAATTAATTCAATATGTGATGGTAAACTTCACCTTTCCCCTTGCTTAAGAATCCCCTATTGGAGCAAAATAATGCGCGAAAAAACAGAACAAGGCAACATTCGCATACACATACCGTGATACGCAAAAGTATTTTTCCCCTTTGGCTGGTTCAGCTGAACTGCTAGTGAATTGTTGTCCTCTACAATTTCTGCGTCGCCCTACTTGACAGTTACATGGAGCAAGGACGAAGCGAAGCTTGTGTTTTTCATTTCTCTCAGTCAATTTGGATTGGAAGAAAGTAGAATTTTTACTTTAATAATAAATATCAGTAATCCATAAACTAGTGAGTGAATTAAAAGTAATTAGGCATCTGTGCCGCTGTAAGTTTTAATGTGAAACCGGTGCATGGTGTGCAGATGAAAATTTATTTTGTCATGTAATGGAGGCCACTGACGACGAATCTCGGTCAAAGTAATTTTACATCTCTTGCCAAGTGAAAGTGCAAGCAGTCTTAAAGGTTCTTCTAGGCATGTGCAAAAAATAATATTTTAAATCCATGGAGCGAGCAAATCAATGAAAAGAATTGAGTCGGTTCTCCAACAGATCTCGATGAAATAATAAAACTTTATTTCTGTTTAAAAAAGTTGTAACTTGTTTTAATTTGTTTAATGTAACTAACATTCACCAGATTGTGGGAGTCATTATTATAGGAATCCACTCCACTGTGCAGTCAACCTACATACAATATAACCATGCCCATGCCCATTAACAATTTCTATCAATTCGTTGCAATTGTGTCGGTGTGCACGTTGTGCTATTACAACAGTGCCTCATGCGGCCTAGTGTTTGATGATATCAGTGCTGTAAAGGATAATAAGGATTTAAGACCAACAACCCCACTGAGGAACATCTTTCTAAACGACTTTTGGGGCACACCAATGCGCAAAGAGCAATCGCATAAATCATATCGGCCGTTGACTGTGTTAACTTTTCGGTGGAACTACTTGGTGCATCAGCTGGAGCCCGCTGGTTACCATGTTGTAAATGTCATCCTGCATGTGATGGTGTGTATTCTCTTCAAACGGGCATGTAGAAAGCTATGGGTAGGAATAGTTGGAGGGGGTGGAAAAGAAATGAGTTTTGTGTCAGCGCTTTTGTTTGCTGTGCATCCAGTGCACACAGAGGCAGTCACAGGTGTTGTCGGCCGGGCAGAACTCTTGTCATCGATTTTCTTCCTTGGAGCATTTCTCTGCTATGCCAAAGCAGCAAAATCAATACGTTCCACCCGATGGTTATCTTTAAATTACTTTGGAATGTGTCTTCTCTGTTCTATGCTGTGTAAAGAGCAGGGTATCACCATAGCCGGAATATGTGCAGCTTACGAAGTCTTCATCATTCAAAAAATTCGCCCAATACAAATCTTGGAAGTCATAAAGAATCTCTTCGAGGAAAAAAAGAAGAATACCTCAACAAATCATGATGAGACACCCGCACTTAATGTGACGTTAATAACACGCCTTACATTTCTGGTTTCAATAACGTTCATCTTGTTAGTGGGCCGTCTGTATGTGATGGGTTCCCAGTTGCCAGTATTCACCAGGTTCGATAACCCGGCATCGGCAGCCGAAACACCATCGCGTCAGTTAACCTTTAGCTATCTTATCTACCTCAATTGTTGGTTGTTGGTGTTCCCGTGCAATCTTTGCTGTGATTGGACAATGGGTGAGTGTTGTATATGGTGATGCCTGTAATCGACCTTTTAACTGCAACTTTGTTCGCAGTATGGATGCATTTATTTTATTTGTGTAGACTTTTTGGTACAATGTTACGCGCAGGGCATGGCTCTGACATGGGTTCTGGGAATGCAGCAAGCTGATGCGCGTAAATTGCGGGGAAATGCATTACATTACATTGTAAGCCAAGTAATCTTTTGGTTTGGGGTTTATTGTTTTTACCAATGCGGAGAAACCTGGTGCTGTGTTACATTGTAAGGGTAGTAATAACGTCTACATTTGACTGTAACTGTATGTTATATGGAGTTACATAGGCTTGGCATTATGAATTTCAAGGTGTGTAAATAGGAGCATTTAAGAAAATGGTTACTAGGTGCCAATGACCACATTAAATAAATTTAAATTATTCAAATAGGTATGTGTTTTGGGGCAAAAAAAATGTATGAGTTCTTTTTAAGTTTACTTAACTGAAAAAGAATAGTTTTCAAATCATTTGATCAATTTTTATTTCTTTATTTAAAAAAATATCACTTAGTATAATACATTTAAGAAAGTAGGTATAAAGCTAAAATACTTTTTTGAATTGGATTTTGTTAAACGTAACGTTCATGATAAAGTTCAGGTCTCTAAACGGAGTTCAAGCAAGACGAGCACACTGAACTTCCTCTGAACTGAGCGTGTTCTCAATCACACTTGTCGTTTGTGCTGGCTTTTTACGGAAAGATTTTTGCCGTGTGGCCAGTCACCTCCTCAAATCGTTCAACTCGTCACCTAGCCACAGCATTTACGCACAGGTAGGTGAATAAAATCGCATCCGTTGATAAAGTAGACAAAATATCAATTACCCCAACAATTAAAAAGACAAATTATTCCCGTCAACTCGTTGCCTTGCTCAATTTTTAAAGTAGCGAAATCTTTTTTCTGAACGTGATTTCGGAAATCTCTACACACAAATATAGACAGGATTCTTCAGCAATATTTTTTAGTTTTTGTTTCAAATATTACTAAAATCCGAAAAAATATGTATGACTGCTTTTAATAATCGGGAAAAATTCAATAAACACCCGATTACAAAACTCAATTAATGTCCGGTGTACCGAATAAGACTCAATTTTGACTATTAGTGCAATGCCAAAATTGAGCCTGACTGCCTCCAACAGAAAAATTCGATTCTGTTAAGAAAAAAGTTTCGACATTAGTCTCAGATATCTCAGGGCTCAGGTGGGATTTTTTGTCCCACTTAAAAAATCTCTTAGCTCCTGAGAACGAGTAAAGATATCGACTTCGAATGAATTTTATTTCACACATAATGACAAAGTCATAAAGTGCAGAAAACGTTTAAAAAAAAATTGAATAAGCGGTTTTCTTAATACACCAATTTTTAAATAAAGTTGTAAAATGTTTTCGTCTTAAATATCTCGCGAACAAATAATATGATCGACTTTGACTCAATTTTATTCTGGACAAAATTACATAATTTTGTTTTACAGACAACTTCATAATTGATAAGGTTAAGGTTTGTAAAAAAAAAACTATTAAAAATTTGTGAAACATGTTTCTCGGCTCAAATATCTTGCGAACAAACAGTTGGACTAATTTTATTTTACACGCTATTATGATATAAGTTTAAACTGCAAAAACCAAACTAAACAATTAAAATTGTCTTGAATTGGAAATTTTCTTATAGCCAAATTACATCGAGTCTCTAGTTGCTAAAGGTACCATGAGGAGTTACCATTGTGGGTCGCTTTCAGCTTCTTTTTACAAGCCTCTTATTATCAATTAAACTAAACAGTTACTTAGTGAATAATTACATCAATTAAAATTCTAGCTCTGGCATATCTATGTTTGGGTTAATGGGTTATAATACAAATTATTTTAATTTTTCATTTTTAATTTTTTTCTATAGTGTATGGTCTTTATGGGAAACATTTTTTCCGATCTATTTGTTTTTATAGTGCTAGTATTTTTTTAGCTCTACACATATCATTGGTTTGAAATAAAACGTTTAATGAAACTACCATGTTTTATTTCTCTTACAGGCACTATTCCTCTCATCGAAGGTTTCAACGACATTCGTAACATGACAACTCTATTAACATTCGTAGTTTTATTCGGCATTGGCTTAAATGGAATAATGACCAAAAATCAACAACACTCGAAAGTAATTATCATGAGTCTTGTTTGGATGTGTTTTCCATTTTTGCCTGCATCGAATCTTTTTTTTCCGGTTGGATTTGTAGTTGCTGAACGGGTTCTTTACATGCCCTCAATGGGATTTTGTATGCTTCTTGCATATGGATTATATAATCTCTCAAAAAAAAGAAAACGTTTTGCCGAAGCCATTTTATTTGTGTTATTAATTAGTCATGGTTATAAAACTTACACTAGAAATAAAGATTGGCAAACGGAATATTCCCTGTTTATGTCCGGACTGAAAGTGAATAGTCGAAATGCAAAGCTTTTCAACAACGTCGGACACGCTCTAGAAAACGAAGGCAAGTACCCAGATGCTCTTGTCTACTTCCAAAAGGCAGTGAGTATACAAAGAGATGATATTGGAGCTTACATAAATGTGGGAAGGACTTATAACCACTTAAAGATGTACAAAGAAGCAGAGGAATCTTACCTAAAAGCGAAGAGTCTATTTCCTAAAATAAAGCCGGGTGAGTCATATCAAGCTCGAATTGCGCCGAACCATTTGAATGTCTTTATCAATCTGGCTAATTTAATCTCCAAAAATAAAACTCGACTAGAAGAAGCGGATCACTTGTACAAACAAGCAATAAGTATGAGAGCCGACTATGTCCAGGCATACATCAACCGTGGCGATATTCTGATGAAGCTGAACAAAACAAACGAAGCGCAAGAAGTTTACGAAAAAGCTCTACTATACGATAATGAAAATGCGGATATTTATTATAATCTGGGTGTGGTCTTTCTAGAACAGGGAAAATCTTCTCAAGCGAACGTTTACTTCAATAAAGCAATTGAACTAGCTCCCGATCACGAACAGGCTCTTTTAAACTCAGCTATACTATTGCAAGAGCTGGGAGGAAAGGAATATAGACAAATTTCTCGTGAAAGACTTTTTAAGATACTCAAAAAGGACCAAAACAACGAACGTGTTTTTTTCAATCTTGGAATGCTCGCCATGGACGAGAACAATTTCGAAGATGCTGAAAATTATTTTAAGCGGGCAATTCACATTAAAACTGATTTCCGTAGCGCTTTATTTAACTTGGCCCTAATGTTGGCCGATGCAAATCGTCCTCTTGACGCAGTACCCTATCTCAACCAATTGATTCGATTTCATCCAGATCACATCAAGGGTTTGATTCTTCTCGGTGATATCTACATAAATCACATGAAGGATTTAGATGCAGCGGAAGTTTGCTATCGCAGTATCCTCCGATATGAGCCGCACAACATTCAGGGACTTCATAATTTGTGTGTGGTTTTTGTAGAAAGAAGGAAACTTGCAAAAGCAATGAAATGCTTAAACTACGTTCATCATATGGCTCCAGGTGAGGATTACATCCTGAAACATTTGAAAATCGTCCAAGTGCGCCTGGCAAAAATTAACAAACTTCCTGATTCATTGCCTGAAAAGCAGCTTGCCTTATCCGATAACGATTCGGATGAGTTTAGTCTGCGCAACTTGACAGCCGCGCCAGCAGCAGTTCCAGTTATTTCTACAACGAACCGATCCACAGATTCGAAACCAGCCAGATCACACTTATAGCAGAGCGTTAAGAGAAAATAAAAGTGTATAACTCACAAGATATGAGTAGCTGGCGGCTTTTCTGTATCCTCTGTGAAATAATCAAATCTGTAATATACATACCCCATTGGTCGTAAATCTTTCATTCCATCTGAGACTTCAAGTACTTAATTAAATTTATTCAAATTTATTAGAATCAAATTTTAGTGTATAAATATTGTAGACAATTATTTTCCACTGTCTTACAGTCATTTTTATCGTGTTATGCAGCAATTTTTAATATTTATTTTATGGGCATTATAAATGTTTGAATTATCTATGTTTCGATCTTGTTGATTTTTAAATTTTTTATAGAAAATATTGTACGATTTGAGTAAAGATACTTGTTGTAGTTATATATTGGTGTTTATAAACACTTTAGGATATATATTTATATTATATACGTAAATTCTTAGTGTCTAAGGATAACATTATTTTTATTTAAGTAACTCTGGAATCGGTATTCTTAATTTGAAATAATTGGATATTATTATACAAAAATAAAACACGAACACAATATTGAAGCAAAGGAAATATAAAATGTGAGATTGTCTCTATTTTTCAACTAAAATTTGGCGTTTTAAAATTAATAGATACTTAATACAGTTTCAACGTTGAATTTATTTCTTATTTTAGATTCATATAGTTAGTTCTTAATAGGAACATGAATTATTGAGGCCATTAGTTATAAAAGTACTGGCAAGCACGTAAGTTTAAAGAAATTTGGAAGAGCTCTTAACACTAATTCCATCTCATTCAGAAATTTGTACGAATCTCGAAAAATATTATCACTATGAAATTTTTAAGTACGTTGGATTCTTTGGTAGTTTTCGGATTCATAACAAGATTTCGATTGCGATGGAATTCGTGACGGGGCTTATGGTCCTCTATTTAACTGCGGGTAAATTATTGCGATCGATAAAGTGATAGACAGGTATTGTAAGTGTAGATTGCAGTCGACACTGTGTCTGTGCTCAACGAAGTGTGTCATTATGGTGAAAATATTATTTTTTTTGCAAACAAAATATTTTTTTTAATCAAAAAACATACATTCATAAGCAAGGCCCCAAAAAAAGAAAACAAACAGTTGGAAGTTCTTTACAAATAAAGACATCAGCACAGAAGTGTGTTCGAAATACAAGAAATAGAATAACACATGCAAATAAAAAACGAAGTACATAATAACAAAATTAAACAATATAATTACAAGTAAACAATTTAGTACAGAATTATACAGAACATAACAATCTATTGCCCAGAAGTAAAAAAACTATTACGCACTAATTCAAGAAGCTTTTTTTATCCCATTTTACTCGTGTTAAAATCAACAGAGGAACCATTTAAATTAAAAAGCTTGGTCATACGGTTAAGAGGTTCATGTATGGCGAAGTTAGTTCTATGGAAATTAACATGTAAAACTTCAAATCTTGGCAGGTAGTAGGATCCTCTACGGTAATTTATGCCAATAAAGGCTAGCAAATCAGGAATGTCAATTTGTACGTTAATGAGTTGGCGAAGAAATAAATCATTACTAACACGCCTTTGATAAAATGTTTTGACCTGCAGAAGCTGGATCCGATGTTCATATGGTGGTAGGTTGGAAGAATCAGCCCAAGGAAGATCTTTCAAAGCAAAGCGAATGAATTTATGTTGTATTGTTTTAATTCGAATTTTATGAATATCATAGAAGGGAGTCCATACTTGTAAAGCGTACCTAAGATGAGGTCGTACATAACAATAGTATAATGAAAGAGTAACATAAGGATCGTCAAATTCCTTTGCCCAACGTTAACAACCAAGTCTTTAAAACAAAAGACTTCCATTTTCTAATGTATTAGAACATTTATGCAAGAAAGTTAAGAGGTTTGTTGATTTTCTCCTCATGAACCCATGCTGTTGTTCACAAATGTTCTAAGAATGGAATGCTAAAGTCTCACATACGATTGTTTGGAATACAGGACAGTTTGGATATAGACCTATAGTTCTTAACATCAGTTTTTTCACCCTTCTTAAAAATTGGAGTTAGAAATGAGTTTTTCCATAAGCACGGAAATCGACACGACTTAATAGAAAACTCAAATAAAAATTGAAGGGGCTGAGCTAATATATATGTATCTACATTCTTTCAAAAGTATTGGGGGAAGTCCATCAGAGTAATCATCATTTTATGATAAGAGAAAAACTAAAATACTACACTGTTGCACAGGGGCATTATTAAAATAAGTGTGGGCATAGGTATGTACATTTTTAAAGTAGTTTTCGTCAACATCAAGAGACATGCCAACAAAAGAATTACGAAACATTTTCGGAAATGCGTTACAAATTTCAGTTGTTTCTTTTAAAGAACGGTTTTCATGTATGAAATTTACCGGGTACCCATCTGAGTTTTTCTTCGAATTAACAAACTTCCAAAATACCTTACGGTCGTTTTTTAAAGAACTACACATTTTGTAACCGTTGTAAGTTTGAGAGGGTTTTGAATTCTTTTAAAAGGGTAATGTAGGAACTGTGGTCAACTGGTGAAAGAGTTCTTAGATATATTTTCAATGTTCTATTTCTTTTTGTTACGGAGGGTTTTCAGCTCCTTCGGTTACAAAGAGTGCAAAAATTATTATTTAAGTATTATTTATTATATAAAGTGATAATTTTGTAACTGCTGCGTCAATATTACTGGACACTGACACTATACTTTCTTTACCAGTTCTAGTTAATTCTTCGGAGAGCTACTGAAAATTTGCTTTTTTAAAGTTAAACGTAAATTAAAAGTCATAAGAGCTGCTGTTCTCAAAAATATGATTGCTCAAGTTATGAAATGTATATCCAAAGGAGGATGATATTCATCTATATTAGTAATTCTAGAACTGAAATCTCCCAAAAGTAAACTGTTGCTTCGTGAGCTAGACAAGTCAATTACAAAATCTATGGCCATAGAAAGTTAGGCAAAAACTGCGTCAGAACTTGAAACAAACAAACGAATTCTTTCTGAGGCCTTACAACATGCAAAATTAACTAAATATCATGGGAACAGAAGCAAAATCCGAGTGTTAAGTATAAAAGGATACATTTTTAATTATTACAAAAAATCCATGACAAGTTTCGAATGATAAAACATAGTAAGTAACTTCAATTTTTAATCTTATATGGCACAAGAGTAAAAATTGAGAATCCCGTATTTTTAACTTTTGACCGAATTCTCCCTTTAAGAGTTATCAGACTGTAAATATAAATGGTCACCCTAGTCATAGAGCACGTATATTATCAATCCCTTAAGTCGGTTCTCTAGATAATATATGTACGTAGGTAAACGGTACTTCAATATTAGGGCGACGAAATGTTAAACAAAGAGGCTGTATGTAAAAAGTCAGTCGTGAAAATTAGTGAGATATCTAAAAGTACGCCAAGTTATTATTTGTTATTTATTGATCACTGACTAAAATTCTGTAGGTTTACTGGAAAAATTTTCAAAACCGTTTAAATTGTGAGTAAACCTTTTATTTATTTTTTTTTTGTATTTTATTTATAATTTTATTTTTTCATTTCAACTTAAGATTATTGTAACAATATTTGAATACCAAAAGAACAGTAAGAATGAAAAAAAATGTTTGTATCGTTCTGTAATATTAGGAACATAAAAGTTCAAAATTATAAGAAATCTGATGTGGGGTGACATCAGTAATAATATTACTAAACAAAAAAGAAAAAATAATTTTTAAATTATAAAAAGTGAATTTTTAAAGGAATACAATTTAGTAATTAATATTAATACAAAAAGAGCAGATGCTAGATATAAAAGATAAGATATAAAGAAAAGATATCAAGAAAAAAAATCTATGAAAAAATAATAATAGAAAATATTCCTATTATGACGCCTTTATGTTCGGGTTCCGAATATTGGTTCAATATTGGAGTGATCGAGGTCAAACAACCAATCTTTGATTTTTTTAATAAAAAAATTTTTGTTTTGAATAACTCGGATCGAGTATGGAAGTTTATTAAAATATGTTGGGGCAGTAAATGAGTAAAATAGGGAAAAATGAGTTGTACGTGCCACTGGTGTATTAACATAAGCCATGTTGTTTATGCGTAAGTTAAATTGTTTCGACTTGGAACATTACCACTTTGTTTAAAAATTCTCTTAGTACCTTGAAAATATAAAAGTGTTTTATTGGTAAGATTTTAAGCTTTTTAAATAACGGTCAACTATGAGTGCGATGAGAGATAATGCGTATCAGATGTTTCTGTGCAATGAATACAGGATCAAGTGTATTTAAATACGTCCCACCCCAACTGTTTATTCCATATTGCAACTTGGAGTGTGCAAGACCATAATATATTTTACATAATACTTGCTTAGAGCAATATGGTTTAATGAGATTTATTTTACGAGTAATCAGAGATTTTATTGTTTTGACATGATCTTTCCAATCCAATTCAATTCGATTTCTACAAAATTTTAGTCATTAATCATTAAATACCAAATAATAATAATAATTAATTATTATAACAATTACTTTTAATTTTGCATTACTGAAACTACCTACTTTCCCAAAGTTTTTACTCATATACATACATATATGCTGAGAACGAATATTTTCGAAACTTGACCTTGAAAATATATGCTGGTGACAGATTGATGGAAAGTTATTGCAGTTGAATCTTTAAGATGAAAAACAATTCTGTATAGGCTTAATGTCTATTTTCTTTCTTTTTTTTAGAGTTCGCTAACGGTTCACAAATTTTTTTATAAATTGTGCTGAAAGTACAATCAGAACCATACTTTATTTATATGGAGGCGCTACTAATTCGTGGAAGAGGATTCTTTTACGTCCTGTAATGTAATGTATCAACTTCAGCCTCATTTAACTAACGTGCTTTTTATTAAAAATATTAATAGGTAAAGGTATACGTGGCTGGTTCAATGTCCGAAAGACGCTTCTGGTTTGTATTTTTCACTCTTTCAGCACACATCTTTTCCAAAATTCTGTAAGCTATTTCTGCATGATATCAAAAATATCTTTTTATTAAACTCTGAATTATATAGAGATTAAAATTGATTGGAATACGTTAACTGGAGTTCAACCCCTTTCCAAATAATAATTCTTAATAAGTAGCCTTAATGTACTAATAATAGGTATCTATGTATGTATATAATACCGGGTTAGCTTAATTTTGTGTGTATACTGTCTATTTACATATATGGAAATTATTTGAATCAAATATGAATATTTTTCTTTATTTATGTATGTAAAATTTTTGGCACAAAATGTCTAGTATTTTATACTATATATACAATTTAGTTCTGAAGAGCCTTTCGTACCTGAGTTGACTCTCCACTATATCATCACGGTGAATACCTACCTATATGTATGTATATTTTATACATATAATATATGTACATTATCATAATATATGTAAGTAGTAACAATTAGTGCACAATGAGTTTAATAGATATACGTGTTAAATAGGTACCGAAACTTTCGATAAATAGGTAAACAAATCGAAAAATAAAACTGCGATCTATGTATATTATCGGCGTACAGTGGCTTGTTTGATTTCAAAAACTCTCAACGAATAAAATATACCTACCTACATGCCTTTTTTGAATTTTTCTGCTTAAAAGAAATTTCTAAACCAATAAAATTAGTGAGTTTTAATTTCTTAAAGCTGTATAGATGTAATAAGACTTTCTTACCTTAGGATAGACATAATATTATATTTCCCTATTTCAAAAATTGTCAAACGACCAGGGTGTCTTTTTGTCTTATTTCCGGAGATTTCCATGTGTTTACCAGTGTTACTTACCATAGTTGGTACGATCCTTCGACCACCACACAGAAAAAAAACTGAATAAAACAAGCTCATATAACTATAATATTTTAAAACATGTGCTTCTAATGCATGATACACAATAATTGGGAAGTTCCCCCCCCCCCCCTCCCATATATCAATGTGACAATGCGAAAAAAGCAACAACAAAAAAATTGCCTGTTGGAGAGAAAACAATGCAATACAAACAAATATACTTACATATACAACGATAAATCACAATGTGCACACTAGTCGATCCTTTGGTAAAGTGTTTGTATGTGTAAGTATGTTTGTTTGTATTGCATTGTCAAATATGTATAATATAGTTAAAGATATTTAGTTTTTGGAAAAGTCCAATATAATTGGGCCTTTTGTGCCACGGAATTGCAGAGAAGGGTCAATCGTCAATAATTGTATATTTGTGATCCCAATTTGAGCAACAGCTTGTAAAATATTTTTTTAGTAGGTATGTACATATATACCTACTATTAAATATTTTTCACATTTTTGTTGAATTTAGCAAAGAATTTTTCCTTAGTGGGCCACTGTGTATGTTTTATATATATTAAACCGTCAAAGATTTCGATCGCACTCAACATTTGAGTGCATGTGTACCCACTGGTGCTTATCTTTAAATGACGTTATCGTCAAACGCCCCTTCAAGGCTTAGGTCGACATAAAGCGATTACATTACTCATTTGCTTCTCCGGGTGCATTGCAGTTCTATGTACTCTCTGAAGTGGCTATACTGATTATGTTAAGCGGAGAATTTTTTTATTACATGTACTAGAACCTACATATTACCAGAAGTGTATTTATGATATTTTACGCCCTGGTCAAGGAATAATTTGCCGCCCATATCTTTTAGAAAAAGTTGGCAAAAGAATGACGATTTTCACTTCTTTTGTTATTAATTATTTAGACCTTGTATATTATTAGATAATTAGCGTTTTCAGACAAACTGAATGACTTCAAAGATGATTATTGTCCATTTTAAAATCTATATGTATAAGAGAAAGTTTGGCTACAGCTACATACATATAAGATAATTCGATAAAAGGAAGAATAATGTTGAAGAAGAATTACAACTCAGTTTTTCAGTGGGAGCTCAGCCTAACTTCAGGGTTAAACTCGAGTTAATTCTTCGAGTTAACTCAACAAATTGGGTAAATTAAATCTGGTTTAACTTTATTTTTTCTTTGCATTGTGGGACTTAAAAATTATATACATATATTAACATCGAAGTGCGGAACTATTGGAAAGACCGATTCCCTAGAAGTTTTGGCAAAGATTGGATGCAGTATTGTAGGTGAGTTTCAGTATAAATCTGAGTTTGCGAAAATTCGGGTTTTTATTCCTTTTTCGTTTATAACTTCTAAGTTACCTACTTAAGAAAACGATATTTTAATACAAACAAATATAAGTAACAGAAACGAAATCTTATTTTTAAGATAACGGAATGATTTGTACTCAAAATAAACCCCCCCCTAAAATACTGAATTCAAATTTGGACCACTTCGAAACTTTTCTCAGATGATTCCCCATTGCCTGAACTAAAAAAAATAAAAACTGCATAGGTACCTACCTAACTCAATTTCGTAAAAAAAACAATTTATTGAAGAAGATATGACTCATGTTTTAGGTAAAGAATTGTAAAATGCGCATAGTTTAAAATTAATTAAATTAATATTGAGTGTTATTTCAGAATTTTAATGACCAGCGAGGATGTGTTTGCCGCCCCAGCCATTGCGCCTAGAGCGGCGGCGGCGGCCTGATTTCTGTTCCTATGCTACACCACTGCATATTACTGATAAGTGGAAATTGTTTATATATAGTGCAATCGTGGTTTAGGCAATCATATGTCTCTGAGACATACTTGTGAGCAGTGTTTCCAAAAAATACATCGATGTTCCTACATAATGTACTTACGAAATTAACTGAAGATAAGTAAATTAAGTGCCAATTGCCAAATGGGTGAAGATATTTTAATCAAAGATTGTAAAGTGAATTCCGGAAGTAAATCTGAAGGTACCCCATACAAAGTGTGTTTAATATAAAATACAAACATTTAATTAGTTATTTGCTGATAAAGGGAATTTAATTTGTTTTAACATAATTCATTCTAGTATGTGTACCTACCTATCAATCTCAAGTTTTCGAAAAAGGTCAAGTAACAGCAAAATAAGACGATGTGTTCTGGTGCTCTTGTTAAGTTCAGTTATAGTATTTTTGATATTAATATAGGTATACCAAGTGTTTTCCATTGTTGCTTAATAAAACACGTGTGTTTTTTCTTCTTCTTTTATTGATCACATTAAAAAAAATAGATATTTTAACGGTTAAAAATAGTGTCGGTATTTTAACTGCATTTCTTCTTCGTTATAGTGTTTTTGTTTACCTGTCACAAAACTTTATTTTGCCTTAAAAAGAGTTTTTTTTTTTTTTTTAATAACACGACCATTTTACAAAAAATAGAAGCCCAACAAATCAATTTCAAATTAAGGAATAATAAGTAATAAGTATTTATACATATGTATATTACTATGTATAAGAGTTCACGAAAAAACAATAGATAAGAAAAATCCACTCATCCTTTTGCATTTACCTTTTCTGTACCAGCGCATTTGAAAGTACATATGTTTGCTGGGTCTCAGTGTCTGTTCTTAAAATTTTGATTTTGATGTGAAGTGAGGTTTTTGATAATTGTTTTAAATGCACTTCTTAAATTCTTCTTGAAATATTTACAGGTAACTTGTAAATATTGCAATAAGCTACGATATAATTTGACATTTTGTGACTTTTCTGTTATGAAAAATTAAAAAAAAGTTGGTAGGTATAAATGGTGAACATTGGGTCCAAAATCATAAACGGCAATAAAACTGCTTTTACTAGTAAATTTTCATAGTACCTAAATGTTTTTTTTTTTTAATAAACACTTTAAATATTATTTTATACCACTTAATAATAATAATAGTACTTTAAACATATGGCTATGCAAATTAGTAAGAGCTATATATAAATATTTGTTTCTGTAGTATTTGCCTACTGCAAATACTTATTTAAGTTTGCAAAAAGCAACTTGATAATTTGTTATACTTTTTATGTTAAATGTCAACATTATTATCAGAAACAGCAGAATGTTTACATGTACATAATAATGAGTGTTTTTGTCAACCCAATACCAAATAATTGACATTTTCAAGTTTCGGATTATCCGCGTTTATAAATAATATTCAGGGTATCTTGGAAAAGATGCGACAAAACAGCAAGGCGTGTTGGGTCAAGACAAGAAAAAAGTCGTATGGAAGGGGGTCTATTTTTCCCTGCTTAGGTGGGAAAGGCAGTTTTCTAAAGTCGACTTGAAATAGAAATAAAACATTCAAAATCAAGGGCCACACTTACAATGTTATGTTATATAAAATGTATGTATGTACATACATATGTACAAATCCAGTTTTCTTTAATTTGACATTCAATCCGTTGTTTAGTCCTCTTAAGATCCTATTTCCACTTTCTTAGAAACTAGTAAAGTATATTTTATTATTTTCGTAATTAATGCAGTTTTTATTATTGTGTATAAATTTATTTAAAATAGTTTTATGAAAAAAATAATCAAGACTTTTTTTGTAGTCGACCAATTTTCCTAATTTCTAATAATACCTAATACTTTTTCCCTTCAATTATACAATTATAATGAGATTGACTTTGGACTTATGCATATAATGCATTTTCAAGAGTGGAGTAATCTATTTCTGAGGATGTTATTGGTAACACAAAGAACTTCAAGTGGGTTTCTTGCATTAAGAAACAATTCCACATTAATAACCGGAATCATATCTAAAATTGGAAGTTTTATTACACCATTTTTTCTGCAACTTTTGATTGACCTATAATTAATATGTCTATTGTCTATCCTACAACTACAAACCACAAAATCTTTAAAAAAAAAAGTTAAAGTAATTTCAATTATTTTAAGAATTTGTACTTACATAAATTTTCTTTGTGTCAATTGGATTAAACATTTGATTACATTTGATTTCTCGATTAATTTGGACATTTTTAATGAACAAAAACTAATAACTTCGTTGAAATTAGGTCTGCTTGGTAACGTGAAAATAAGTTTTATATATTTTTGCACAAAGATCAATTATTTAAAAAAATATATACATATGTAAACTAATTGTCTTTTGATCAATTTTTAGTTGCGATGCGATATATATGTACATATGTACATAGTTAAGGTCCTACTATATATGACAAGTGACAAGTGATTCGTAAAAAAAATCGAAATTTAACAAAAAGTGGTTCTCGTAATTGTGTTTTGACGACAGTTTAAACGGATAGTTCGGTTTTCTTAAAAATTGGTAACTGGCGTTTTATGAGTAATCTCGCGACATGTTTTTTTTTAATTTTTTGTAGGACAAAAAATAACGGCACAAGCCATAAACGTCCCACATCAGTGATTCTTACAAGGGTTGAAAAAGTTTAGGCTTTTTTTAAGCTTAAAACCTCATTTAATTCACAAGTTAGTAATGGATTTGTGACTTGAAATATATTCAGTTCACAAGTTTTATGGGATTTATGAATTGAAAAATATTTAATTAACATAATCTCTTTTAGATTTAAGGATTGACAAATATTTAATTTATAAGCTCTTTGGTATTTGTGGTTGAAAAACATTTAATTCACAAGCTCTTTGGGACTTGTGAATTAAAAAATATTTAATTCTCAACCTCTTTGGGACTTCTGAATTAAAAAATATTTAATTTGGGATTTGGGAATTTATTGATTACATGATGATGATGCAAGTGTGGATTGTTAAATTAGTCGTGTTACAATTGTTATTGACATGTTGCATGTGGCTGTGGCATGGAGTTTTGATAACATACTTTAATTTGTATTTTTATTAAAAGCTATATATTGTTGAATTAAATAATTTTCAATTCCCAAATCCTAAAGAGCTTGTTAGTTGAAACTTATTCAAATTCCAATTTTTCCAATTCATCAAGTCCAAAAAGAGCTAATGAACATTTTTTTAAAATATAAACTCACAACCCTGATTTTGGTAATTTTTTTTTTGAAATGGTACTTTTTTTATTTTCAATTTTTGTATGTAGAATGTTTTTAAAAAATAATAATATACATTGTTTACCAAAAATTTCAAAAATATTTATTTTTTCAAAAATTTAATATTTTGAAAATGAAAAACTTCCCCGAACATTACTTTATTTAACAGTTTTTTAACATTATATTAAATAGCAGATTTTAAAGAAAAAATTCTGATAGCCAATAATTACGGTATCTATAAGATACAAAAAGGAAGGAAAATATTATTTTTCTGGAAATTACTCCTAACGTTTGTAAGAAATTATAGAGGGATTTTTATCTTTACAACTTTTTTAAGTCACTTTGGTTATAAGAGCAAGTAATGTACACTTTATGCTTTATGAGCTTAAAGTTTTCGATAAATACTTATCTCAAAGTACGATTGGTTGTACTTTGTAATTATTTGTTATTTCAAATAACTTTAATCCTTTTATCAATAAAAACAATCATAAATACATTTCATATAATGTTGTCTAATCTTCTTTTTGTAGGCATTATAGTAATTGTAACCAATTACATATTAATTTAATCGATTTTAAAATCCATATTGAATGAACTTGAATCTTATCTGCTTGCTTGAATTTTTGTTATAAATTATAAGTTATAAGCATATATATCTAATTATAAATATTTTCCTTTTAATAGATTTTCAAATGGCCAGCCAGGAGATAGACTTAAACTTTGTGAAACAAAAACTTGAGGTTTGTTTTAATGCATTTATTTTTTTTTTTAATTTTGTTCGTATTGCCAAAACTTTTTCACTTTTGACAGACTGTTCAGAACTCCATCCTTAAAGATGTTGACCAAAAGTTGACAACCATGATTGAAGAAGTTCTTCAGGATTTTCGACAAAAAGAGCTCCAAGCTCATGAGTTTAATAATTTTGTAAAACGGAGTAACAATAATTCCACTTGGAGTAATAGACTTCCTCAAAAAATCCAAACGCAGACTGAAAACATCGAAAACAAAGCCAATACAGTAATAAAGTCGAAAAGAGCGCTTCCAGATAAAGTGTTTGTTGTTAGAGAATCCTATCTTACAGCATTGCTCGAAGTTGACCATATGAAAAGTATCTACAATATATTTTTCATTATATTGACAGTGTTTCTGTTAAACAGTGTATGTTATGATTATTTTGTTTTAGGAAGGTATGTTCTATAATCATAATTTGTTATTATAAATTTTGAGTAAAAATATATATAATTAATTTTCAGGGTCAATTTTGGTTTAGGCACCATTAAAATTGGAATGAGAGGCATTCATCTGGTAATGGGAATATGGACCCTTATGCACATTCCAGTATTGACAGTGTATTATGCCCTCAAATTGTGGGCCAACATTCATCAAAAATGCATTAATAGTAAGTGTATTGGTATAAAATAAGAAAATCATAATCATACCATCATATACATTTCATATTGAAGGTTTTGAATGAAATTACAACCACTTGGATGATAGGCTGATAAAGTTATAGATATGTATATCAAGACTGCTAGGCCAATCATCAGACTCCTTTAGTTTATTTTAATTTGAAAAACTTTTTGCCCCGACTGGGTATTGAACATAAACCAAGCTTCTTTAGAGCAACATATGTATACTACGCATTGAGCAACCCAAGTCACATGATCAGGTCCATTTGTTCTTTTATTTGTTTAATTAGCACAAAGTTTGTTTAAGTTTTAAGCTCAACAACAACAAGCTGCAACAGAAACATGGAAGTTTTAATCATTTTGTAATTGAATACCTATTATTAATCACAAATAATGTTTTTTCACTTCCATTACTACGGCTATAACGGAACACAATTCAAAACCTCTTAAGCTAAATGAAGGACAAATGTTTCGGCATTCAAAATACACGTCTGATTCAGTCTATTGTCTTTACCATAATTTTTTGTGTCATACGTTATTATTATTATTATTAATGCTTAAAGTTAAAAAGAAACGTAGGAACATTTTTGATTAAATTTTTTTCCAAAGTTTTAAGACATTTTTTTTTCAAAAACAATTTCATAATTCAATATAATTCAAATAAAAGAATATATTTTAAGTATATATGTATGTATGACGTATGTACGTTTTTTTTTTGTAAAATATGTATATTTTTTTTTTAAATAGACCACCGCCGCCGTCGGCCGTGCATCATAGTAGCGGAACGAAAAGCTTATACGTAGAGAATATCTGTAACTTTGAATGGGCATAGCTTTTAATTAATTGTTTATTTTCTTTGTCATTAAATTTATAATAATATTATAAGACGTTTTAAGGTGATCCTTTTTTTATTTTTAACGAAAAGTCTCTTTACATTATTTTTTTTTACTGAACTTTAATTATTGTGTATCTTTTTATTTCAAGATAAACCTCTGCAATCTCTCTGGAGCTATTCATGTTTGATGCTATTTGTCAGTCTTCAATTATCTCTCCTGTATGTTGGAACCACCGCATGTCTTCGATTGGATCTACCTTATGTACCAGGTGCTGTGATGCTTCTGGAAACAACTCGGTTGATGATGAAAGTTCATGGGTTTGTTCGCACGAATGCGGGAAAAATTTTAGAAGTCAAATACAAGACTGATGGGGAAAAATTAAGTAAAGAAGTTAAAATGCCCCCTTTCTCATGCTATCTTTATTACCTCTTTGCACCAACTCTCATTTATCGGGATTCTTATCCTCGTACAAATAAAATTCGATGGATGTTTGCACTTAACCGTCTTCTAGAAGTGGTTGGCGTGGCATTCTTTTATAGCTATATCTACGAACGCCATATTCATGTTCATTTTTCAAATTTCGGAATCGAAGAATTGACTAATGCAAGTCTGATTGTGAAACTGTTCGGAATGATAATGCCGGGCTTCTTTATTTTTCTTGCTGCATTCTATATGGTGTTGCATGCGTGGCTTAACTTTACTTCTGAGTTATTACGCTTTGGTGATCGGATGTTCTACAAAGATTGGTGGACAGCAAGAAACTATGAAGGATATTTTCGGAATTGGAACGTCGTTGTTCATGATTGGTTATATGAATATATCTACAAGGATTTTTACAATCACATATTTAAAGGCTCAAAGCTGGCTTCGTCTTTGGTCGTCTTTTTCGTGTCCGCTTATATGCACGAGCATATTATTGGCGTTGCTTTGCAAATGTTCTATCCAATGCTTTTCTGTAGTTTCGGAATTTGTGGAGTCTTTTTAGTTTTCGCAACTAAAGATTTTCCCCCTAGACTTGGTAATATGTTTTTATGGTTCACTTTAATAACTGGAAGTAGTTTTCAAATATCAACATACTCGATGGAATATTTTGCTAGACAAAACTGTCCAGAAAATGAAATAGTAAATTGGATAGAATGGTTAACTCCAGTGTCTTGGGTTTGCAATGGAATGAAGTAAAGCCAGTATAAAATTAATTTTGAATATGATGCCATAAATTGTTATTTAATATGTAGGTATATGTACATTATTTGTAAATGTAAATAGTAAACATTTGTATCAAAGTCCAATAAAAACTATATTTTTTGTATGTTTAAGTTGTATCATGTTTTTTTGGATGTTATGTAAGACTGGGTCTCAAATAGAGAGCGTTAGTCGGTTATGGTATTCAAATCACTGTAGAATATCGAAATATGTGGATCGATCCGCGATATTGCAGTCCAGGCATACTTTCTTGCTTTTTCACAATTCAGAAACACTTTTAACTACAATTAGTGCTAGCCCAGGGGTTGAATTTCTAACCATCACAATAAAATAAAATCGATCTACCCGTTTCCAACCTTAATATCTACTATTGAGGCCGAACCGAATGAATCAATGCACCTAAACAACTTTACTCAAAAGGTCAAGTTGCTTAAGTCGACTTCACCAAGTATGTATGTATAAGGTTTATGCTTATAACACTGTATCTTTTCTGATTTTTAAAATGCCGCATTTAATTCCAAAAGAGTGTTTAATAATTGATATTTGGTTGAAAGCCTCCTATTCAAAACAATCTTCTCTCACGATAAAAATAAATAAAATGCACGACTGGGTCGCACGAACTTGCTCTTAGGTGCGGTTATAGGAGCCTATATTTTATGCTGCCTCCCAAAAAACGTTGCTCAGATTTAGGTAGTATTATGTTCACAAAAATGAAATGAATAATATAGCATCATTTTGTACATAAATTGGTTTAACAACTATCCTGATATTATTCGATTTCTTTAATAAATCTTTATTTATGAGAAAAAAAATTAAAAATCGTTGCAGCGGTTTTTTTTTAATAATTTGTATGTAGGTACAAAATTTAATAAAATTAAAAAAAATTAAATTGGTACACTAAAGTTTAGTATTCATTAATTTTGAAAAAAATCACCTATACCCATTTTCGAAATATCGAATTTTCAAAAAATAATTTTGATTTTTTTAAATTTAAAATTTGTTTTTTTTTTTTAACATTTTGATAAGACTGGGGGCGTTCAATCCATTACGTCTGTCATCTGAATTTTCAGAATTCTGAATTTTTAGAGCTTCTGATTGAACAGCTGTCATAAAAAGTTAGATGACTTTTATTGACTTTTAGTTACGTTTCATCTGAATTTTCAGACAAGAAATTCTCATCTGAAAATTCAGATGAAAGTTGTTTGTGGTGGGGGAAATGCCAAAGCAGCTGAAGTACTACACATAAAGTTGAACTTTATAATTTTCACTCTAGTTGGTGTTTTTTTTTGTTTTGGTCATGTAAATTAAACATTTATTTCAATGAATATTGTTTAGTGAGTTTTTCAAAAATCTTCTTTATATTGAAATTTGTATAGTTTTGTATTTTGTTGGTCATACATCTCAATAAAAATATTTAGAATAATTTATGGTATTCTATGCAAACACTTTTAAGGAAATTTATAAAATCGTTCGCTGATTTAGTTACATTTTCATATAATATCATCCTCATAATGAATGCTTAATTTGCGAATATAATGAAAGTTTTATTTTATTTCGATTCAATGCAAATCCTATAAGTAAATGCAAGATAGACTGAAATTTCAGATGTTTTTTGCGTTCAACGGCATAAATTCAGAATTCTGAAAATTCAGATGACAGATGTAATTCATTGAACCCGTTTCATTGAAAATCTATAAAATCGGATTGCGCCTTGCGCGGTCGGCAGATCGTATTGATATTAGCTTACAGAAAATTTGAATCAAATTAGTGGCAGTGGAGTTCGAGATAAATATACATATATATTTGTACTTTTTAAAAATCCAAAATTTTTTTTTCGAAAATATTGGTATACAGAGCTAGTTAACTGAGAACGCCGCCGCACAGTGGTGGTGAGGCGGAAAAAAATAACAAAAATTTAATTTGTAATATTGATTTATTTAACTTATTTTTTTATAGATACATATATAACTGTTCTGTGTTTTATCAAAATTTGGGAAATTTATGTCAAGGAATATGCGAGATACAGCGCTCTTAAGTTACCCTCTCTTTTAGTTTTGTAATTCATTCAAATTATGTATGGAATACAATATCAGGTAAATGTCCGCCTCTGTTAGTCTCACAAATGCAAGCCCTTTTGAGCATTTCATTAATTTCATCACGAATATTTTGTTTGAGTTGCTCAAGCGTTTCTGGTTTGTTTGCATAAACCTTGCTTTTCAGATATCCCCACAAAAAGAAGTCCGGAGCAGTCAAATCAGGCGACCGTGGAGGCTAATCAACATCACCATTTCTTGAAATAACTTGTTGTGGAAAGAGGTCTCGCAGTAATTACATTGTAATCCCGGCTGTATGCGCTGTGGCACCGTCTTGACCAAAGCATGCAGTTGTGGCGTTAAAAAGTGTTCAATCATATCTTTGAAGACCAAGCTCCTGAGCACGGCGTCGAATTGAGGTTGATGGATTGTTTTGAAACTTCCTTGAGCAGCAGTAATGTTTTCAGTGGATCTTGCAGTACGTTGTAATGGCTTGGGCCTATCACCTACAGACCCTCTTTCTTCGAAATCATTCACAACACGATAAATAGTGCGTTGTTGGCACGTTGTTTCTCCTAAAAATTTCACGTAACTTTCTCATCGTCACAGTAATCGATGATTGATTTTGATAAAATGTTTTAACGATTAAAACACGTTGGTTTATCGAATATTTTTCCATAATAAATTTGCCACGTGTCTACTTCACGACTGCCAAATATGAACTGTCAAGTCTAATGTTTACCAAAAAGGCGGCAAAACAAAGTAGTATACCTTCCCGGCGGACACCCTGTACATAAATATTTTTTTAAATTATAAAATAAAATAATTAATTCATTGACGGAGCTCTAAGATATTCAATTTTTAGTTCAACCTCTTTTTCTTGCCTCAATATTTTTCCAATTTCAAACTTACTTTTCTTAGAAATATGAGGTAATAATATATTGTTTTAAATTATCTTATTTAAATAAAATGTAGGTACTTATAAAAATGAGTACCTAAAAAAATTAAATTTTTTTGGGAAAAAAGTAGGGACATTTAAAAATAAAAATAGGTTTTTTTAACCTCATATTTTTGAAATATGCCAATAATTTATTTTAATCATATTTTCTTAATCAAATTTTGACTAAATATGTTTAAAACTAATCTTAGCATGTGTGTGGAATTTGTGTGGACTAAAGGCCGTTAAAAGCTCAAAAGTGGTTTTTGTCCATTTATTTCAAATTGTGTATAATGATTTTAAACATATTATTAGCTTAAGATGTAAGTTCCTTGCATGAAAAGAAACAGTCACATAAAACTACCTTAAATTCAACTACGTTTTTGGCAAGTTGTATAAAATAAAGGCTGCCATAACTTATTTATTTCTTTTAAAATCAAATGAATAGGTTTACGATAAATTCAAACTGTAATTGAGTTCCAGGATTCAGGGTGAAGAAGTGTTAACATACGAGTTGACAAACAACTAATATCATGTTGTGTAGGTACATACATACATATATACTTCCCCTTACTTAAAAAAAAACACAAAAGAAATTAAATTCAAAATTCAACCGAAAAAATTCAAATACTTCAGAGACAACAATCCTATTCGCCTAAGAAGGTATGATCTAATATTAGACGTTTCCATTGCCGTTGTTACTGCCATTTCCGTCGCTGCCGCCGTTGCATTTTGAATTTCCCTAAACCGAGAGCTAAGATGTTTTTTATACATCAAAAAACAACTTAAAATTAAAAAAAAATCGCATCGAGAAATCAATTGCAGAAAATCCGTTACCCGCACAGGAATGAGTTAAGAACCAGATTTGAACGATAAGTAATTTTTGTTGGAATACAAACAAATTAGAATCGGTCGCAGTTTGGCAAAGAAGTTAAAAAAGCGCCACCGAAAATCCTATATATTGTCGTTATAATTCGAAAATGAAGTAAAAACGAAAAAAGTATTTGGACCAATGGTACTCTTCTGCAGCGGACATCGTGTTTTAGGAAGAAATCATTGCAATTTATCACTCGTGTAAATGCGGCATTAGCATAAGGCTTCGCAGGTCAATAGTTGGTTGTTAAATATATGTATAAATATTTCGAGATATACTGAGATAAATTACCTAAATTTTGTATTGGTCTTTAAAATTGTACGCATTTTGTCACCTAATCTATGGCTTTATTTGCTTTGTGATTTCATGTATGTAGATTATTTGACACAAATATTTAGTTATTAGTTTAGTTTTACTTGTTAGCTTGATGAATAAGGAACTTTAAGTAGACTAAAAAACTGTAAAAAAGAATTTTTTTTCTTCGAAATTCAAAATGTCTGAATCTCGTTACAACATTTCAAAATCTAAACAAAACAATTTAAAATGGAACGCAAAGAAAGTATTTGTATTAAGGGATTCCATCCATACTGTGTTAATGAAAAATTATCAATATTGTAGCATCCAGATTTGGTAAAAGACTACCGTTCTCTAGCGTGGTAGCGTACGAAGTGACTACTCTTTCTAATGTTTAAATACTTCATCCCATTTCATATGACAGTGTTACCAGACAACACATTTACAATATTCAATACAATATTGCCAGATACTACATCTATTCTCTTCTTTTTTTTAGAATTAAGTGAATACTATTTATTTAAAAATAAAGTTAAATCGTTTAATATATATTTAATGTTCCATTGACAAATCGTAACCTTGGAGGTGTGATGGCATATTTCTTGTTCGTGTGATTCTAGTTGATGTTTGTGGTTCTTCTTCTGGTGCCGAGTTTGCTTGCGTTGGTGATGATAAGATTGTTGTTGTTGGTGTTGTTGTTGTAATTGGCTGAGTTGATGAAGTTGGGGGAATCTTTTTAACATGTGCGACATTTCTTCGATACCGAGTTCCAGTGCCTGAATTTTCCACAGTCAACTGGGATCCCTTCCGTTCCATGACTTTATAAACTGTAGGCTCGAACTTGGTAGCTAATTTATTTGTTATTACCTGCCTCTTAACAACCACTTCATCCCCTTCTTCAATATCATTTGTTTTCGCGTGACGCTTACGATCAGCATATTCTTTCCCTTTTAACTTTATTTCTGCGTCTCTGTCGCGCAACTCATCATCAATTTCTAAACGTTGCTTAAAAGATGGTAATTTGTCGCGAATATTTCGATTGAACATTAATTCTGACGGTGTCTTCAAAGTTACCGAATGGGGGGTTGACCTGTACATGAGCAAGAATTTTTGCAAATCTTCTCGCCAATTTCCTTTTTCATGTTGACAGATTATTAGTCTTTTTAATAATGAGCGATTTTGTCGCTCCACCTCCCCATTTTCTTGTGGCCAATATGGTGTCGTACTTTGCAATATAATATTGTTTATGCGACAATATTTCTTTATTTCTTCACACACAAGCTGAGGGCCATTATCTGCTTTAACGGAAATTGGTAATCCAAAACGAGCGAAAATGCACTCCAGTCGCTTAATCGTTTCCGTCGCATCTATGCTTTTCATTACATCTACCTCGAAATACCGGCTATAATAATCAATCACCAGAAGCAAATTGTGACCCGATGGTAACGGGCCCTGAAAATCTATTGCCAGGTGCTCCCACGGAGCTGACGGTAATTCAGTTCTCCTTAAAGGCTCTGGTGCAGATGGTGCGCTCACTAAAATACAACCTCGACACTTCTTTACAAAATCTTCCACATGTGTATCCATCTTTGGCCACCAGACTTTTGCTCGTAGTCGCCGCTTCATCACAGTCATCCCTGGATGACCTTCATGACCCAGCTGCAACGTTCTTTCTCGCAGTGCTTGTGGAATAACGATTCGTGTACCACGAAGCAAAACGTTATCGGCGAAACAAAGTTCAATTTGGAATGCTTTGAACATCGATGCATTGCCAGTCCAGTCATTTTCATCGAGTGCTATCTTTACTGCCCGTATTTCCGCATCATCTACTGAACATTCTTCAATTTCGCGCAATGTTATGGCTTTCGGTTCGGCATATGACATAATCCACCTAATATACTCCTCTGTTTTGTTGCTCGTATCGCATATTTCATAAGTATTTTTCAGTAACCGGGAGAGAGAATCTGCAATATTAGTCTTTCCTGGCTTATATATCACCGAAAACTTGTAAGACATTAGCCTCATCACCCAACGTTCTATTCGAGCACATGGCTTTGATTTAGGCCCAAAAAGAGTTTCAAGTGCCTTATGATCTGTCACCAACTCGAAATTTCGTCCAAATAAATAATAATGGAACCGCTCAACAGCCCATACCAAGGCGAGTGCTTCTTTTTCCGTCTGTGCGTAGTTCAGTTCTGACCCCGTCAAGCTTCGACTGGCATATGCAATAATTCGTGCATCTTCATTTTGAAATTGAGTTAGTACTGCTCCTACTCCAACTGGACTGGCATCGGCTATGACTCGTGTTCGATATTTTACATTAAAGTATCCAAGGAGTAAATCGTCCGTCAGATTCTGCTTCAACGTTTCAAATGCCAGTTGCTGTTTTGGGCCCCATTCAAAACTGACTTCTTTTTTTGTGAGAAGCCGCAATGGTTCACTGACGGTTGCCAGGTTTTGAATAAATTTACCCACATAGTTCACCAAGCCCAAAAAACTACGGACTTCTTCGGCGTTGGCAGGCGTACGAAATTCTTTTACCGCTTGAACTTTATCATGCTTCGGTTTTATTCCAGACGCCGATAAAATATGCCCATAAAATTCAATTTCATTAACACCAAATCTGCATTTTTCTTTATTTAATGTTATGTTATATTCTCGCATGCGATCTAGGACTTTTCGTAATCGTAAATCATGAATTTGTTTTGTTGACCCATAAACAACAATATCATCAATATAATTGATTACACTCTCGCACCCATTAAGTATTTGTTCCATAAGTTTTTGGAAGATCTCAGGTGCACATGTAATTCCAAACATCAGGCGAGTGTATCGGAACAGCCCCTTTCGGGTCATAAAAGTTGTAATTTCCCTCGACTCTGGCGAAATTTCAACCTAAACCAAAATATAATGAATCATCTCCAACACATAGACATAATAAAATGTTTGTTTTTGTTTTTCTTTTTTTTTTTAATAGTAATACAAGTTAAACAAAAGTAAAAAAAAAACAAAAAAAAAACAAAACAAAACGATGAAATCAAAATCCAACCTGGTGATACGCCTGCTTTACATCCAGTTTTGAAAACCAATTTGCATCGCCCAAATGAGGCATAAAGTCATCCATGGTTGGTAATGGGTGATTTTCTCGCTCCACTGCCAAATTTGCCCTTCTCATATCCACACAAATGCGCACATCATCCTTTCCTTTTGGTGCCACCACTAGCGGCGATACCCACCTAGCAACACCATTCACCTGCTCGATAATTCCTTGGCGCAACATTTGATCGATTCTGTCGTCGACAACTCTTTCCAACGCAACTGGTACTCGTCGGTATGGCTGTGCTACCGGTTTCACATCCAACTTGATGGGAATATCTACCACTACACCTTTGATCTTACCAAGCGATTTGTAATCAATTTCCTTTGAATTGATAGTGTTGACATTGACGTTCCCTATTTGTGACTTGAGATCGATTCCAATTTTTAGAACCCCGAGAGCATATCCTGTTTCATATCCCAGTAAAACTTTTCCTATCTCATTGGCAACATAAAAATTAGCCAAGTTTGCGCTCTTTCCTGCTTTTATTACAGCGGTGAACATTCCAATGAACTTAAGTGGATATCCACCATACGCACGAAAATCGATATCGACCTCTTTCTGCTTGTGCGTAATCGCAATGTTCTTGGCCTTCAAGTCAAGCCATGACAGTTTGTCAATAATATTATATCGGACACCAGAATCAACAATCAGTTCGATTTCAATGCCGCCGATCGAACACCAAATCTTGTTGCCGTCACCATCTGAGTCAATGCAATAAATATCTTCATTTTTCTTTCTTTTTGTATCAATAGAGAAAACATCATCATATTCGTCTTCAACAGGTTTTACACCTGTTTCAACCATTTGCACATTTTCTCGATTGAATTTGTTGCTTGTACGTTCAATATCTGGTTTATCGTTCTTTCGTTTACCCATGAATCTACTCTGCCTTGTAGATTCACGACGAAAACAGCATCGAGAAAAATGATCTTTTCGACCACAAGCGTTACAAGTTTTCCCTCTAGCTGGACAACTGTTATCTGCTGCTTTATGGCCTTTCGATCCACATCGGCCACAAATAATTGAAAAATGTACACTTTTGTTCGAGTTCAACCTTCCAGAGCCTGTCAACTTTTGCTTGGTTTCTATTTTGCATACGCTTTCTTCTCCTTGTTCGTCTGACTTCAATGAACTTGAATTCCAAACAGTTGGCTCATTCCCAAACAACTTTTGTTGTTGTGCCACCGCTTCGAAGATCCGTGCCATTTTTACAATCTGCTCTAATTTCTCGTCACCACGTTCAAGAATTTTCTGTCGTAACTTATCAGAATGGCAGCCACTGGTGATTTGATCTAAAATATTTTCATCGAGCTGATCATTGAAATTGCAGCGCTCCGCTTGCTCCCGCAAGCGCATAATGAATATATCGATTCTCTCACCCTTCGCTTGCTTCATCTGCCGAAAAATATGCCTCTCATAAGACATATTTTGCTTCGGCTCGAAAAATGCACACAGTTTTTCGACTGCTTGCCCATATTCATCTTCTTGTTTAAGGACATAACCAGAAGCCAATGGACCTCTGCGTACATCGTTCATAAGTCCTTCTTCTGGCAATGAATAATAAACCGTTTGAACTTTCTCACCACCATAATGCAACATCCAATTCAACTTCTCTGTGCCGCTTTTCATGGAGTTTGCTTTAGCAAAAATTTCAAAGCCCCGCAACCATTTCCCCCATTCACCACCACAATTTCCATCTGCCTTGAAATCAAATGGTGGCGGTCCGTCAGTTAATCGTGTTCGTTGCATATCTGAATTCTGAAATATAACACAAAATCAACAACGATTCCAGATCGCAAAGTAATATGTACAAATTCCTTTTATACAAATTTGTTGAAATTTCTAATATCTGGTTCAATAATTATTCGATTTTAATGCAGTCACCACCGCCAAGAAAAACAACAATAAACATCTAGAAAATTCCAAACAGGCTAACTTATACATAGATACATTCACGTTTATCGCCAACCTTTTGTCTCGTTCTCTTTTTTTTTCGATTTTTTTTTTTTTTTTTTTCTTTTTTTTTTAAGAAAAATACAATGTCTCTTTCTAACACACCACATACGAACGCCAATTTCCTCACATTAGTACAATGAAACATCACTACAACGCTCTAACATTCAAGCTAACCATCTCTTTTTCATCTTTTTTTTTTTAGGCAAGACTCCATCTTTTGAGTCAACAACATCTTTCTCCTGTTTCAACTTGAACAGCGAGTATTTTCAACGCTCCATCTTTTGCGCTTACAACATCTTTCTCCTGTTCCAAATTTATTGAAACAGCGAGCAGCAATTTTTTTTTTTTCAAATGCTCCATCTCTCGAGCTATCCATTCAATTTTACTGAATCAGATTTCAACAATTTCAACAAATTTGCGCTTATAATTAAGCCGCATTAAATTTAAATAATAATAAGGCGTACTTACTTTTTTTGTTTGCTTTTTATTCCTTATTTTATGTTTTTGTAGGTTCGTCTGCTCCTCGTCGCCAAATGTAGCATCCAGATTTGGTAAAAGACTACCGTTCTCTAGCGTGGTAGCGTACGAAGTGACTACTCTTTCTAATGTTTAAATACTTCATCCCATTTCATATGACAGTGTTACCAGACAACACATTTACAATATTCAATACAATATTGCCAGATACTACAAATATAAAAGTATTTTTCATTTGTGCATAGCAGTTTTTTTTATTGCACTTACGGATAACATTTCGCGGGACTTCTTTACGAGTGGGAAGTAAGTTTACGTATTCTTTGGAACGCTGAGACCTTACACCTTACACTTTTTGATTGAATTAAATGATGTAATTGTATGATTTACATAATTAAAAAAAAATGGTACCCCTTGAACTCTGCGTATGTGCACGTGTTTTGAACGGATCTTTGCAAGGCACAAGAATTTATGTTTCTACCCTTTAAACATCTTTATACATAGTTTACATTCCAGATAGACTTTGAGAAGCGAAGGGCATACTTGACTCATTTTTGGGAGAGGTGCACATTTGTGCGCAAAGCAATCGATAATCCTTGCGAGGACATATCAGATAGGCTATTCCTCTATCCCAAAAGTTTCAGATGTGTGGTGGTTGTTTTTGGTCGAGTATTTAAAATTAAGAGAAAAATAGAGAAAGACTCATAACTAAATAAATGCTTAATCATTCACTAGAATCTCTCCCTTTAATGTGTATTTATTTTAATTTGCGTATGTCTGAATCAAACTTTTTTCTTTGTAAGAATTATTGTGGGACTTAAAACCACCAGTCGAGGTTTTGCAAAACTTCACATATTCTCATTATTGGTCTTTATTATGCTCTCCAAACCTGGGATCATTTAAAAAAAAAAATTCAAATTAAGTATGAGATTTTTTTAAATGTCTAATTCTGAAAACATACTGGAGCTGCGAGCAGGGGGGTAATGCGAGATGAGCAGAACGTTAAAAACATATACATACATGCTTTCTTATGACAGCTGATACCTCACTGCTAGACGCCTCTGTATGAAAGCTTTCATAAGAAAACTTTTGTTTGTTTTTGTCACCCTGCTCACCTCTCGCATCTCCGCTATACTCTCAGCTCCAGTATGTTTTTTAGCATAAAGTGGATACAAATAAGAATTATCTAAACTTTTATTTTTTGTTTTCAGTTACAGTTCTTCAAAAGTTTTGGAACTTATGTTGTATCCTTTATTTTGCCGTATTGCAGATCAGCTTTATCTATGTAAGCACAAACGTTCGTGTTGTCTATAATCTACCTTTCGGTTCAGCGTCAGCATTACTTATAGAAACATTTCGCTTGATTATGAAAGCTCATGCCTTCGTAAGAACCAATGTTCCAAGGCTAGCTACAGATCAACAATTTACATCGATGTTATCATATGTATATTTAGCCCTATCGCGAAGGAAATTTGATATCAGGAATCATCTGGAAAATAATAAGGAAAAATATTCCTTTCAGCAAAATAGCTATCGTGAATAATTTTCGCCAGGGAACTTTTTCCTTATATTAATGCAAACATTTCCCGTGGTAAGTTTTTGGGAAAAAATTATTTCGTGGGAGATTCGCGATAGGAAACATTTTTTGTTTTTCCGGGGAAAAAAAGTTCACATTAAATAGACGATAGGGCTGATTATCTTTTTGCTCCAACATTCATCTACCGAGACTCATATCCAAGGACAGAAAAGATACGATGGGAAATTGCAATACAAAATATTTTAGAAATTATTGCAATCATACTTCTTTAAGTTTTATATACGAAGGATATATTCAACCAAATTTTCAAACCATTTGCTCAGAAGATTTTACGATCGGAGAAATATCTAAAAAATACTTTAGAATGATGTTGCCATCGAACGTTATATTTTTAAGTGGGAACTATTTGGTAATACATTGCTGGTTGAATTTAACTGGGGAATTGATGCGTTTCGGAGATCGTTTATATTATAAGAATTGGTGGACATCAAGAGATTTTAAAACATGCTACCGCTCCTGGAATATAACCGTCCATGAGTGGTTTTACGAATACTTATATAAGGACTTTTACAAACACATTTTTAAAGACTCTGAAGGGGGATCTTCCTTAGTGTTATTTTACGTTTCCACAATTATGCACGAGTATGTGCTTTCATTTTCATTCAGGATGTTTTTCCCTCTATTGTCTATCCTTTAGGGAGTATTTGGAGTCCTGTTCTATTTTACAACAAGCCGATTGCCTGATAGAATTGGAAATATATTTGTTTGGTTTAATTTCTTGGTTGGGTCAACAATAATTGTAACATTTTATGCAATGGCGTATTTTAGTCAAAAGTTTTCTTTTTAAAAAAGGTATTAAATGTGTATATTGTGAATGAAAACTAAACTAGTTTAGTTGGAATAAAAGTTATAAAAAAACATTTGTTTTTTTATTCCACGGCATTTAAAACTTTTAATTTTATTTAAAATTTAGACGACGCGTTTCGTCTGGTTAAGACATCCTAAGAGCAACTGAAGCAGAACACTTAAAGCCACATTGTTTTTGGAATACCCACTCAGAGGGTTTAAAGTTATTAAAAATATTAACTTTCGTTGATAAATTTTAATTATAACAGTTTAAATAAGCAAAGAAAATCATAGACAATTTAAACCCATTTCTAAAGGATAAACCGGGTTCTAACAATAAACCCGAAAGAACAGTACTTAGCTGTTTTTAATTCTACCGAACGTCAAAAATAAACACCCAGGAAAGTTAAATTGTGAGTTTGACCCGGAAAATATTTCGCTTTAATTTTTTTTTTGTTCACATTGAATTTTAAAAGCTGTGACTTTCGCCCGAACAAAACTTTGCTCCCCTACGAAAAATAAGTGAAAATTAAGGCTGTCAGTGGCATAACATTTCCCCCGAAATTAATGTTCACAATAAGGGGAATTTTTCGAACATGAAATTTCGGGTGAAATTCACAATAGGCGAAGACTGTGATTGTGGATTAAAGTGCACCCGCTGGTCAAAGGCCCTGGCTCTGCGGGGCCGCATAAACTGTTATATATTGGTATTTCTTTAGTCACTTCCAATAAATAAATGCTACCTATCAATTAGTACAGCTATTCTAGAATATGTCAAACGATTATGGTATCTTTGTTATTAAACAATTTTGCCAGAAAGCTTTATGAAGATTTGGAACGCTTTTTTTTCTCTTCGAGTTTTATTTCATTTTAACACGAATAAGTACATCCTTTTAGAAAAAAATTGAATAATATTTTAGAATGAATAATATTGTTTGAAACAATGAGCTCGATCGCAAACCTTAACATAGAATTTGGTAAACATTTGTGTTAACAAACCCACCAAGTCATGAAAACACAAGAGTTTCCTTGAAAAGTCCTTTCAATTTACTGTGTTAATTTAGCAATCAACTTATATGAAAATAAATAAATATGTTTAAGCAAACGAGCTTAAACAAAATGAAAATACAGTGCCTCTTTTTTGAAAATTGGATTTCTTACTTCTTAGTCATTATTTAGTTAGTTATTCATCAACAGAATGGGCAATTTCTATTACAATTATACACAAATAATCTTATTTCTACAATAATTTCACCACCTTCACCATTATATTTGTATTCTAAGGATGACATTAGATACATACATGCTTTATTAATATTTGATTCGAATTGTGAGCCGATGGTATATTAAAAAGTACAAAAAAAATTGTTTACTCTTTCATCTCTTCGCTTTTCTCACATTTTGTTTGTTTTGAATTAAAATCCGCATTCCTTTCGTTCTATATTTGGACATTTACAGTTTCTTTGTTTTTGTTAAAAATGAATCAGAGGATCAATCAACAAAAGGAAAAAGAAGAAAGCATTCTAGCACGCAACTAAAAGACATAAAAAAGAACTATAAATATAAAAAGTAAATAATAACAAAATATAATTAATTATGAAACGTTCTTTATATTAAACATTTAACGGTTAAATTAACTATTTACTAGTACTTTGGTTTTTTGTACATAAACCAACCAAGGGGGAAAATAATAATGAAATTATTTTGTTCTGGAGTTTGATTAAATTAATTTGCACAAGACACTGCAACGACTCTACACATTAACATTCAAGCAACTAATAGAAACTAATAAAATAACAAAAATAATAATGACCAAAATAAAAATTACTTTTGTCCATATTTGTTGTTCAATTATAAATTTAAGGCCACCGAAATGCATTTAAACAAATGATTTTAAATTTTGTTTTTGTGATATTTTCATTTTTTGTTTAAATATTGCTTTCAAATTAAACTGAAATGAAAAATCCAAAAAAAAAAAAAAAAACAGCTTCAAAAAAAAGAAACAAAAACGAGAAATTTAAATGGTTTGTTTAGACAACTGTAATTGATTGAGGTGGATGAATAGAGGATGATGATTTATTAGTTTCTGTTGCTGCTGGGGTTGTTGTTGGATTGTGTGTGGCTACCGGAGAAATATCCTTTACCGATGCTGTGATTTTGTCGTTTTGCGGTGTCTGTGCGGCTAATTGTCACTTTGTCTCACCTACTCGCTGGTAACGTGGCTTATTGCGGGTGAATGGTAAATATTTGTATTTGATCATATGCTGCAACAAAAAAGTAAAAGAATATATGTACATATTAGGATATTTATAAATAAAAAAAAAATTAACTTACCTTAATTTGTCGTTTCATTGTTATACAGAACAGCGTTATAAAGTACATGACCAATATGGGCCAAAACACTGGAACATTGAAGAAATCAAAGAACGTACACGTCAGACCAATAAGTGTACTTTTCGTAATCGAGAGCCAGAATTTGAATTCCGGTAACCGTCGAATGAATGGTCGGAATTCTTCGTTAACTGTTGTTGGCAATTCGGGACCCTGGTCATCTGGAATTAAAATTTGAGTTTTAATATGAAGTGCATATGGCAGAGTTTCACAAAATTTAGTTCGAACTGAATAATAATAAACTAATTAGATTAGGTAAATATACAATAAATGATTAATCTGAACGACGTATACATTCTATGATATGTTGTTGATAATGTTGTCATAATTTGAGTGGAATTAAGATTTTAGAATGTCGAATTCCATTCAACCAAAAAATCGAATTTTTTCTGTCGTTGAAATGAATTTGAAAAAAAAACGATTTTTTTGTCATTGTGTGTGTGGAACTAAACAGCTTTAATTTTGAAGCAAAAAAAATCGGTTGGCCTGTACGCGACGTGAGAATACTTATGAAATGGAGTTCTCTTGGAAAGATTCGAGAACAATATTCTATACCCATGAACAGCTGAATCACTCACGTTAATTTTTCCATTTAACTTCACCGAGATATTATAAATGAATACTGGGATAATGCAATGGTAAATGGTAAAAAAAATCAATTAATCTGTTCAAAAATCAATTTTGCGCATCTGGATTTTTCTTTTTACTAACACCACTATACACCAGTGAAATTTACAGTGATCCGTTTGATATCTTAGTAGGAAATTTCTTAAACTTCAATGGTGAATAATGGGCCCTATCGCGAACGACATTTCCCGGGAAATATTTCCCACGTTCGAAAAATTCGTATCGTGAATGGTGTTCGAAATTCCCCTCGGAATTTATTGCTATCGTGAACAATATTTCCATGGGAAATTTGTTGTAATTTCTCTGGAATTTTTCCGCATTTATTTTGGTGGAGAAATTAAGGCGAGATAGAGAAATTGAAACTTTTTTGATAAATAAACACAATTTTTTAATTTTATTATGGGACGAACTCAACAAATCAAATCCCAATAGAACTGCTGGTCAGTATTATGGTTTATGGGAAAGAATACAGATATAGAGACTGGATTTACTACCTACAGGGTAAAAGATTTGGCAAAATTTGGCCGAAATGCATCTTCATTTGGATTACCTTCTTGCAGCAAAAAACGAAAAATGCAAAACAAAGAAAAAGATCACTCAGTTTATATTTTTCGAAAAATATAAATTTTTCTTTCTTTGCTCTTCCGCGGTTTGAATTTTGATCCATTCTGGACAAAGCTTTTTCTCGAAAATGTTTAGGAAGTTCGACAAAACTTCCGAGAATGTTGACTGGACAAGACCTACATCGTGGTCCTTGCCAACTCCTCTTTGGTACCCACCTTCAGCAAAAAAAAAAAACGCAGCCATGCACTAAGCCTGACGATGTGTGGACAGTGTTTTCAGATGGAGGGATTTTGTTCTTCTGCGAAATTTAACACCTCGTTCAAATGGAAAAATCTAATTGGAAACATGAAAAAATTCAATTATTTTGTTTGTTGTGCACCCTAGCAAGGTATCGAAGAGGACAACTTTATGCAATTTTATACAATTTAGTTGAAATGAACGCACCCAATATTTCTTTCTTCACATGGATTAGGAATTTGTTTGGGATATTTTGTTTTATTTTAAAGGGAATTTTTACTAAAATTTAATTTTTTTTAATTATGATCCTTTCATAACACTACACACAATTCGAAAATGATCTCCGAAAATAATTTTGTTTTTTAAATGTTGGTAGTTTTTTTCCCTGGGAAAAATTTATTTCGAGGGAAGTTCACGATAACTAGAAATATTTCTTGGGAATGAAATATTCCGTGGGAACTAAAATTCCCCGGGAGATTCCCGATAGGGCCCAATCTGTTTTTTCCTTAAGGAAAGGAAGCTGCACCCGCCATTTTTTCCGAATTTGCTGTGGCCTTTGAAATCAGCTTAATTTTTCGGTGGGGATGAAATTTCCTACTGTGAGCTACCAATGCATACATTCACTAATATACACATATACCATGACAAACGAAAATTCCATTATAGTTGATTGAGATTTCGATCTAAAATTTAATTTTTTGATGTGTAAACATCTATGCTCTTGGAATGAGGAAAATGAAAATATGTATAGGTGGAACGGAAGTGGTCGTAAATATGGGTAATAATAGGGGTAAGTTAAATGGTTGTTGTCTCCGTAATAAATCGAGTTATCGAATGCACGAACCGGATAGGTGCTGATAATTTGTAGAGAAATATTTCAAAATATTTAACTACTCCGGAGTCCGAAAATGTGAAAAAGAGTAAGCAAACGTCAATGTTCACAAGTCAGGAGTTATTCTCTATAGCTCGTCAAATATGAAATAAACAAAGAGTATTTAATCATGTATGGTATCATGCTATCAGTAAAAGAATAGTTTTTCATTCGTACGCTTAAACATTATAAAGCTGCAAATTTAATATACATAATAGTATGAAGATAGCTACCGTATAGACGTCTTTTTCTTTGGCGGGCAATTTTTTTTATCCAAATTTAATAACCAAGTATAAATTTAGTAAAGTGATTGAAAGCAAACTATTGTTTTAAAGATAAATAACATAAATATCGTTGGTTTTAGTGGTAAATTGAAACTATCTTGATAAAATAAAGTAATAACTAAAAACTAAAATTTGAAGAAAAAAAAAAAATATAAATATATATATAGAAAAAAGACATTTCTTTGTTCGTGTTGCGTCGTCGAACCTCATCGAACCATATCGTATATTCACTCACATACACTTTTTAATGTCAGGAGTAAATAAAATACCACCAAACTCAAACTCAAAACTCAAATTGAAACCTTTACAACAAAGCTGCTCACCTGGATTTTCGCCGCAACAAAAAGCTCCCAAAATGGCATTGGATGACCACATGTGGAAGATTATGGATGAGAAACTCAAGCAACAAAGTGAGTCCATTATTTCTTTATTAACCACTCAATTAAAAGAAGAAAATGCTAAACTTGTGCTCACCATCCAAGACCAATTCGCGGACATAAACAAAAATATCTCTGAAATTAATGCCAGAGTCACACAACTTGAATCATCACACACCACTTGTAACACTGTCATTGATTCACTCAAATCCGAAATTACTCTGCTTAAATCATCTCTATCAGATAATAAACAAAATCTGGCTGTTTTGAAATCCGAACTTTCTATCAATTCTACAAAAACACTCGAAATTGAAAACATACAAGAAGAGTATGATAACAAGAGGATAGCCGGGGATGCTGTGCTAATTGGAGTTCCTCATGTTCCCGACGAAAATCTCCGAAGTTATTTTAACCACCTTTGTCACGTTATCAATATAAAACCACCGGTTTTAAGCGATATTTTTCGCACACGCCCGAAAACAAATAATAACAATAATAACACAACAATTTTCGTCAAATTCCGATCAGCGTATGAGAAAAATTATGTTCTCTCTTCTATTGCAAAGTACCGGAACGAGAAAAAGAAACAACTTTCACTAATCGATTTAGGACTTAACAGTTCCAATTCCAACGCTCTATCGTTTATTTACTTGCGAGAATGTCTTACAAAAAAAAACAATATAATGCTGCGCCAGTCACTCGAACTAAAAAAACAAAAAAAATTTCATCCGTGTTTACGGTACGAGGTCTTGTCTATATCAAGCTTCGCCCTGAAGAGGATGCAGTACACATCAAAAGCCTAAACTATTTGGATGACATTGCCAGGCCACCTATGAACATTTAATTTATTTGAATAATTTTTTTTTTCTCTTTTTAATTTTTCCCCTCCTGGGTTTTTTTTTTAAATATTTAATTTTTGTTTTGTTATTAAAAAACTCAATTTGCCTAAAATTCTTCTTTTTTTTTTTTAACTAGATATTGTTATTTATAGGTATATTATTATTAGGTACTTCTTTTTTTTTCTTTTTTTTTTTTTCCTTAATATAAAATGATTATTTTTCTTTCTCTTGTACATCTCCATTTATTTATGTTACATCTTAATAAATGTTCATTCATCAGAATGACTGGATGTGGACCCGTGCTTTTGAAGCTTTCATCGCCGCTCATTCCCTTTTACATGCATTTACCAATTTTTTTATTATTATATGATGATTTCAGAAGATGGTGAATCTGGTAGAGTTCTCGCAGGTGATATGAATAATGGAACGCTTCGTACTATGATTCGTGTTTTAGTGCGTCAAAAGAGTGGCTTACGCATTTGTCACTTAAATGCTCAAAGCTTACTACCAAAAATTGATCAGTTGAGGTATTTGTTTGAGGGATCAAATGTAGATATAATTTGCATTACGGAGACATGGTTCAATGATGATGTAAGCTATGGTATGTGTAGTATGGGAGGGTATAAGCTTTTTCGTGCAGATAGACTCGATGGGAGAAGAGGTGGTGGGACAGCTATTTATATTCGTGAAAGCATTAAATGTAAATTAAATTGTAGATCGGAAGTCGGAAGTTCAATCGATTTCTTATTTGTAAATATTATGTCTGATTCCGATGATAGTGTCTTAATCGGGTCTGTTTACAGGCCGAATAAATATATCGATGTAACCCCCTTGATTACACTTCTCGAAGAAAAATCAATTTGCTCAACGAAAATCATTATTTGTGGGGATTTTAACAGTAATATTTTGCTGGAAAACCACCTTACTGAAAGTATGAGATCATTTAATTTATTCCCAGTCAACACCACCTGCGCCACTCATTTTTCCAGAGATGCTAGTACCCTGTTAGACATTTTTTTCGTTAGTGACTTAAATTGTGTTTTACTTTACGATCAAATTTCTGCACCAGGCTTTTCAAGACATGATCTCATGTATCTTACCTTTGACTTTGATTTTGTTTCCCCTAATACCACTTTCGAATTTAGAGATTTTAAAAACATCGATTACAATGCTCTAGAGCTGAATACTCGAAGCATAAATTGGGATCACATTTACAATTTAACCTCTCCTAGTGATCAAATCGAGTTTATAAATTATAATATTGTAACCCTTTTTGATACTCATGTCCCTCTGAGATCTAAAACCACCCACCATGGCTCTCGTCCCTGGTTTACAAATGAGATTCGGCTGCTTTTACTACAGCGAGACGAAGCCTACAACCAATGGAAACATTACAGGTTGGATGTCCACCATCAACTTTATCGTAGATTGCGTAATCTGGTAGTGGTTAAGATAAGAACGGCAAAATCACGTTTGTATAATAACCGGCTGAGTCCGTCCATGAAAGGTCGAGATTTATGGCGAAATTTGAGGGAAATGGGAATAGGTAAGCAAAATAATGCCGGTAGGGAAAATATTGATATTGAGGCACTTAATCGTCAATTTGTGACCTTACCGATTCCATTTCAGTGTCAAGCCTCGACAAGTCCTGTTGAACCACAAGAAGATGGCTTTGAGTTCTCTTGTATAGATAGTAGTGACTTAGTCGAATGTTTTTTGTCTATCAAGTCAAATGCTGTTGGTCTCGACGGACTACACCCAGTCTTCATAAAAGCAATTTTACCTGTTATTGTGCCTTATTTAACACATGCATTTAACACCATATTAATGACTGGTATTTTTCCTAACCTATGGAAATTGTCGAAAATTATACCGATTCCCAAAACGCGTATAGGTAATGACTTTCGCCCAATTTCTGTTCTTCCATTTTTGTCCAAAGTTTTTGAAAGAGTTCTGCAAAAACAAATGGAAGTTCATCTTCGAATAAATAACATTTTATCTCCTATGCAGTCTGGTTTTCGTCAAAAACATAGCTGTATCACAGCTATTATCAACGTTGTCGAAGATATGAGGCTGGCCTTGGATGAGGACCACGTGACCTTCCTGGTTCTTTTAGATTTTTCTAAAGCCTTCGACACGATTGACCATTCTATCCTTTGTAATAAACTGTCAATGCTTTATAAATTTTCTCCTTCAGCCGTAAACCTTTTGTATTCCTATCTTTCTGATAGGAAGCAAGCTGTTGTGATAGGTACTAATGTCTCAAGTTTCCTACCGACTGTAAGAGGTGTACCCCAGGGATCAATACTTGGACCTTTGCTTTTCTCCCTCTATATAAACGAACTCCCCTCACTTATTTCATCCTCATCTATTCAAATGTATGCTGACGATGTTCAATTGTTCAGAAGCTGTCCGCTTGGACTCATCGAAGACTGCGCAAACACTATCAACTTGAATTTGGAAAGAATTTCACTGTGGTCTAAAAGGAATGGTCTGTTTCTAAATCCAGTTAAGTCCAAATGCATAGTTGTTAGTAGAAATTCTTTGAGCCTTTCATATTTTCCAACTATTTTACTCAATAATTCCCCCATTGAATATGTAGAAACAGCTAGAAATTTAGGAATGTTATTTAATACAAAGTTAACTTGGGATAGGCACATCAACGCAGCGGTAGGAAAAGTTTATGGTGTTCTTCGTATGTTATGGACTTCGCAGTATTTTACGCCCCTAAAGATTCGTTTAATGCTCGCCAAAACACTGGTTTTACCAATTTTATCATTTGGGTGCGAAATTTACTGTGACTGCGATTCTGCCAGCAGGAGGAAACTTAATGTGGCTTATAATAGCATTGCCCGTTACATATATGGACTAAGAAGATATGACAGCGTCTCCAATTTTTCAAGGCAAATCTCTAACATTTCGTTAGATAATCTATTACGTTTTCGAACCCTCATACTACTCTTTAACGTAATTCAAACACATCAACCTCGGTATCTTTTCGATAGATTAAGATTTGGTTCCTCAGATAGATCCCTAACAATAATTCACCCGCGATATAAATATTTAACTTCCAGGAGGCAGTTCTTCATTAATGCTACTCGCCTGTGGAATACTCTGCCACGGCATGTTAGGGAACTGAGGGGCGAGTCCATGTTTCGGAGAAAGTTACGTGTCTACTTTCAGTCTAGCTGAAAATGTCTGTGTTCTTATTAAAATTATTAAAATAAATAATTGGAGATATTTATTTTCTTAAGGTATTTTTCTTTTCCTTCCTTTTTAAAGTTTTTTTTTTTTATATATACATATTCTTTTTTTTTCTTACTTGAATTAAACTTGTAATTGATTCTTAATTTTTTTAAATGAATACATATTTATAAAATCCTTGTCTAAATGACGTTTATTAGGGTAGTCTTTCTTCTTTTTATTTTACAAACCTTGAAGCTGTAAACTAGTTTATAAGATATTATATCTTAATGTTTATATGCAAACTAAATAAATAAATGAAAATAAATGAAAATGAATGAATGAAATAAATCCATATCTTTATTGATTTTATTTGATTTTATGTATCTTATTTAGCTACCACCGACCCATTATTTTATTCATAGATGTAGAACAATAAATTAAAATGTTTGCATTGAAATACAAAAAAATTTCAAAGTCCTTAAAAGGTTAGTAAATACACATTTTTGGAGGATGAATTATTATAATTTAAAATTGCAATAATAAATAACTATTCGGGGTTAGTTTGATTAAAAAAATAGCTTAAACATTCAAATATGGATTGGTATACACTAAGGCTACCATTCATATTTTTTTTTCGCATGCGAGATTTTTCTATGCATGAGTATTTGGGAATATAGTGCATTCGTGATTTCTAATTTTTGCTATCGGGATTTTTACCCGTTGCCTGAGACAAAAGGGGACGTTTACACATTTTCTTTTTTGAAATTGTGTGTGTAGCATTTCAAATTTGGCATTATTTTCTTGATGGTACAAGTGATAATATGCGTAGGGAAAAATTCCTACAAGTAGGTATTTTCCAAATATAGAAAGACATTTTCGTATTATCACTTTTTTCAATAAAAATGATTGTGTTATAAACAAATTTGTTTTCATTTGTCGCCAGTGTTTTTTTTCCTTTTTAACTACAAAATTCCCGGTCACAATAATAAGAAAACTCAAATATTGAGCGTTATTTCTTGCATAAAGCATTTTCAGTTAAGTAATTTACACGAATGTTTAAATGGTCGAAAATCTGCCAGTATGTTCATAATACAAAATAAGATAAGTCCAACAGATATATTTTATTGGTATCCTATTATTACTGTGTTGAAACCATTTTGTAAATTATATATTTTTTTTTAAAGATTCAAATTGATCTTTTTTTTTCAGGCGAATCACTAGTATCTCCAGAGTGTCATTATTTGACTTCGTATAACATTTCATGTATTCTTAACACGCTTTGCTTCCGAAGTAGAGCTTTCTTGGAATGGCTGCAGCAACGACGCCGTTGCATTCCTTATTCTACAGGTCACATAGATTGAGCAAAACACGATTCACGTAAATTCATTTGGCAGTTCCACCAGCGGACATAGACCAATTTTCACCGCGTTCTTCGAATTCATTTTATAGTATTCAAATAAAAAAAATGTATTTTTTATCGCCAAAAAAGAATAATTAATAATAATTTTTATTTTCACGAAACTTCCGACAGCAAACACGATTTCTGAAATGAAATGAACAATTTCACAATCCTTGGTTCGAGGAACTATAAGATAGGCTGTCCACCTATCCCAAAACTTTTCAGATACGTTGCGTTGTTTTTGCTTCAGCTGTTTTGTCACAAGGGATTACAACAACACAAACTATCCCGATAGCTTAGGATTGATCCCGAAAGCGACCAATGACGATGACGTCTATGTAGATAAATATCACTTTACTATGGTGTGTGTGCAAGTGCGTGTACGTAAATCCCTCTTGAAATCGGGATCAGAGATCTTGATCTCAAATCCTGAGGGATCGATTAGTTTTTTTGGTTTAAAGGAACGCGAAAAATGGTTCGGGATCAAAATCTTTCACAGGGATCGATTTGTGTTTGGTTGAAAGGAAAACGACATTAGTTTCTAATGCTATTCATGTCTGTAGAGCTGTTAGCTGTAAAATTGACTGCCGTCAATTGCATTGGTCTGAATTAAACAAAAATATTAAATCTTCCGAAAAATCCAAAAAATTACAAAATCGATATGATAAAACAAATATGTTTTAGTAATTGGAACACACATTTCCAAGCTAATTTAGTGAAAAATGGGTCGAATTGTCTCATTGTGAAAGTGATTTTCCCCGAAATTACTTTATTTACACTAAAAGCTAGTAGGTGCACCTCTATCAAAGTTGTGAAACTATGTAGGTAAGTCTTATTCTCAAGCACTTTAAAAACTAGGAATAATTAGAAAGTTATGTAATTTCGGGTAGCTTTTTGAGCCTCGTGAGCTTATCACAATGACTCTTTAGCGTCCGCATGCGAGTTTGGCTCTAGTGGGCTGCTGGTACTATATTTATTCCTGTATAACGAAATGAAAAATTAGTGTGGATTGTGATTGCTTTTATTCTTTATAATCAAAAATATGTCATTAAAGAAGATAAAACCAGTAAACGTGGTTCGTTGATAATGTACGGTTATAACCCTATTTTTGTCTGTGTAAACAAATTGATTGTTTGCTCTTTAATTTATCTTTACTTTGTCAGTTCTTAACTGTCAGCATAATGTCCCAAATCTTATTAAATTTGATGACTAATCTTTTAGCTTTTTCGAGTTCTGATCGGTTATTAAGAATCGAACTATTGGTTGTGACGTTCTTCATTGACTATTTTATTGATTTTTGATTTTGTTTACCTCAAGAAACCTAACAACAAATAACTAAAAATGCCCTTGAAGGGTTCGCAATCGGATTTATACAAATATGTACATATGTAAATCAATAGAATGTGTATAAAAAAAACTCATGATTAAAGAAATGTATAAAATGGCCAAGCTACTTACCTCCATAGGGATCGAACTCTGGATCTATCTTCGGCGTTAGGAAAGCAATAAAAAGGTTCAAGTGGTAGATGCCCAATGCATAACAGACAATGTACCAGCCCTGTTTGAGGAACACCCTCAGTAAAAACAGCAAAACTAGGGATCCAGCGCCCGCCCAACGCAGCCGCGAATGAGGTGTCCATCTGTCTAGAATCGATTGGTATGTCTACACAACGACCACGCACGCAATTTGACAATGGGAATTAAATTAGTTTTTAATTAAAGAATCATTATTCAATAAAAAAATAAACTTCTACCCACTACATCCCCCATAATAAATTTCTTCACACTTTTTTACCTGTGACAATCGAGTGAAAACTTTTGTGATACCGCCACCGGACGACGACGTTGAGGTCGCCTCTTCATTCATCATACTTTGCTAACGTATTCTTATCGGATTATTTAGTTTGTCTACGTTAGTATTATACGCACAAAATGCATAATTCATTAAATAAATAATATGAAATAATATCACTGATTTTTCATAGTTTTCTTCAAGAATTATGAAAATAAAGTGAAATGGGAGACAGATTTTTTCTAGTTAAAAGTTAGTACGGGACCACGTCATATATGTCAAATATTTCATAATGAAGTTTAATGTGATTCGTTGAATGAGGGGTGTAAGAAAGTCAGAAACAGTGATACCAAGAAATACATATTCTCATTAAAAGGAGGTTTACATTGAATGCTTTGACTGCTTTTAGACGACTGCAATTTCTATCCGCAATTCTCTTTTAAGTTTCTTTCCGATTGCAGCATCCATTTAAACGCTGCAAATTTTAATACCTGCAATTTTTGTTAAATGAGAAGGAAATAATATCTCGTCACTCTTTACTCCGCTTATGTCTCAAACAATAAGAAAAAGCAGAAAGAAGAAAGAGCGATAACTCTGCAATTATTTCAACCTCAGCAACTTTGTCTACCCCGGACACCTCATACGTCCCCCGCCTACATGCTTAAAAATTGCAAGGGTAATTGCAGCATATTTGCAGCGTTTAAAAGCAGTCTTTGACTGCTTTTAGTGACTGCAATTTATAACGGGGTTTCTCTTTTGAGTGTCTTTGACTGCAATTTCTATCCGCAATTCCCTTTTGAGTTTCTTTCCGATTGCAGCATCCATTTAAACGCTGCAAATTTTAATACCTTCAATTTTTGTTAAATGAGAAGGAAATAATATCTCCTCACTCTTTACTCCGCTTATGTCTCAAACAATACGAAAAAGCACAAAGAAGAAAGAGCGATAACTCTGCAATTATTTCAACCTCAGCAACTTTGTCTACCCCGGACACCGCATACGTCCCCCGCCTACATGCTTAAAAATTGCAAGGGTAATTGCAGCATATTTGCAGCGTTTAAAAGCAGTCTTTGACTGCTTTTAGACGACTGCAATTTTTATCTGCAATTCTCTTTTGAGTTTTTTTCGGATTGCAGCATCCATTTAAACGCTGCAAATTTTAATAGCTGCAATTTTTGTTAAATGAGAAGAAAACATCTTTTCACACTCTTTACTCCGCTTATGTCTCAAACAATACGAAAAAGCACAAGAAAGAAAGAGCGATAACCTGCAATTATTTCAACCCCTGCATCTTTGTTTACCCCGAACATTGAATACGTCCCCTGCCTACGTGCTTAAAAATTGCAGGGGGTAATTGCAGCGTTTAAAAGCAGTCATTGCCGAATTCAAGATTAGGTAATACTACGTTTTCGCCGAGCTATAAACCGATGGCCTTATTTATAAACGTTGTCTAACTTTAGACAACTGTCCAACTTTAAAAAATGTGTTCAAAAACCTTGTTTATTGTTGTCTTATAGCTGCCAAACTTATACACAAGAGTAGATTGTCTTAACCGTGAATAATGTGATATTTATTTTTATTAAATAAAGCATATTTCCATCAATTTGAAAATAGTTAGACAGTGTCTAAGTAGACAAAAATCTAATAAATACGACCGCGAGATTTTAGTAAATTTACCCCAAATCCTCTTCAAATCTCGAACATTTGCCAAACGAATTTATTTCTTAAATCTAGTAGTAGAATTAATTTTGTTTAATCTTCATGGGGCCAATACCATACCTATTCTCATATTTTTACTAAGTGCAATTATCGAGAATCGAATTTTTTCTCATCGTTTAAAATAAATCAAACTATCTATTTATCTACTTAGACACTGTCTAACTATTTTCGAATTGGTGGAAATATGCTTTATTTAATAAAAATAAATATCACATTATTCACGGTTAAGACAATCTACTTTTGTATCTAAGTTAGGCAGCTATAAGACAACAATAAACAAGGTTTTTGAAGACATTTTCCAAAGTTAGATTGTTGTCTAAAGTTAGACAAGTTTATAAATAAGACCACGAAGATTTAAAAATTCTTCAAACTGAACGACACTCGTCAAAGCGATACACACTTGAAACGTTGCATATCATCAATATTATATGAACCGAAAACTTTATATACAGAACATATCCGCTGTATACTGCTCATTCGTTTCTGACTAAACGTAATTTTCTTGTTGTTTTATTTCTTATATAAAGTAAATATATAGACAAAACTTAATTTTGAAGTGTATATTTTTATTTAAAATTATTTATTACAATTTTTACTAATGTAAATTCAATGTATACTTTTTATTTTTTAGAACAACATAAGTTTACTAATTGTTTATTCAACTTTAAAAGTTGTTATATTCATTATTTGTTTTTATGTGTAATAAAGTTCCCCTGAAGAAGGCAGCAACCCCTGGCGAAACGTTAGGAAAAGCTAATGTTAACTTAATTGTTTCATGACATATCCATTGTGACCATAAAGCCGACGGAAAACAAGATTTTATATCTTATCCACTTTTTTGAATTATAATTCAATTTGGTCAATAAAAATATTTATAGTATCTATAATATAACGGGTGATTTTTTAGCTGGTTTGGTTTTGGCAACACTGGTTTTGACAGCTGACGTGTGTTTAGTACCTTGTGTCACTGTCAAACAGCTTCAGTTTGGTTTGCAATTTAACCATGGATCGTCTTACTAAGAAGAACTAAAGCCAGCCGACCTACCACAACGCCGAATTTTTGGTGAATGGGCTCTTGGAAAGCTGGCCGAGGATCCGCTTTTTTATCGAAAAACTGTGTTCAGCGATGAGGCTCATTTTTGGTTGAATGGGTACGTAAATAAGCAAAATTGCCGCATTTGGAGTGAAGATCAGCCAGAAGCATTGCAACAGCTACCAATGCATCCCGAAAAAGCCACTGTTTGGTGCGGTTTATGGGCCGGCGGCATTATTGGGCCATATTTCTTCAAAGATGATGCGAATCGCAGCGTTACTGTCAATGGTGAACGCTACCGAGCGATGATAACAAACTTTTTTTTGCCCGAAATGGAAGTTCTTGACTTGCATGATATGTGGTTTCAACAAGACGGTGCCACATGCCACACAGCACGCGAAACAATGGCGCAATTGCGAGGCGAGTTTGGTGAACAGTTAATTTCGCGTTTCGGGCCGGTCAATTGGCCGCCTAGATCGTGCGATTTGACACCATTAGATTATTTTTTGTGGGGGTATGTCAAGGCTAATGTCTATAGGGACAAGCCCGCTTCGATTGACGCACTGGAAGCCAACATCCATGCATTCATTCGTGAGATACCGGCCGATATGTGTGAAAGAGTATGCCAAAATTGGACTCAGCGGATGGGCTACCTGAGACGCAGCCGCGGTCAACATTTGCATGAAATTATCTTTAAACATTAAATTGCAAGGTTCAAACTATCGATTCAAATAAATATTTTATTCATTTTTTCGAATTTTTTGTGTTTTTGTTTTAAAAAAAGTTCTAAACCTCTTAAAAAATCACCCATTATAACGTAATGTGCTACAGAAATATTCACGTTTTTAGTTCACCCTACCCCCGACATAGATATTTACACATCAAAAATAAAACACCATTTGCATTTTGAAAGGAACTGTCAAAGTACAGCCCAATTTTCCCCCTTGTGAGGAGTCACAAGTCACCACCTCTTTGTGACTGTTCCTTGTGAGGATTATTGTGACTCGATAACGACGATAACATTTATGGAATTCTCCCCAATATCTACTCACCACAACAAAGGTGAATTTTGTAGCGTCATATTTGCCATTGTCATTGTGCCATTAATTGTAAGAGGACAACGGTGGAGGAGTTAGACGCTGATTACACGATTCGTTTTTTCGTTCGTTTCGTCTTTCGTCTTTTTGACAGGCACGTATCCTCGTGATTACATGGTTCTTTTTTACATTCGTGAAGACTCTTTCGTTATTTTGACGTTCAGAAACTTTACGGTGGATTTATTGGAAAATAAACAGAAGTAATAATTAAAAATGTTTTTTAATCACTTCTTATTCATATCTTCAGCTTATTTAAGTGTGAAAAATTGTTTTACAGCTAGAAATTAAAAGTTTATAAGTTCTTCGCACAATGCTCTGATTTGAGGGATGGGCAATTAAATTTTTCGATTTTAAAATCGGTGGGAAAATTTATCGAACCTGAAACATCGATGTTTTTCAAAATCGATGTATTTCTTTTTTTTTCTATTTTGATAGCCAAATACGTTATAATATGTAAATTTACATCAAAACGTGTTTTTGATTTAGGGCTGTTTGTTCATGGTAGGTTAAATCTGTAATAAAGGTTCCGACTCTGGTTCTGATAATTAAAATTTCAGATTAAGGATTCATTTAATCGATTTTCTCCTCTAAAAAATTCCATTGAAATGATCTGCGGCTACGTTCTGTAACTCACATCGATAAAATTAGTCGAGAAATGATGGAAATTGAAACACATTATGAGTTTTAATTTATTTTTTAACGTTTCTCGACCAATGTTATCGATGTGGGAATTATAAAACTTGCACTGAACGATATTTGGAGCAAATCGGTCCACCTGTTGAACCTCTGTCTCAATTGACCTCGTATAGTGCAAAGAGCGTAGAAATCAACGGACGGTATGGTAAAACTACTTTTTTAGACTTCTCCATGTTTACACGAAACTAATACTTGCCCTATAGAAAATGTAAAAAGAAACAAAAATTTCCACCCTACATATTGTTTTATCAAGTACATTTTTAAATTTACGTGGTGTGAACATTTTATCGGGATTAAATCTTAAATCATGACCACATGAATTCTTAATTTTAAAAACGAAAATTATACACAAAGAGAATTACTGTTTATAAAATGAGTACAGCAGAAATGAGAAAGGAAAGTAGATATTAACATGTGCCTACGTTCTGTAACTCTCGCATCGATAAAATCAGTCGAGAAACTATGAAAATTGAAACTTTTCAACGTTTCTCGATCAATTTTATAAATGCGAGAGTTACAGAACGTAGGCAATGATTTGGAATACTTTATTTGTAACTAGTTATTACCCACTACCTTTGCTGAAACCCCGCAAACCCCTTGTAGTATGAAAAGTATTCATGTTCCTTTCCCATGAAATAATCGATTTTCAAAATCCTTCCAGCGAAAAAGCGCAAAAAAAAATGTACTTTCACATTTAATATTTATAAGAATGATGTTTTTTTTTAGAAAGCTCACATATTTGAAGTTGCTTTCTTTGCACTTTAGTTACATATACCATTTTATTTGCATTTTTGTAATTTTCTGTAGTCGATGTATTTAATCTTAAAATCGATATCTGAAATCGATGATTTTTCTCTCAACTACGATTTTTGCAGACATCTGCCTATCGCTCATCTCTACCCTGTTGTCAAACCATAAACGTCAATGTTCAACCAGAAAAAATCTTCAAATTTTCATTCCTGCTTTCGTTACTTCATTCCCCCTACATTTCTACACCCCTCACCCAAGCTGTCAAAAGCACGAAAGACGAAACGAACGAAAAAAAGACTCGTGTAATCAGCGTCTTAGAGTTTTTTGTTTCTTTTATAACTGATAACCCGCAGCTCCTGGCCAAGACCAGAGATTATGAATTATAAAGATAGGAATCTTTCGTACGATCCATTGTTTACATTGTTGTTTTTGTAATTTCATCTCGTGTCGATGAATAGATGTGAATTGCAAAAACAATTTATGCGGTGGTGAGTTCATATTTTTTCACTAGTGTGCGTTAAATCATGGACACTAGTGCAAAAATATGAACTCACAACCGTCGGCCAGCTTGTAGGCAAACCAGAATGACAGCCGAGCTTTCCAATCTTTATAATTCATAATCTCTGGCCAAGACTACTTTTAAACGCTGCAATTACTCCCTGCGATTTTTAAGCACGTAGGCGGGGGACGTACGCGGTGGCCGGGGTAAACAAAGTAGCAGAGGTTGAAATAATTGCAATAGCGATAACTCTCTTTCTTCTTTGTGCTTTTTCCTATTGTTTGAGGCATAAGCGGAGTAAAGAGTGTGAAGAGATGTTTCCTTCTTATTTAACAAAAATTGCAGCGTTTAAATGGATTTTGCAATCCGAAAGAAACACAAAAGAGAAACGCCGTTAAAATTTGCAGTCGTCTAAAAGCAGTCCAACAAAAACGACCCAACTGATCCCGAAAGAGTAAAAAACTTGTGGACTGAACTGGCGGGAGCATTGAATGCCATGAATGGACCTACATATAAGATCAGGATCAGCCACAAAGTGGATGGATGTAAGTTACTGTCTAAAAACGAAACACATTTAATTTTTTATATTTCAAAAACTTTTTCATTGCAAAAATCAGCTGCGATCCCGGGCAAGGCCAAAGCCGACCGCATGTTAACTGGTGGCGGTCCTTCTTCAAAAACGAAATTTAAAGATTTCGAAGATGGAGCCCTTGAAGCCTTTGGGGCTATAGCATGTTGATCCGGGTGTGTCAACGTTGGAGTTAAGAGATGATCGTAAATAAAAACATTTTTTTGCTGAACGAAAAAATTGTTTTTGACGGCACGGAAAAGGCGATAAAATGGAAGTTCATAGAGAAACTTGTTAATTACCAGGCTGAGTTAGGACCCCACCTTAATTGGCACTCAAAAATTATGAATGTCAAATTAGCTGCAGATACTCTCAGTGAGAGCGCGGCGAATGCCCTTTTATTTCTACGTGAAGGAAGAGCACCTGTTTTTTTTTTTTTAACAAAATTAATAGCATTTTTGATTGCTTAAACTCAAAGTCCAAATTTGGCTTTGGTTTCAAAAAAGGAGGTTTGTGTGACCAAAATAAAACCTATGTGTTTGATTTTTTTTAAAGAATCGATTACATAATATCTTTCCGAATTAAGTCTAGGAAATGAAGTTTTGCTTCACCATACAAAAGTCTCTTAATACACAACGAAGTTTGTTCGTCTGCTGTAGCAAACTGCATTTCATGCGATGAAACCAGCATTTTGATTGCCTCTTCTTCAAATCAAGCAAAAAAAAGGGTTGAATACGAAATTAATTATGAAGATGAAGAAATTTTTATGTTTGAAGATTTGAGTGAAACTCCCTTAAGCAATTCTTCCGTGGAAGAGATCATTTCTTATATAAGTGGATTTGTTGAATTCAAAATTATAAAATCAATAGATTGTAAAATATGTAAGGAATTTTTACTAACTTCAGAAAAAAGTATCCTCATAGGGATACAGTCAAAATTTGCAAGGCTGTGAAACAAATTATTTTTATAATGGAAAAGGAATACAAGCTGACAAATAAAAACTTGTTTAATTTATTAGCCTTAAGTAGTTTGAGAAATTTAGATTTAAGTTTAATTTATATAGAACATGTCCTAAACGGTGATATATTTAATAATCATAAGTATATGCTCATTAAGGAAATAATAGAGCAATGCTCAAAAGTGCTTTTGCATTATATAGCAAAAAAAAATTATAGATATTACAGAACATACAAAACTTGTAAGGAGTAAATTAACAAAAATTGTACAATTTATGGGACAATAAAAATTGAAAAAAAGATATTTTTGCTGATTCTTTACATTTACAACAAAGAATAATGAATGAATAAAATCTAGGTAAGTTACATTTATATTGCTTACCATTTCAGGCACGGATGTTTTGGATTTGGACGTGGTTGAGATTAATGTAGAAGTTAGGCTTGTATTCCATATTAAATTTAGAATCATCATCAGTTTCGTCTTCCTTTTCACTTTCGTCATCATTCGTATTAGTTTTTCCATTCCTTTTTTATCAACACCGACTTTTTTTAGTTGGTGATTTAATTTTGATTTTACTACGGATTCTTACAGAACACTCCCTCTTTCTAGAGCTATACTCTGTCCAACTAAAATTGGCAGTGTAAGCAAGATAGGACGTTTGTCTCTCATTCTGGCTACAGTGGATTGCATAAATCTGTCCCTCATTAAAGCTTTCACAGGGTTGTCGTAGTGTCCACGATAACACTCATCATTAAAAACTTTTTCTTAAAGCTCGAAAATCAAAAGCACCTTAAGAGAAACTCAAGGAAAAAAAGCTGAACGAATTACCAAATGCACACGGGTAACTCTGAATGCACATCAAGCAGCAGCCAATCGCCACTGGCCACAGCAATTCAGTGCACGCACACTCAGATGTGCCTTGAATAGGACGTTGGGTCTGTGCTGTGTGAAATGCTATTGGAAATTCACGGGCGGGCAAACATTTTTTGTGGAGGAGTTATTTCAATTTAATATGGTGCAAAAATATGGCACGCTTCTGATTTTGAAAAAGCTTTCCCATAAGACGTGTACTGCCAATTTTTGTTGGACAGAGTATAGCTACTTCCTTCCATTGGACTGACGATATATTTTCTTAGATTCATCTTTGTATAGCAATATAACCACTGCAAAAAAAAAAAAAAATTAGCTACCAAAAATCAACTCATACCTACTTACATATTATATTCAATTCAAAACCTACATCCATTTCGATTTTCTTCAGTTACATCGGGTCGGAGAACGATTCCTTTCTCAGCATCAATTGCCTTTTTCAAAATATTCTCGATAAGGTTTTTGGGAATATGATGTGACCATTCAATATCCGTGTGGTCATAAAAGTCTGCCTTCAGCATTGGGTACTGCCATGTATTCATTTTTGTAGAATACAATCAACATGTCCTCGTTGGACATGTGGTGCCTAGGCGAATTTGAAGCTCCGCTAGCCGAAAATTTTGTTATAAACCCTAACTCCGGCGGCAGGGGCATGTGATAGAGAATGGTTTTTAGACGATAGCGTTTATAAATTCTTTTTCTTGTTGCCTCTGTAATAACGTCTGTCACGAAGTATAGTCCTTCAGAACTTTCTGTATGATGTCGACCTTTGTGTTAATTTTGCCCGTATACAAACATTTTAATGTATGTATATTTAGAATCGGACATTTTAAATTATTTGTTAGGTTCGAAGGTTGAAAAAATTCAAAAATTTTTTCAAAACTGACTTTCAATTTTTTGAATTTTTTCAATTTTTTTTTTAAATGTTTCATTTCTTTTTGACTTAATTTTTTTTTTATTTTTGACTTTTTTTTTAATTTTTCATTTTTTTCAAAATTTTTGAGAAACAGGAAAAAAATGGATTTAGTTCGTTCGTGAGAGAACTATAAATTTGTATAGAACGAACATTTTATCGTTCGCGAACTATATATTTTTTGGTTTGTGAGAAGATCGATAGAGAATGATAAAGATCCATTTTTTATGATTCGCGAGCGATATTTTACGAACCCTGCCATACACCTACATTACATAGCTCACCGCAGCCAATTGTTCTGCAAGCGCACCAAATGCTGAACTTTGTAGTTTTCCATGTCGGCTTAGATGTGGGGCGATGTCTTCAATGCGATTCCTTAATTCGTCAAGAGTATCATCAAAGGGGGGGGGGGGGGAGGGGGGGTGATTTCCTGATTAGGATGTAATCAAAATTTTCTTTCAGTAAATCAAACGTTTTTGACGGTAAAACTATTGTGACAAACAAACCTTTAAGAAAAATAAATTTGTAAGGTTTATATTGATAACATTTTAACCAGGATACATACAATATACCTAATCCCCTTGCAACAACCAGATACGTACTTTGTTACGGCCGCCTACCGCACATTAAGATGGGAAGGTTCCCGTGAAGTTATCGTTGTGGTAGAGGTAAGGGTTTCTTCAGCTTTTTTTTTTTGCGCCACCAAAGAGTAGTGGAGTATTCGCCTTTTCGCCTTTTGCCGCCCTAAAAGTTTTTTTACATCTTAATAAAATAAATAGAAACAAATAAAAGGAAAAAGTACTTACCATTGGGTCGGGGTCCGAAGCGCAATTGATATTGAAATGAAAGGTTTATTTATTGTTGTTTGTTTTTTTGCATTTTCGAGAAACCAAACGTCATTCGAATTGGAAGCAGAAAGGGAAGCATTCGAAGACTGAAAAAGTCCAAAATGAAGGATAGGTTTGGAGATTGGATAAATGATTGCGAGTGGACGCACCATAGTAGAATGAAAATTACATAGCTAATAGAAAAGGGGAAGGCGTGAAGGGAGGGCTCCTCCAAATTAGTGGATTGTACCCCGAACGGATCCCATATACCTCTGTGAACAAAGATATAGAGGTTTTTTTTTATGAGAGCTAGCGGTGATGAGACTTGGAAACGAACAATGGGGGTTTAGTTCGTTGAAGAGTCCAGTCCAAGCTGAACTTAATAATCAATTCGGTAACTTTGTCCTTAAGCCAATAATATAGGGTGGTATATAAGTTTTTTTACAGAATTTATCTAGTTGTGCGTAAGTGCGTTTCTTTTAGCGAAGGGTTTTTTTTTTTAGAGTGGGTCGTACCATTCCAAGTCTACTATCGTTACATTGGAGAAATTTACTTTTCCTTTTTTTTTCGGTTTTTATTGCTCTTTATCGTAACGCTTGTTTGTTATTTTTTTGTTAACGACGACCCAAGTATCCTTTTTTTTATAATATTTCGTTTTTTTTAAGTTTAAAGTTCAAATGTTTTTTTTTCTTTATTGATACATTTTATAAATAAATTATGTTTGTGAGCCACGCCACTTTTGAATTTTCTTGGGACGAATGAGTTCTAAAAAGATGCCCAACTAATTTTTAAATATTCAGGGGGTGTGGGAGGGCGCAAAGTCCCTGGACGAAAAAGAGGTGATGCCGTAACGGAGACAAGATTAGTCAAAGGGGGACCTGCATTAGAAATGGCCTTCATAGGTCCCAGGAGAGGTGAGGGTAGGCCGAACCGCGCCGACATCTGCGGATTCTCGGAGGGTAGCAGCTAGGGTTCCCAACCGTACTATAATATATAGTATTGTACTATATTTCGGGTCTCTGTACTATATACTGCTGAAGAAATATATAGTACGAAAAAGTACTATATTTCAGTTTGATTTATCAATCATTTTGCAACATATAAACAAATATCAAACACACTTTGATTGCACCTTAAGGTTCCATTTTATACATGTACCCGAATGAGACTAAGTCTTCTGTCAAACGTCTATAGTTTTCGAATGTTTTAAAAATAAAAGCTTGTTTCAAATATGGAAAGTGGAAGCGACAGTGGAAGTTCGTCAAACTCCAGTGGTAAATTAACACCTAAAAAACGAAAGGTACAAAAAAGTCTACAAAGACTACTACAAGACTACAACGCAATATTTATCTACAATTGGAAAAAATGGAATTGGCCAGGTTTTCCAACCTTCTTTGTCGGTTTTTGTATGAATTGTCTCAATTCAAATCAAATATTGACTGATTTTAATACCAAACGAAACTTTTACGAGAATAAAAAATATGAATGAGTTTAGCGACAGAAAAACAGACCAAAAATGGCAATATATTTTTAAAAAATCCGAAAACAACTTACCAAATGTAATTTCTTTTTTACTCTCTATTCCTGCCACTTCTGCATTTACAGAAAGAATTTTTTTCAATTATGAATTCCAAATGGCGAGAAGAAGCAAGCATTTCACTAATCAAAAATGAACTTTTAATCTACATAAATTTTAAAATTGATTGCGATAAAGCCTATGACACATTTATTTTAAATACAAAATTGCGAAAAGCACAAAAAAATATAGATTTTCTAAAAATAAATAATTACTAATAATATGTTTGGCCTATTTTTAACCTTTTTATAAAATACTATATATTTTTGAAGAGTACTATATTTTTTATAGCTAATAGTGAAAAATACTATAATCGCTCGAAAAAAAGTTGGGAACCCTAGTAGCAGCCTTAGCATAGGGAAATTTTAGAGGCATGAAATTTTGTTTTGTAGCGAGGTGAGGCTCGGAAGAGGTGCAAGATCTCCCCCTACGTCCGGCGAGCTAAGCCGTGCCCTGCCAGCATGTCACTGCACCTTCCTCTGAGCATTCGAACCCCTCCGTTCCCATCCACTTCCTGTCCCTTCCATACCAATCGGCCCCAATACGGAACCAACAAAGTTTTTTTTCCAGCCCTAGTTCGGTTTCCTATCCTGAATCCTATCCTCTCCCCCTTCCGGTTTCCTTATCCCCGATTCTCATCCTATTGCCCCGTTACAACTTTCAAAGCCACTTGAAGCTGTGAATATGTTTCTTATTCTTGCTATAGTCTGATTGTAGTTGACTATATTTTCTGCGAGAAGTGGCAGTTCTGGAATATAAGAGATGGAACCTTCTTTTTGTGCCTCATTAGGCATATACCCTTATTGCGAAGATCAACTATCAATTAATAATTGAAATTTATCATTCAATTTTATTAAATGGTATTGTGACTGTCAACTGTCAATATTGTTGATCCATTGTGATTTTTTTTAAATAATCAATTGTGAATGAAAAAAATCTGTATTGTGAAGAACAATTTTCATCGATTTTCTTGTCAACTGTCAATTTTTCCTTAAATCGTAATTTTGCAGTTGATGAGTTCGTGGTTAGAAAAATAACTAAAAAACTGTGAGTTTCGAATTTAATTTTTTGAAAATTTTTTTAATTTCCAAAGGTCTCAAAAAGTAGTTAATGCAAATGGGTCCAGTTGATGGAAGAGAACGTAGAACTCGCCAGGGGATTTTCTTCCAAACCTGCAGCAAATACAAAGTGGGAACTAATTGATGTAGAGCTAAATAGCCTTGGGCCTCCAGAAATTCAGAAAAGTGGCAGAGAGTATGGATCAATCTAAAATGAAAAATAAAAAAGAAGAAAACAGAAAACAAAATAGAAGTCACAGCCACTGGTGGTGGTCCAAATAGGCTTCACCAATTCAGCGATTTAGAAGAAGCTGTTATAAGTTTATTAGGATTCAATATATGTGTTAATACACCTGGAAAAGAGTTTGGTTTAGAAAATGTTACCACCTCCAATGATATGTCAACTGAAGACGCTGCACATGAACAATCTACAGATCATATCGACCCGGTGCCTGTTGAGCAACAGAAGAAAAAAAACTCCTCGGAAGGAAAAACTTCAGGAAGATCGCATATCGTTACTCGAAGGTCAAACTTTTGACCAAATAAACTATTACGAAAATATGCTAAATATTTTGGGTGGTATTTAAAAAGTATGAGAAATATAGAATATTATTCGAAAAAGAAACTTCATATCGCGAAAGAACACAAGGAAGACATTTTAAAAATCAAAGAGAAAATAGAGAAAATAACGAAAGGGATAGAAAAACAAAACTGAAGTTGAAAATTGAAATGCTGGAACTGGAGAAACAAAAGCTTCAAATGAACAATATTTAAGTTTTTGCTATCTTAAAATATTTGAATGAATTCCGTGCCGTTTTTATTTTTTATTTTAGGCTATTAAAACTTTTTACTTTTTTTGTTAAAAAAAATTGGCTTAATGTATAAACCAATTGAAATTGAAATCCTTTTTTTTATGTTATGTATCTTAAAGTATCTAAATGAATTTTCTGATTTATTTTTGTTTAGTTTTTATTTTAAGTTATTTACGTTTTGTTTACGTTGAAAATAAATATAATGGCCCAAAATTTTAAACGATTTAGTAAAATGTTAAAGCCATTTTAGTAAGTTACTAAGGTAAAAAGAAGATTTTGTTAATTTTAAACAATTTTAGCAACTTACTATCTCTTAACATTTTACTAAAGTTAAAATCACAAAATGGCTACTTTAACTTTTAGTAACTTGCTAAATCCATTATGAAATCTGTCATTGTCCTCGAAAAAAAAATTTGGCAAAGAGTTAAATAGTGTTTTTTTATGATTCGTGTGCTAATTGTTTTTCAAAGTAAATAAAAAAAAAATAAAATGTTTTCGGAGACGAAGATTTCGATATGTTCGATGAGTCAGCTATGTGCAGAAAAGTGCGATGTTTTAAGTCCCGAGCAAATCCTTTTGAAGAGCTGGACGATGGAGAATTTTACTCCAGGTATAGGTTTGATAAAACTACAGTTCGGTTCTTGGTTGAAAACCTAAACATCCAAGACCGAATAACAAACCGTGGCTTCTGATTTCACCAAAATAAAATAACAAAATAGTTCTCACAATAAACAAATAACAAAATAAATTATAGGTGCCGAACTGTCTCTTGGAAAAAAGATTGGAGAATGTTGTTCTTTTTCTCCTCATGTTTTGATAGCTGCTCCAAAGAGATGCAAATTTTTTCTATTTTTGAATTTGGTTCCTGGTTCGATTCAATATTGTCGGCCAAACTGTCCGTCATTTTTTCGTATAGCTTTTTCTGCAAATTAATTTGCTCTTCTAAAAGCTGTGTGTGGGATTGTTGTCTCATAGTGGACCTTGGTTTGGGGTTTGAGATGTTGGGCAAGTTTTTATTGTTTTCCGTTTCTTTCTCAATTACCTAGTTCAACGTACTCCTCCAAGGCTTCCACTACAAAACCCCCAGCGGAAATAGTGTTTTCTTCAGAGCTGACGGGTGGTATAGAGTCGGCAGTGAACTTTGTGCCAAGTTTTCTCTTTTTTGGAATTCCGAAAGCTTCTGTCTGCGGAACACCCTCAACACAGTCTCTCAGACATACCAGTTGGATCACATCTTCCTCTAGTGGTGTGAACAGTTGTTTCTCATAAGATCCACCACCCGTCGCATTCAATGACCGTTTATTTTGCGCCAATTTCTTTTTTATGGCGGACTTTAAGTCTGACCAAACCTATATAAATAAAATGAAAGAACCATACAATACTTTTACTATATTAAATTGTTTTCATAATTTACCTTTTTCCACTCCGAAATTTCCTTTATGGGAGGACCAAGGGTGTTTAGGGCTTCCGCCAAATTCCCCCAAAATTGTTGAACTACTTCTGGAGACTTTTTTGTGAAGTTTTTCGCTATATCAGGTTGGGTTTTCATTTCTTCTACCATCTTCTGAAATTGACGACGATTTGTTGTCCTTTTTCTACAAATGAAAAATGTTTATTATGAACTAAAATTTATTTTAAACTTACGTCTTATTGCACTCTATTTTTTTTTTTGTTAACAAAAACTTCTTTTTAGTTCTATCCGCTACAATTTTGATGCGGATTTGAAACGTCAAAAGTTATATGGAGTGCGGATGTGTTCCGTATTCTGTAATCTACAAGTTTTGCACTATATTATCGACATTTCTATAGTTTTTGATCAGCGGATTCTGTAATAGTAAAAACTTCAAAATTCTGTCGGACGACATCCGCAGTTCATTCATCGGATTCTGTAATCGAGGTGATAATGTATTTTGTTTACATAAAACTTAGAATGCTTAGTGCGACGACGGTGAAATCTGATCTTTTTTCTCACTTCCATTAAATTCCGAAAAGAGTCAAGAGGCACTGTGTTACTTCGAATCTGACATAAGAAATAAAAAAGGTGTAAACAGATTGCTGAAGTAAGTTGTTTAGAAAGAGAAATATTTTTGGATGCAATTTCTGCAGGGTGCGTGGTACGATTTTAAAAAGAAAAATTATTTAGTAATAAAATTCTAAAAGTACCTACCTTTCCATAGAAAATTCTTCAATTTAAAAAATACGTCCTTTTCTCCCTACGGTGCAGTTTTCAAACCGGAAATCCCTACGTGTAGGGATTTTTCCCTACGTGTGTGAGATTATGAATTATAAAGATTGGAAAGCTCGGCTGTCGTTCTGGTTTGCCTACAAGCTGGCGGGCGGTAGTGAGTTCATATTTTTGCACTAGTGTCCATGTTTTAACGCACACTAGTGCAAAAATATGAATTCACCACCGCATAAATTAATTGTTGTTGCAATTCACATCTATTCATCGACACAAGATGAAATTACAAAAACAACAATGTAAACAAATAGGTTTTGGAGGGTGGAACGTACGAAAGATTCCTATGACTGCTTTTAGACGACTGCAATTTCTGTCCGCAATTCTCTTTTAAGTTTCTTTCCGATTGCAGCATCCATTTAAAGGCTGCAAATTTTAATATGTACCTACCTGCAATTTTTGTTAAATGAGAAGGATAATATATCTCCTCACTCTTTACTCCGCTTATGTCTCAGACAATACGAAAAAGCACAAAGAAGAAAGAGCGATAACTCTGCAATTATTTCAACCTCAGCAACTTTGTCTACCCCGGACACCGCATACGTCCCCCGCCTACATGCTTAAAAATTGCAAGGGTAATTGCAGCATATTTGCAGCGTTTAAAAGCAGTCTATCTTTACAATTCATAATCTTTGCTTAAATCACAGGAATAGAACATTGAGTGCAAGAATATATTCATGCAAAACATTTCGTGTAGGCATTGGTACATACATACTTCATAATGAAATTCCCGTTTTTTTTAGGACGCGATGTCGTATTCTTTCCAGTTTTTTTTTTTATTTACCGTTTCGTTTGTGTTTTTTTGTGTTGTCGTCGTCGCATTCGAATTGCATCAGTATAATTTGTCGTTCAGTATCAGTAGTTGCATTGCATTTGTCACGTCTTGATTTTTTAGTGTGCGTAAAATTGATATTAAATTAAAAAAGTAAAAAGGAAATTTATTGGAAATACATACCTACTATGACGTATTCAGGTAAGTTATTTTATGTTTTTTTTTATAGATTACCTATGTATGTATATTTATTATTATTAATGCTATTTATTTGATTTTTGTGAACATTTTTTGAAAAAGTATATACCTACATATTTCAATGCATAGAAAGTAGGTTCCAAATATTAAGACGCCGAGTTTTTTTTGTCAATTTTACTTTTTTTATTCATGCTGAATCTTATTTCGCGATAAAAATTTTATTTCATTCAGAATTTGTTGAAATGCATTTTCTAATCAGAATCTAGGCATACACAAAAAGAGATAATGCAATTTCTATGGATTTTTTCTGAAAAAGTAGATATTTCAATGCATACCCAGAAAATAGGAACTAAGTATTAAGATGCCGTTTTTTTTGTCAAACATTTGTCAAACATTTGCTTAAATTTTCTTTATTCTTACAGGTTGTTGCTTTAATTAGTTGGTAATTTTCAGCTGCTACCCGGTTGTTGCTTTTGTTAGTTGGGAGCTGTTGAATATTTGAAGGTATGTTGGAAAATTAAGAAATTTTCACACCTATGTGTAGATATATTTTTTAAAACAGATATTGTTCAAGATTTTCCAAAAAAATTTTAGGTATCAGATTTTTAAAAATTTCAAAAAATGCATATTTACTGCCGTTATGAAGATTTTCCAAAGACAAATTTATTTGATCGCATATCAATAATATCTATTTTTGAAAATTTCGAAAAATCTGATACAAAATAAAATAACCTTAAAATATAAAAATGCAAAGTAGAGAAGAATTGAAAAATACCAAGTTACTCATGATGAAGCTAAATGTTCTTCAATTTTTTTTGTATTGCTCAGAATTGAGTTGACTTAACAAAAAATAAATGGTCTTATTTATAAACGTTGTCTAACTTTAGACAACTGTCCAACTTTGGAAAATGTGTTCAAAAACCTTGTTTATTGTTGTCTTATAGCTGCAATATTAAGACACAAGAGTAGATTGTCTTAACCGTGAATAATGTGATATTTATTTTTATTAAATTAAGCATATTTCCACCAATTTGAAAATAGTTAGACAGTGTCTAAGTAGACAAAAAACTAATAAATACGACTGAATATTTCTTATTGTTCAATCTTTTTTTGTTCGGCAATTTGTTACGATATTTACATACATATGTACATACTCTCTATAATTTTTTCTTAAGATTGCTCAAGAGCTTAAGAAAACAGTTGAGAGACTACGATTTTTGTTTTCTTTTAATTCAGGTGTAAATCTGGGTGTCATTCTATAATTAGCAACAATCCTAAAACAAAATCCTTGCAAACATTGTTGAGTAATGATGGACAATAACTTTTATTAAATGTTTATATGTATACATTACCTATTTTCAACTCCACGTTTTCTTTATTGAACAGTTGGTTCTTTTTAGTTTTAGTTTTAGTTTTATTTCATCAATCAGATTACAATCTTTTTAGACTAGATACTAAATAATATTGTTGGGGGCTATATGCTTATAAAATTAAATAAATTCAATAAATATTACTAAATTGATTTATAATTTCTACAATAAATAAATATAATTTTATGAAAAAAAGGAAACAAGGAAGTTACAGTTTTAATATCATTTAACAAATATTTTTTAAATATATCTCTCGAAACATCAAGATTAAAATCAATCCTATTGCAAATTAAATTCACTTCTCTAATGCAACGCGTGATTGGTTCATTACGGCCATAATTTGTACTATGAAGCTGCTGATAAAATTGAAACCGATAGCGTGTAGTTCTAGAGGGTGCGTTAACACAATTAACTAATGTTAATAAAGAAGGACAATTGATATGAAAAGTTACTATGTCTCTAAAAAACATAACTGACGATCATAAAGAGATTGCATACCAAACAACAAACATCTTTTATAATAAGAAGGCCTTGCAATCCTCCAGTTGAGCTTATAAAATGCATATCTTGTAAAATGCTTCTGAACTTTTTCAATTCTGTCTATTGAATTATTATAATAAGGGTTCCAAAAAATGCTACAATATTCAAGAACTGACCTTACCAGAGAATTGTAAAGAGATATTAAAGTATTTGAATCTGAGAATTCATTCGTGTTTCTTTTTAGAAAACCAAGCATTTGATTTGCCTTGTTTATAATAAAATCATAGTGTGGTAAAGAAGAAAGTTTTGTGTCTAAGATTACTCCAAGATCTTTCTTCCTAGTAACACGTTCTAAATTTGTGTGGTTGATGTTATAATCAAACACTATGGGATCAGAATTTCGGAAACACGACAAAACTTGACATTTCGAAACATTTAACAGAAGGTGATTTTGCTTGCACCAATTATCAAGCCTCGATAGATCTTCCAAAAGAAGAAAACAGTCAGTTTGACAAGAGATCTTATGGTAATGTTTGAGGTCGTCCGCGAAAAGAAGGCAGTTTGAATTTTGAAAAACATCCGGTATATCGTTTACAAATAACAAGAACAATAATGGACCCAAATGGCTTCCTTACGGAACACCAGATGGGATCGAAACAAATTTTGAGAGCGAACTATCAACTTTAACTATTTGAACTCTACCAGCTTTATATAAGTCAAACCATTTTAATACAGAAGAGTGAATACCTAGAGAAGTTAGTTTATGTAATAGGATTTGGTGGTTGACTCTATCAAATGCCTTTGCAAAATCTGTAAAAATAATATCTGTTTGAAGACGATTCTCCATTTTTGTTATGATGTAATTACTTATTAAAGCCAAGTTTGTTGCCGTTGATTTCCCTGCTACAAACCCATGTTGAGAAACTGAAATATGATTCTGAAATAACTCAGTTAACCTATTACAGACTAGCTTTTCAAATACTTTCGGAATACAAGAAATTTAACAAATGGGTTTATAATTAGTTATATCCTTTTATATCGGGTTCAAAACCCGATTTAAATCCAAGAATTGCCCTTTGGCTAACGAAAGATTAAAAATCCATGAAAGTCGTTGGGCTTATGCAATACTGCATTTCCTTAACAAAATAGCAGGAATCCCATCAGGTCCTTCACTCTTATTAACATCCAATTTAGATAAAATTTCTTCTATTTCAAATGGACTAAAAACTAAAGAACCGATATTGACAACTCTACTTATATAAGGTAGCTTCTGGATAGGGGGAGTATCTAAATAAAACAACTCAAACTAAAATAACTATTTAAAATACAAATTTTCTTTTTTTTGTTTTTCTTTTCATTATAACAGCGCCCAAACTCAATCGGATGAAGTTGCCCTGGATTCTGAAGCCGACCTCTAAATTTAGGCTGTATATAATTAAGTTCTGTATTAAGTTTAGTTTTATTAATTGTTGCATTTGATTCCTATATTATTATAAATTATTTTACTATAAAATATATTATGGCTTTGGCTTCCAAAAGTGTAAAATGTTAAATGTTTTCTTTTAATTAAACTAAAATTATTTAAGAAAATGTTTTAGGTGTGGTAAGAATCTTTATAACATACCTACTGAATGACGTAAGGTGAAAATTATAGATTCAGAAGAGGTTTTTGAGAAACAAAAGTAAGTATAACTTTTTAAACAAATCCACTTTAGAAAATAATGTTTTGAAACCTTGAGCAATTCATTATACATTTCGACAATTCCCATTGAAATAATATTATAGTTTATTGACAAATATGAAATTCTGCTTTAAATTTTAGGTGATTCCAACCTCTTGATACAAAACTTCTAGGAGATATAGGAAAATATGACGCATCCATTAAGACTATGTAAGTATTTTATAAAAAATATGAATTTTTCTTTATTTTTATAAATATTTAGCGATGAAACGTATGAATTTTTATAAATAACTTTTGTGAAATATATGAAACCTAAAACATTTTTTCTTAACTTTTGTTAGAGCAGTTATTAAGGCTATGTAAGCATTTTATGAATAATATAAATTTTTCTTTATTTTTATAAATATTAAGTCATGAAACGCAAGCTTTATGAAAAATTGATATGCATGTTATGACAAGGTATTCAGAAAAATAATGAAAGATTCATATTTTTCATTTACATAGTTTTAAGGAATGCATTCATAAAATCTAAGGACAGAATTTTAAGTTTTATGTATAGGTTTCATAAATTTTATGAAAAATTCATGCGTTTTATGAATAGGTATTCATATAAATTACGAATAATTCATATTTTTCATGAAATACTTACATAATATAAATGACTTCATAGTATACATGAACGTATTCATAAGTTCTATGTATAGCAACTGAAAAAAATTCACTTTAAATGAAATTCATTCATATAACTTATGTATACAAACATTGGATTTATGAACATCAGTACATACATTTTAGGAATGAATCATAAATCGCATGACTCGTTCATACTCGTATGAATAAATTTATACAAAAATACCTAAATCACATGAACGCGATGTTTGGCTCGTTTTTTAAGTATGTGTGCATGAAAAATAGGAAATTTTTCCTAAAAATCATGTACCTTTTTGGTTCAGTGAAGTCTTTCGGGTCAGTGTGAGTGGGTTTTCCGGCTTTCGGAATGAAAATAACATTAACTTCCCTCCAACTAGCGGGAAGTTTGGTAATATTTAAGCATTGTCTGAATATGTCCACTAGAATAGGAACAATTATGTCTTAAGAGCTTTGGAGTATAATTGTAATGGTACTGGTTTTTAATTTCAGACAAAGTATTTTACTAAAAAATGAAAAAAAGAAAGCTTTTACTATACGAATTATGATATATAATAAACAACCTCCATTAACCATAATTATTCAATATCCATCATTTGGGAACTATTTACATATCCAGTTTTTTTTCATACTTTCAATAAGCATATGGGGAATTGTTTAATAGCCATTTTTTAATAATATTTACTCAACTAGAACATACCTATTCAAATATTTTAGTTTTATAAAAAAAAAAAACTCCGAACGTTGCGTTTTTTAAGTAACTTAATATGAAATCGAAGACAGAAAAGCATATCTTGAACAATTCGATCCAGGGTTGATTTAGCAAAATATTGCAGAAAACATTGCTGCTGTTCGCAATAGTGTGGCTGAAGAGCCGTCCACCTCAACTCGTCGTCGTGCCCAACAATTGCACCTCTCACGCTCGTCGTTGATGAACATTATGCATAGACTTGCATTTACACGCTTACAAGGTGCAATTGACTTAAGAACTAAAACCTCTTGACCATTTCAAGCGATGTCACTGGTGACAAGAAATGGCAACAGTGGATGATCAATTTTCGAAGAAAATCATCTTCAGTGATGAGGCACATTTTCACCTCAGTGGATTCGTCAATAAGCAGAATTGCCGCATTGGGGCGATTGCTAATCCAAGAGTGATTGTCGAAAAACCAATGCACCCACAAAGAGTGACTGTTTGGTGCGGTTTATGGGCTAGCGGCATCATCGGGCCGTATTTTTTCCAAAATGAGGCCGGTCAGGCAGTAACTGTGAATGGTGTTCGCTATCGTGAGATGATAACGAACTTTTGATGGCCCGAATTAGAAGATATGGATGTGGACGATATGTGGTCTCAACAGGACGGTGCCACTTGCCACACAGCTAACGAAACAATGGCTCTTTTGCGCGACAAATTCAATGGCCGTGTTATCTCACGTGGTGGCGATATCAATTGGCCGCCAAGATCATGTGATTTGACACCGTTGGACTTCTTTCTTTGGGCTTATTTGAAAGAAAAGGTGTACGTCGATAAGCCAGCAACAATTCAAGAGCTAAAGGATGAGATAATTCGGCACATTCGGCATATAACCTCAATTATGCCTCAGCGTCATCGAAAATTTGGACCATCGGATGGAGGTGTGCCGCCGAGGTCGCGGCGGCCATTTGGCCGATATTTTGTTCCATACATAATTGAACCATACCAATATTATCATAATAAGAAGAAATTACAATAATTTCCTAAATAATTTGTGTTTTATTCAAAATCAACATCGGCCCTTAAAATTTAAGCAACCTTTACAATAGATTTCACTGTTTCTTTATAATAAATTTTAATGTACGAAAATTTAGTGCAACCACCATATATTTCACTGTGTCTGTCATAGAGTAGGTTAGGTACCGATATTATCTAGAGAACCGACTTTAGCGCTTTTTCTCTTTTACCATACAAGCTGCACTGAGAGGAATTCCTCCACAACGCTGAGCATGTACTAGCCCCAATGCATTTTAAATGTAACCGCGCCAAGATAGTGATAATTTTATGGATTTTGGCTTAGTTTTGCTCAGTTGTCCCACCATATTAAAAACTGCATTATATTTATAAACCATGTTCATACTTCTTGTAAAAGAAGTCCATCCCTGGAATTTGATCTCCCTTTTACTGAGATGAAAACAAAATACAAAAACATCACCGCACCGGCCACCGACCCTCAGTCACACTCACAATGTCACATCGATGGTGGAAAAACAACGCCTGCGTGCACATCTTTTCTTCAGTAATTTTCGTATTTTTTGTGTATCTTTAAAAATTAAAAAGATGAGTAAAGAAATTTGAAGAGAGCTGCGCTATGTCTACAATTCACACGTATTCAGTTATTCACTTCACGGACAGGGAATTTGGGAGAGTTTTATCTTACTGTGCTCAAATAAAATTCTGTGGTTTATGTAGTGATAGTTAATCTTATTTTATAGTGATTACTGATTAGTGAATTTTACGACAGGTTTAGTGGTTTAAGATTTCATTACATTTACAGTTAATTTTATTAGTTTTTGTGAATTTCACTGCTTTTTCTCTATATGCAGAAGATCCATGGAATGAATCCCGCGAAGCCAAGCAGATATTTTAAATAAAAATAAAAAAAAACTGTTTCCATTGCCGACTGCCTGGCAGCTAAACATATCCTAAGCGGAATTCCGTTGCGTGAGCAGGACAGAGGACTTTAGGAGAACTCGCGAAGCGGGTCCCCCAAAGTACTATTAACCAAAAAACACTTGCGACATACACACTTGCCTGATGCAGGATTGAATATATTTTAAGCGAAGCAATAAATAAGAAAAGGAATGTGACTTTTTCATCTTATTTTCAATTTTCTCGGATAATGAAAACCATTTAGTTTTCATTATCCGATTAAGAATAAATATAGGGGCATTAAATACGTAATGCCAAAATTTGAAAGAATTTAGTGCTTATATACACATTTGTGTTTTTTTAAGTTTGTATTTTTTTAACTATTAATTAAAATAACTTCATTTAAAAATAACACAAAACTGGTATAGTACTTCACTGTAGGTGTTGCCGTTGTTTTTAAATATTGTTTTTCCATTTGAATAACTTTTTTTTTAGTCACGGATTTGAGACGACACCAATCCACGCGAGATTCACGAGGTGCCAATGCTTCCAAAGAAAGATATGTTTGGTGTGGATTTCGGGCTGAAGGTGTCATCGGTCCGTACTTCTTCGAAAATGATGCTGGCCAGGCCATCACCGTCAATGGCGATCGCTATAGGTCGATGATCACCAACTTCTTGTGGCCTGAATTGGATGATATGGACACCGAAGACTTATGGTTTCAACAGGATGGCGCTACGTGCCACACAGCTCAAGACACAATCGATATTCTGCACGACGGTTTCATGGCATGGTTATCTCGCGCCGAGGCGACGTGAATTGGCTACCAAGATCGTGTGATTTGACCCCTTTGGACTTTTTCTTGTGGGACTTTCTTAAGTCGCAGGTCTATGCGAATAAGCCGCAAACCACCGCAGCCCTCAAAGACAAACTAATCGATGCCATCGGTCAAATTCAGCCTAATTTATGCGCCAAAGTCATTGAAAACTGGACCTTTCGAATTCGCGCCGGCCAGCAAAGCCGCGGCGGCCATTTGAACGATGTTATATTTCACACATAATGTCATTGATAAAGCTCTCAAATAAAGATAAAACCTTATTGATATCTCATATACATCTTGTTTTATTCAATTTTAAAATCGACCCGCCGGATATTTAGTCATTTTACAAAAATCTGTTATTTGGGGTGTTAAAGTTATCGAACTCGTGCCATACATTACATACATGGAGAGTTTTCATGGTTGTTTTTAAAATGTTTCTAGTTAAAAGTAAGTTTATGTTATTGATTTTTCATATGCATGTTTTAATGTACACATTTTTATAAATAATACATCGAATTTATATATTTATTAAGGCATTTAATTCTTAAGTTTCCAAGTTTAAGAAGCGACTATGGATACGCTCCATTAGTAGGCAATTTGACTGTCAAAGATCAGCCTAAGTAGAAAATAAAACGCTCTTTCATTTCCTACAGATTTTATTTTTTTATTGTTTAGTAAATATCTAAATCATACATTAATACAAAAAAGACTGTTAACATTTACATTTACATCCTTAAACTAAACATTAATTTATTTATTTATTATTCTTAAACTTATAATTCTTTGGATTGAAATTCTTAAACTATGACTCAACATTTTTCTGTTTTGTTAGCATTAAATGTCTATGTATGTACACAGCGTGTTTTCTTTATTTTCTTAAATTAAATTTTTTTGAAATAAATAGAAATAAATTACATAATTAAATCGTTTGTCGGGAAAATCATATCCCTAGGTCCATAACCACACCATATAATACACCATTAATGGCACAAATGGCCACTGGCCCCCAAATAACCACCGAATGGATTGCGGTGACAGTGAGTTAATTGGCATTTGATACGGACACAAGCTTGGCTGTTTTACGAAAGTCGTAAAATTCGGGTATCGTATTATTTCAGATGGCTAAAGAGAAAGAAAAAATGGAACAAAACCCCAAAGGCTGTTATTTTCTAAATGCAATGTAATGTACTTTGTTTTATGGTCTCACAATTGATATTGATTCATTAGATACTCGACAAAATGTCATGTGCTTTCCAGTAATCATACTTTGTTCAACTCGTTTTGTAAAAAGTGGCTCAGACCATGGCAATTGATTGAGATGCGATAGAAATGTCCTGTCATGAAACTCTACTGGATCCGATATAATTAACATATCTATAAAATATTATTTAAGAAAAAAATATATAAATACTAATTAAAATTTTTTACTGTATTTTCTTACTCAACAAGGATTCTTCATAAAGCATATCCACTTCGTCAGCGTAGGTCGTGGATCCTTTGGTTCGGTTGTTTTTTGGAGTTTTTGGAAATATTGTATTTGGCAGTAAGTCAAGAATATTTCTGAAAAGATTATTTTATTTAGTATTATTTTACAAAAATTATTTAGTGTGAGTTTTTCAGTAAAATAAAAATGGAATCCATCGCAAACTCGAGCAATGTGCAAATTAATTTAAAATAGTATGACATTTGTGAGACGTTTTGCAAATTTCATAAAAAAAAAAAAAAAAACTTCAGAATAAAAATGAAACGCTTAAGAACTATTTCATTGGATTTAAATAAGTGAAACCAACGGAAACCATTATGCCCCGTCCATTGACGTTAATAGAATTAAAAGAAGTATTTAAAAACACAAATCAGTAGCAGTACTTTCCGATCATCAAAGAGCGACAATATTTAAAAAAGTTTTCCGGGAGAAAATGCACAGCAGAGTGTATTTAAAGGTTATTATTATATGCTGTGTGTTCTGTCGTAACTTTTAAATTAGTTCGGAGAAAAAAATACCTATAGTTAAGATAGATTAGATTAGATAAAAAGCAAAATTGATTTTTTCAACAAAAGTTGAGTTTTTATTGTTACGTGCTTTATGATAACTTTTAATTTTTTTTATGTATATCTAGTACCGGAATCTTTAAAATTGAGGGGCTGGCGAACAAAAACGGGCATCTGCATTAATGTTTGTCTAAAGGAGAGGTTAAGGGCTGTAACGGGTTACACCTGGTCCATTTCTGTATAAAAATAAGGCAATTTTGTATGTTCATTTTGTACATAGTAAAAAGCCGGTTTTGATGGGAAATTTATCAGAACTCTATATGTAGGTATAAACTATAAGAGCCGGTTTTGCTCACCAGTCACCAGCTTCTCATTTGTGCTCTTAAAATGTTAGCCATACATTTAATTTGTAGTTTCTTATTTTTACAATTTTAATCCAAAGTGCAAAAGTGCACAGCCAAAAAGCTCAGGCACAAAATTTAATAAAAAAAACCGTTACAGCCGTTTCAAACGAACTGAATCAAATAAAAAGAATCCTATGAAAAATATTTTGCTGATTTTAAACTAAAGTGGATTTCAGCCTCAAAAACCCTCAACTTCGGAGGAGCCAGTGGTGGGTGTTGGTTTGGATACAAAAAATCATCGAACCCATCTTTCAACTAAAGTTTGTATCTAACCACTAATGACATGATTATGCTTCAAGGCTGTTTTTCTGGAGTACATTTGAATTTAATAGCATACTATTAATTTCATTCTTGGCGGGGATTTCAACGTGAGAACTGGTGCAAAAGGAACAGTGCACTGCAACTCGGTTCCTCCATCTTCTGTTGTTGAAGTTAGATGCTCCAAAGATACAACCTGTGACAGTAACTGTAACAAATTTTTAGAATTCCTTAGGGACATTGGTGCTTATATACTTAATGGCAGAGGTTTTGGCGATAAAGATGGTGAATACACTTTTGTAAGCAGTAGAGGCTCATCGGTGATCGACTACTTTTGTCTTTCATACTTAACTTCACATGTGGTAGAAGATTTTTGTGTTGGTTGTGAAATCTTCTCCGACCACATGCCGTTGAACTGCTCCTTAAAATCCACGGCAATGAAAACATATAACGATCACCGGAGCCTTCCGCGTATAAAATGGTCCGAAAACAGACGTCCCGCCTACAAGTCTAAACTTGAGTCACTCGTACCTTCCAAAATAATATCAACAGATTTTATTGATGATCGCTACAGTTCAATTAAAAGTTGTATCTATGAAGCAAATGGGGCTGATACACGAAAAACAATAAAGTTTGAGCCCAAGAAGCCTTGCTTTGATTTGGCTTGTATTTTTGGCCCGAAAAACTTCTTTTAAACATCTGAAAGCGTTTCGTAAATTTAACCTTGATGACTGCAGAAAAAACTACCATGAGGCCAACATAAAGTACAGGAATTTATGTAAAATAAAAAAAAAAGCCTATTATCAAGAAATAGCTAATAGTCTACAGTTTTTCTTCAGCAAGGGAGTGGTGGAAGATAGCAAAGGAGATACGCGGGGACGCTTTTAGTAAACCAACAGTGGTTACAGCCAGCGAATCCAAAATGCATTTTAAAAACTTGTTAATGCAATCAACTGATATAGCTAAAATCTTATATGCTCTTCCTGAGTATCGAAAGACTGAGTTGGATTGCCTCATAGAGCCTCAAGAGATGTATTCTGCAATCTCGTCCTCAAAAGATTTTAAAACTCCGGGTTTGGAGAGAATACCTTATGAATTTTATAAAAATGCGAGTCCAGCTCTTGTTTTGGAAATACATATGTAAGTTGTTTACTGAAATTTCTGGAACTGCAATCATACCCTCGTCATTCAAAAATTTAATCATATACCCGCTATTTAAGAAAGGAGATGCTAATTTTGTATCTATCTATAGAGGACTGTCTTTTCTGGACACGCTTAATAAGTTGTTCACCACCGTTCTCTTTAATAGATTGACGTCTTGGTTGAAAAGAAACATCATCATAAATGAGTTTCAAGCTGCTTATAACGGGTGGTTAAATTTTAAGGGTCGATGTTGAATGTGAACCACACCTAAACGTCAAGTTTTTTTCTACATTTCATTTGGCATTTATCAATTTCAGACTAACTCAATTTGAACCATGGAAAGATACACAATCGAGCAACGCGTTAAAGTTATTCAGGCTTATTATGAAAATGGGCGTTCAAATCAAAATGCATATCGTGCACTTCGTGATTTTTTCGGTCAATTTAATCGTCCAAATGTGCGTACAATCGGAAAAATCGTGCAAAAATTTGAGCAAACCGGGTCTGTAGGAGATGTGAAAACACCAGTGCATGCTCGTACAGTTCGTACTGCAGAAAATATTGCTGCTGTTCACGATAGTGTGGCTGAAGAGCCGTCCACCTCAACTCGTCGTCGTGCCCAACAATTGCACCTCTCACACTCGTCGTTGATGAACATTATGCATAAAGACTGCATAAAGACTTGCATTTACACGCTTACAAGGTGCAATTGACTCAAGAACTAAAGCCTCTTGACCATTTCAAGCGTCGTCAATGATCAGACTGGTGGCAAGAAATGGCAACAGTGGATGATCAATTTTCGAAGAAAATCATCTTCAGTGATGAGGCACATTTTCACCTCAGTGGATTCGTCAATAAGCAGAATTGCTGCATTTGGGTGAATGATAATGCCGAAAAACCAATGCACCCACAAAGAGTGACTGTTTGGTGCGGTTTTGGGCTGGGCCATATTTTTTCCAAAATGAGGCCGGACAGGCAGTTACTGTGAATGGTGTTCGCTATCGTGAGATGATAACGAACTTTTTATGGCCCGAATTGGAAGATATGGATGTGGACGATATGTGGTTTCAGCAGGACGGTGCCACTTGCCACACAGCTAACGAAACAATGGCTTTTTTTGCGCGACAAATTCAATGGCCGTGTTATCTCACGTGGTGGCGATGTCAATTGGCTGCCAAGATCATGTGATTTGACACCGTTGGATTTCTTTCTTTGCGGTTATTTGAAAGAAAAGGTGTACTTACGTCGATAAGCCAGCAACAATTCAAGAGCTAAAGGATGAGATAATTCGGCACATTAACGGCAAAGAACCTCAATTATGCCTCAGCTTCATCGAAAATTTGGACCATCGGATGGAGGTGTGCCGCCATTTGGCCGATATTTTGTTCCATACATAATTGAACCATACCAATATTATCATAATAAAAAGAAATTACAATAATTTCCTAAATAATTTGTGTTTTATTCAAAATCAACATCGGCCCTTAAAAGTTAACCACCCTTTAGAAGTAACTACGCTACTGTGGACCAAGTTTACAATCTTTCGTGTATTATACAGCTTCAACTTAGTCACAAGAAGAAGCTCTATGCCTGTCAGTATTGTGTTCTTAGCTCTCTTCTCCTTGTCCTCTTTCTAAATTATCTTCATGACGAACTACATATTGGTATATTTTAAGATGATCTTCAAATGAACGCCCTATTATACGCTGAGGATATTGTGCTCTTGTCGGATAATCCCTCAAATTTACAGCAATTTATAGATAGTTTCATTATCTACTGTATCTAATAAGTGGAACCTTGAGGTTAATCTTGGGAAATCTGAAATAGTGATCTTTCGAAATGGAGGACGTAGAGCTGCTTGTGAAAAATGATTCTTCAATAAAACTGAAATAAAAGTATCTTAATCATTTCAAATATTAAGGCGTAATTTTCAACTATAATATGTCATAGAATAAACGTTTAAATAAGAGATTGGGATCATCCAAAAAATTTCACGATGAATACTGCAACTTGATGTATTGAAGTACCAAACTATTTTGAAGACTCGAACCCCCGTGATGTGATCTCCATCATCTTTAAATCTCGTTGTGGACTTCTTAATCTAAATGGTAGAGCATTCCAGAGATGAATGAACGGATGTATCGGAAAATACCTTTTATTTCGTCGCAACCTCACCAATCTTCAGAGGGCGCAGCAGAAAATTTCTTTGCAATGACGTGCTCTCTCGCTCACAGCTTCTTAACGTTCTAAATGGCAACTGCTACACAAATTTATACAATTTATTAAAGGCTGCACTAAAATTTCCTAACCTTATTATAAACGAATTTTCATAGTTAATGTAATTAAATCAACTCAATAAGTTTAATTTTAATTTTTTACCTTTTAACCTGACAGGCAACTTAAAGTTACTGTCTGAATTAATTTTATACCAGCATTAACTGTGGTTTTGTTAAACCTATCTTTGAAATAAAATTATATATTTATCTATCGATCTAAAAGAATACTTTTCAGCTTACCCGTTGTACAAAAAAAGATTTTCGACATCTGTCATATTCAGAGAATAGAATTGATAGACACCAAACGTCTCGAAGAATTCTCTAACTGGTGTCATGCTGTAACAGCCTGCCAAATCAATTTTCGGATAATATGTAATGAAAGATAAGCACATCTCTTGTTTTGTTGAGTAACCTCCAAATGTTGGTCGTTTTCTATTCGTTGTCTAAAAATAAAGAAAAATTTTAATTTTACCATTTGACATTTTAATTAGACAGTAGTTTCATTGAAATGAAAACTGACACACAATCTTCACCATATACATATGTAGGTACATTGCATAACATAATAAATACTGGTAAACATATATGAAATTGCATGTCCTTATAATCAAAATAGATAAATTAGATACTTACCTCATATGCACAATCAGTTATGATATAATCACCTGGCAAAACAACAGTTTCATTTTCCAGTTGACGCACCTGTTGGTAGTTGTAATCGTAATTGTCATCCTCAATTATGCGTTCCAATTCTTTGCCATTTCGAACGTGACGCAAGGTCATTTTACGACCCGCTCGATGGGAGTGTAATGTCCCGGATATAATTTTAATTCCATCCCCTGGAAACATCTAAAAGAAAATAAGAACCCAAATTTAAGATATGTAAGTATTTATACTATAAATTTTGAGTGGTTTTCCCTTCTTTGAGTTAATTTTTTTTTCTGGTTATCCAATGTCCATGTTAAAATTCATGACCAATTAGACCGAAAGTGTGAAAATAAAATTATATAATTTGGAAAGTTTTTGTAGGGGGATACCTAAGTTCTGGTAATAAGCTATGTAGGTGTAACTGCTTACTTATCTTGATTTTCATGGAAATCCTTTGTGAAATCTTTTATTAGTCATTTCTAAGGAAAATGTTAAAGGCTGATTAAAAGCAGTCCCGGATTTGGAAGACTAAAGCTAAAGTAATTTAAAATGTATCATGGAATTTTTATTGTTTTATGACTGAGCATTGTATTGTCTGTTTTAAAGTTTTCTTTCATTATTGTCTCAACTTTTAATATATGTATGTGAATATCATTAATAAACATTGTTTTCCAGATAGCATCGTCTATCTTTTTAACATTTTATTAAAGTTAAAATCACCAAATGCCTACTTTAACTTTTGAGTCATACTAACTCAAATGTCACTTGGACAATTAAAAATGTGAAAATGGGGCGTTCAATCCATTACGTCTGTCATTTTTTAAAGGGTGTTCAGCTAAGTTTTAGTAAGAAATGTTTAGTATGGTAATATTTAAAAATATTTATAAAACTAAGAAAATTTTAGTAAAGACCTTTAAAGTTAGTAAATTGTTAAGTAGTACCTATCATGCTAATACCTTAACATCAGGCTGTTTTAAATTTTGCGACAATGTATTTAGTAAAAAGCTATTCAAAAAGCAACTACATAGTATAATATTATGTATGTACAATGTACATATGTACATAGGTATGTCGTGAAGAATTTTAATTAAATCCAGCACTGTGGATTTGTCTAATTTTGTTTTAAAGTGCGTATAATAAAGTGAAATTCTGTTTTTGTTGAGTTTATTTTAAAAAGCATCTTTCTATTGCTGAGGTATACTTTCTGGTTAATTGGCATTTGAGACAATTCAAGCAGAGAAGACTGTTAAATGGATGATAATATATATATATATGTATATTGAAGTAGGGTAAACAAATAAAAAAAATTAATGCGTTTTAGCTGTGGCCTCGTTTGTGCCACATCACTAGCTTATTAATCATAAGACATAAACTTTTCGAAGGGACAGACACATAAAATTGTTATTCGTTAAAGTATATCTTATCTATTAATATATCTTTAAATGAAAACCGGTTGAGTTCAACGAACCTATTTATTCCACGACCTTTTTTTTAAACCAAAGCTACACTGCTATCTGAATTCTTTCGAAAATCTTAATTTGTTAGAAAAAAATTTAAATCGTTGATATACATATATATCTATTAAATTTTAAAAACATCTTTGGAAAAAATTGGTACCCAAATCGTTAGTATTTTCCAAAAACGACGTTAAAAAATTCAATAGATAAAAATAATTTTTTATCGATTTAAAAATTGAATTTTTAAAACATCAAATTTTCAAAAAATTATTTTGAATATACAAATTTTTTTTCCTTCAAATTTTGTTTTTTTTTTTTAATTTTGATATTTAATATTAATAAAACTTTTTGCTTTTGTTTACAAAGGAGAAAATAATAAGAAAGTTTGAAATTTAAAAAAAATGGTTCTTTAAGTGGTTAATAATGACTACGTTCCGTCAGAAGACGTATTATAAAGTTTGCAAAAAATAATTTTGAAATTTTTTGTAGTAAATATTTTTTTTCTAAAAGGTAGCCTGTGTAATGAAAATTACTGATTTTTTTTGAAGTTGTGGGCACGCATTTTAGGAAATATTAGAAAAATAAAATTTTTATTGGATGGAAGGTACCTACCGTTGTTTTTGGTAAAAAAAATGAAAAAAAGCGGGGAAATGTCGAAAGAATGGTTAAAAAATCGACCTATCCGTTTGAGTTGGAGCCTGACGGACAAAATTGCGAGCCTCAATTTTTTTGGACTTTGCTGTCACCGTAATGTCTTGTTTGAACTTGCCGTAAAAAAACATAAAATTCAATAACCTAAACAGCTTCTTAAAAAGTTTAACACAATATTTAATTTTTGAGAAAAAGTAAGAAAATATGTTTTTTTTTGTCAATAAAAAACAATTTTCTTAGATTAAAATTTCGTTAAAACAAAAATAAACTCTTAACATGTTGGGTTTTACCCAAAAAAACGCAACCGCTGGTGGCGGTTATTGGTTGAAATTAAGGATGACTGCTTAGTAATTCTTACATTCCTGAAGTGGGCTTGCCCCAGTGGCTATGCGGCACAATATATGTAACGCGAAACCAAAAGATAACAAAATTTCCAATTTTTCTTTTATTTTGCTAGATTAACCTTTTTACATGCAAAATCCTGTTAACAAATAAAAAACAACAAAGAGTGTGAAAATTTCCCCACTCTCTAAGAAAAACTTTGTCGATTTCATAAACGGGACGATTTCGGTGTTTTGTTTTTGGGAGAAAATTATAATCATGCAACTTTATGACGTTTTAGTTATATGAGATAAATAGTTAGTTTCAATTTGAAACTACCATGGGAGGATTTAAACTTTCTTGGTGCAGCAAAGTATTTTCATGATAAAAACAATTCAGAATTGTTTTCTTCAGTTTTCCGCGTAAGAGGGTAAATATTACAATTAAATTTTAACCACACATATCAGATCTACCTCTTCAATGTGAGTTGTTCAACACAAGGGAAAGAGAAGATTACTTATTTTTGACAGAAACTATTTTGATAGCGATGAAGTTCTATGCATCCTGAACGGGTCAAATGGCTCGGATAAACTGTTTAATCCATTTGTAGAAAACAAATAATATCAAGATTTTTTTAAGTTAAAAACCAATTACATTCAAATAATCTGTTTCACATTAAACTTTTTGAAAGTATTGCTTTTCATTTCCATTAATTATATTTACTATTAGTGTTCTGAAATTGTATGCTTTCTATTTTTTTTTATCAAATTTGTCAATCTGATTTATGTGAATGTACATATATCCAAAAATGTTATCAGTAAAGTAAATATTCTATTCTATTCGACCGCAAACGTAAACTTGTTGATGGAATTAGTTTTTATATGGTCAAGTACGTATATTTGTATTATATTATTTTTGAACAAAACTCATTTGGGAAAGTACATATGTTTAAGGAAAAAAAGGTTAAAAATAAATTTCACATTTTTCAAATACACTCGGCCCGTGGCCTGGCATTGTTTAAATGGTTATTTCTAATAATACAAATTCTATATACTACTGAAATACATCAGTCAAAAGCTATTTTGAATCAATAATTCAACAAGTCCAAATCAAATAGTGCTAGGTCTTCCACTTGGCTGATGTATTTCAGTAGTATATAGAATTTGTATTATTAAAAATAACCGCGGGCAAAAAACAAAAACTTCCAATTTAATTATTAGGATTTCTAGTCTTGTTGGATATAGTTCACACTAGATATTCGTCATGAAATCTATGTAAGATGAACTGAACTTAACAAAAATTGCGTAGTGACAAGGTCCTCTCCTCAGTAGTCAACACCAAAATTTTTTGGACTAAGGAGTAAGGGCCGTTAAAAGCTATTTCGAATAAAACTGAGATTGAGAATATTAACAAGTTCCTCTTTAATCTTATCTGTATAAATTTGCATTGGAAACTGGTCATATTTTTTAGTATCTGATCTAGTTTAAAAATAATACTCACAACATTTGAACAAGATGGTCCACAAATTCCAATATTACGATAAAGTTTCTGTCCTGGTGGAATCAATTGAGTGTCAGAAATGGAAACACCTGATATCATAATCCCACCATCGTGTTTCCTTAAATGAGGCGTATAATGAATTCTAAATCCTGAATGGTCGATAACTGCAAATGAATATTGATTGATGTCAAAATTAGATAATGAGTTTTTGATGAGTGCTTTGATAGCTTACTTACCTCTATGAGCATTGGGATTATCATAGTGAATTTCAAGCATGTAGTACTTTGGTCCAGTCTTTCCACCTATCGGTATACCAACATGTTGTGGTAGAAATTGACCTAAATCATTATAAAAATATATTCATTAAAATTAGGTAGAGGTGGTATTATATATAAATGGGTTTAGCATACCTGTTGATCCTATAGACCAAACTGCAACCGGAGTTATACAAGAATCCCAGTCACGTGGGGTTAATAAATTGCTGTTGCATACAGCACCGCTACTTTTAACCCACACATCCCACGATGCAGGATCTGAGCCAGGGTATGATTTAGTAGAACATTCGAAAAGAGTCATATGATGAACCAATGGCTGGTCTGTTGAACTGAAAAAGTGAGAATTAAGTTTTTTGTATATTAAATAGGTATATGGGTTTTGTTTACTATATTTAGGTACGAGTACATTACTCTATAAGTGTTACAAAGAAAACATTTAAATTTTTTTTGAAATTATTTATTTAAATAGAATTTGTATTTAGAAATAAAACCTTTTGCCCGGGCACAATCTTCGAGCCAAACGATTTAAAATTTAAATCAATTTTAATTAGGTAAAGTATAAAAAAAATTGATGTGAGATAAATTGAGTTAAAAAATGGGCATTGAAAAGAACCTTATTAATCAACTAATGAATACAAGTGAGATCAACAACGGGAAGAAACGCTATTAAAAACTATTTTAATGGTTTATTTGACAGTAAGTTTTATAGGTATGTTATTTGAAGTATAGTTTTCAAAAATAAATCAGAGCCATCGGGACACTTTCCGTTCAGAGGACGTTCAGACATGTTCAAACTCTGTTCAGAGCTCTGCTCTGTGTGATTAAGTGCGAAATCTAATCAATATAACAAAATTGAAGTTAAATGTCTATGACCACTAATTTACCCAGATTGCCTATAGATTATGGTGATTCAAAATAACACTTTTCTCGAAACTCAACCGGGCCCGGGCGAAATTATGAAGATTATATTGAATCCAATTGATTTAGACCAACAAATAAAAATCGGACACCATTTAGAGGTCGCTACCAGCAACCATAACTTTGTAAGCTTTTGTGATAAAAGCATGGAATTTTCAGGGATTGTTCGTTTTGCATGTAGCAGCGAGCAATGTCAGCCCGCTATCAAAATAGATATTAATATTAATTTAATATAAAAATCGATATTCTATGAAATCTAAATTTAAAAATTTAAATGATATTATTAATGGAAAAAACCACATTAAATTAACAATTAAATAAATATTAAAATTATATACCTAATGATTTATTTTTGAAAGAATTCCTTACTTAAAGGAGCTTAGCACCTTATTTTAAACTCGAATCTTACAAATAGTCGACATTAGTGCTTGGTAATTCGTTAAGACCAAAGATTCAGGTAAGTATTAAAATATTACAACTTATAAAAATCTTAAGAAATTAATTTAAAATACATTTTGACGCACCCTGTACAGTGTGATATAAGTTATTTCTACATTACGGCTATGGTGTTCTTTTTTTAAATTTTGTTTATACGGTGTAACTAGACCTAACTTGAAGTCAACACCAAATGTCGGATTCCTTGGTTTTTTTTTCCAGTAGAATTGTATTTCAAAAATGAATTTTCGAGCTTAATATTCGGAAACTACATTTAATTAAGAACTATCCCTCAAAATTTCATACTTTTATTACCAAAACTGGCAAAGTTATTGTCAAGATTTTTGTGAAAGAAGACTTGAAGATTGTCTGTATTTTGGTACAAATTAAATATTTCACTGAAGTATGTGGATAAACAGCTAGTAATGGTAGACAATTTTGCTTGCATTAGGTACCTTCCTACATAGTACATATGTATGCAAAAGTTTCCATTGTGGGAGATTAAAATAATATTGTTTATTGAAAACAGAGTTCTTGTTAATTATAGTAGATTTTAAGATTTGGTACTAAACATCAATTATCAGTTTACGTTTTTATTAATAAGCATTTTTAACGCATGGATACAATTTTTTATCAATGATTTAGTTAGTTTATTAATAAGTTTGTTTAGATTTGTTTGGTTTTTAATTTAGCACTTGGATAAAAAGAAACCAAACTATGCACTTGGACTTCGACTAGTATGGGAAAATCTTCTTTTAAGGCTACTTAGAAAAAAATTTCAGAAGGTAGCTAAGTTCTTTAAAAACCTTAAACCTTTCATTGATAATAAATAAATTCGGTTTAAAGTGGGTCAGTGTATGGTGTTACAGTGTGACTGTGAAAGTATGACAGTGTGACAAGTGAAGTAAAAAAAATACTAATTATAATTTATTTTTACGACAATTTATTTTTGTAATTTTGTTGATATAAATATCTATTTGAATCATTTTTTCTTGACAGAAACTACTTATATCCAAAGCTGTGTTTATGATCAAGCCGCGATAAACGATTTGAGCAGCGATTTGATAAAAGCTGAGAAAGTTTTACATTTTTTGTTTGTTTTATAAGTGTTTATATTGAAAAACAACTATGAATGTAAAGATTTCTCAACCTTGCTCACATCATCGCTCCTCGAATCGATTATCCAACACAAACACATCCTAAGTCAATGTGCGATGACGAAGTCCTTTTTCTAATGTAAATTAATTATCACATAGATAACTGAATCCGATGGACGAGCTGCGGAGGTGATCAAATTAGCAAAATGTCGAAATTGAGTCTGATTATTTCCGCAACTTAATTGTCGATTCTTTAATTGGGGTGTATATAAAAAAAAGATGAGATTGGTTTTAAAAGGAAAATATTTTTAAAATGTTTGTAATAATTATTTATGTAACTAGAAAAAAACTTACCTTTCTCTTGTCAAAAGTGCTTCATATCCAATAACATGATGCTTTTCTTGTAGTATGGGTGCTTTAATTATTTTGCACCAATATAATGTGTCCATATTAGCTTCTATTGAAACCTATTGATGAATGAAACGATATGAACGCTTAATATATGCTAATGGTATAAAACAAATACAAATAAAATCAATACAAAAATTTAATAAAGTATGTTCAATGCCAAATCGGATTATAAAATAATAACTTTATATTTTATGGTTACATTTATCGATTCATTTCGTTTGGAATGGGATTCATCATATAATAAAAGAATGTATTTGATTCTGTTGAAAAGTGATAAAAACATTTGCTGGAATTTTAATTTAATTGATGAAAAGAGTAATGTTATTGATACACAGGTCAACAAAATTAATATACATATTTATTTGTGTTTATATTTTAATGAGTGTTTATTAGTTTTTTAAATTGAAATATTAAAGTTTTATATAAAAATTTGCTTTTTTAAAAAAAAACTTTGTTAGAGATATGGTTTAAAAAGTGGTTTGAATAAAACCGGCCCACTGTTACCCCCTCTTTTATAATATTTTAGTTTTCTCCCAATTGAATGTGAGACCATTAAAATTAAGACCTCTTTAATCATGCTTTATATTAAAGAGGGCTTAATTTTGTTAACATGTGTTATTTGCCCCACCCAATCTTCTTATTGAAAATTTATAATAAAGCATGACATAATGTGTACTTTTTGTAAAATAGGTACGTCCAGTGTCCACTGTCACAAGCATTTTTCTCATACTTAGGACTTAGGTTTTTTCCTTGTATGAAATGTTTTCTATAGGTGCGAGTTAGTATTAATTAAAAGAACAATAATGTTTGTTTGTAAGCGCATCACTTGAGACCGATTTTGGATTATATTTTTAAATGTTTGTAATAAATCGAAAAAATTTGGAAAAAATAAAAACTTGCGATCAAAACTCTATTTCTGATGATCCTTTTGGTCTTGAAAAGCACTCGTTTTCTCATATTTGAGTTCTTTTATTTAAAACGTTAACAATATACATATATATGTAATATGTATGTACATATTATTCAAAAACGGACAAAAATTAATTGAAACTTACATACTACATATTTTCATATGTTTATTTCACATAAATAAGGAAACTTTGTTTAAAGTTTTCACAAAACTTTGCCTATTCGGCGTTTGAAAACTTTTGTAAAGAAAAAAAGAACGTTCTATATCAACTGACGTAAGAGGACCGTTTTTTAAACAACAAATTTCATCTATTGTACGATTATTAAAACAGCTTTCGTTATTGTTGCTAAGACCTAATACATCATTTAAACATTTCATTGTTGAATATCCTTCATTTAAAAAAAAAAAACAGTCTCAATTTTTTTAAAATAATATTATACCCATAGGACTTTCTACTGAATTAATTTTTGCGAAAAATATGAAAATATGCACTTATTATGAAACATATGCATTTATTATGAAAATATGCATTTTACATAAAATATGCAAAATATACTCTACGATTGAATGCCATTTTAAAGGAAATGTAATGTTTCGTAAAGATAATTTGGTCTTAGGCTCCTTAATGTAGTAAGAAAAAACATGCATTTGTAATAAAGGTTATAGGATTATTTATTGACACGTTTTTTTATACATTTTTTCCCGAATTTAAATTTGTCTACCCGTGCGATGCCTGGGTGGATCAGCTACTATATAGTAAGTACTAAAATATTTCGAAGTTATTTCGTTTCTATTATTCATCTCATTGAATCTTTTTCGGTAAATTTTAATATTAAACCATTATGATTAAACCACCTTATTTTCTGTAATTTTAATTGTTGGTATGACCCAAAAAATACCTAAAGTGGGTTGATTAAATACACAACATCGATTTTACGCACATGTTGGGTGGCTTATCCAAAGTTTTGCGGTATGGTAGCCTAATACCAATACCAATATAAAGACATCCACTATCATAATATTCGGTGGTAATGTAGTGTCTATAAGTATTATTAATTAATCCATTAGTTAAGGATTAGTTCTTGCAATATGTTCTAACACCGATTTAGTTTTATCAAACACCAATTATTCGGTCTTTATATGGAGAATATATGTTCTGTGCAAGTCTAACAAAAACTGTTTTTCAAATACTATAATATGGAAAATTTCTTTAATCATAGTTATTCTTTAAAAATGGTAGTTTTTCATGTGTCTATGCCGTGTCGGCGGCGGTAGGGTTGACTAAAAACGTGGAATTTTCTGTGCCACATTACGCTAAACGTTACGATGCCTTGATGTATATTGGATACGTTCTATATTGGGTATGTTTCTTTGTATATCAAACAAAATCGAAAGGTCGAGTTCAGTTTGTATTGAAATTTAGTTGAAAGTTCGAACTCGCCGCGTTCTGTGATGTTAAACCAGCACTTGAATATTTAATTTGACGTTTACACAATACACATCTTAACCCTGAGTCCCGGCACTGCCATTTTTTTTTATAGAATTTTAACAGAAAAAGATGAATTCAATTATTAATATCAAGAAAACGAGAACTGTGGTAAAGGATCGACGAAATTGGCAATATTACCTCAAGCTCATTAGTTTACCCTTGAGTTCTATTTTGAAGTGAAGTACATACATTCTTTCTTCAACCGTAGGTACTACACGAATGCCGAATGCTTTACCTTACTATTTTTTCCCCTTCCACTGTGATGTTCAGAAATTCTAAATCAATGTGCATCGGTTAGGGATGAGCGATATTGGAAAAATATCGATGTTAATATCGATGTCAACATCGAAGACACAACATCGATGTCAATAATTATTGAACCAGAAACATCGATGTTTTTTAATTATTTTTCGTATCAATTTTTTTGTTGACTAAATACGTTTAATTCAAATTCATCATATTGTGATGTTTTGGCGGATTTCTCATTCTAAAATAAAAATAATAGTCCTATATGAGTTCAGAAGTCAGCCTCAGTACGCACGGCAAAATTTATTTTGAATATCGATGATTCTTATAATATTTTTCATAGCGACGTATTTCTCACATCAAAATAATAGCCCAGTCAAAACAAGAAACAAGCATGAGTTCAACTTCACACAATAGTACCAACAACTTTTCGAAAAGAAATCGAATCGATGTAAAAATTGTATTGCTTTGAAAATTTTAAATATCGACAATATCGCCACTTTCTCTCAACCAGGCACTTCCAAACTTTAAAATCAAACTTTTTTTGAAAACGATTGACAGCTAACCAATCACCTGTTTGTCAAACGTCAAAACTATAGATAGGTCACTGGCGGTGTTTCATAATTAAATAGAAAATATTACATTAATGTTTTTAATTGTTCATAGTGCTTATAATTACGGTGACCATTTTTTCAGATGCAAATAAGAGGAAATTTTTTAATTAACTTACAACAAGACAATAAGTTTAGAAACAAACGATATTTACTCAAAATATTTGTACTTCAGGTTACATACATCAATGAGTTCAGATTTTTTAAAACAAAAAATAAAAATACTTATATAACAAAAAAAAAAAAACAAAACAAAATAATAAATACTTAAGTACGGTCATAATTTAAACGTTTAACTTAAAGGAACTGTTAGTTTTAATATTTTTGTTCGCAGTGTATTTTTTTAAGATGTCATCCTGACTTCTTAAAAAGGTCTTAAAATCTCCACAGTCATAGTCATAATTATTGCACTTTGTTATCAACATTGCCTCCAGTGGATCAACTTTTAATTGCGATTTCGCTGATGTCAAAATGTTATTAGAAATTGAAAACACTCTTTCCGTAGGGGCATAATTCACAATAGCAAAACCCAGATGACAGAACTGAATTATTCAAACCAGTGCTGTCTACATTTTGTGTTTAAGTAATTTAGAACTAAAGAAAAATCATAGAAACAAGATTAGAAAAAGAAAAAAATGATTGGAATGTGATAGAACTGTCCAGGCAGCGGCGGCATTGTGAATATGTGTTAATAATTCCATCACCTAAGCTATCACATTCATATCATTCATAGGCAGATGTTGACCAGCATAAATGCTGCTGTAGCAGTGGTGTACCTATTCAGAAAGTTCGTCATATCGTCCAGCATTGGATTTCTGGGTGTTTGGCCAAGTCAAGTGCTTTATATATTATAATATTTTGTTTATACCTTTTTGTATTAAATTCATTAAACAGAATTTAAAAGCATTTTAGTTTCACTGACAATTGAAAAAAGCAAGAAAAAAAAAACTATGACAGTGACAGATTGAAAGTTGTGGACGTAGTTACGAAAATTTCGGAATATTTTTCGAAGACAGCGCTCATAAGTTATGAGTGGTCAGGAGTCCCGACTCGGGCCCACTCATAACTTTTATGAGCGCTCATAAATATCCACTTATTATTGCTTGATGAATCTGAATAGGTTTATGAGGCTCATAAGTTATGAGTGCTCGGTGAATACCGGCCTAAGAGTATAAGTATGAGTAAGAACTTTAAAAAGTTCAGGAAGTCAAGAATTAATCCACAACTGAATATCCCCCCTAAAAATAATGATGCGTTATTATTTGTGATTTCGGTATTGACGGTTGTTGAAATATTTTATAGGCATGTACCTATAGCCTATAATTATTATTAACTTACATTTTGAACCGTAACATCCCATTTCTTGAATTCATTTCGATTACTTGGTTTTTTAAACATTGGTGCCAATAGATGCAATGGTTTCATTCCTCTGTTTGTTCCGTGTCCTTTAAGATTGCCATGAATTGGATCCTTGTCACCAAATGACCATAAGACTTTTATTGTGTCCGCCTAAAATAAAAAATAAAATATTTGCTGGCATTATTGTTATATGTATATTATATAAATATAAGTGGCATATGTTGCTCTTTTTTTAAGCTTTATAAATTATGTATAACATTGCACAAAAGGTGTGAAATAAATATGCGTTTTAGTATTAATTTCAATTAATGAATGGGTGCAATGAACTATTTATCGGTTTCCGAACTACATTACATTTTCCTTGAAGAGCAGTCAGCTCGATGTTCTAAATTTACTCAATTGTATCTTTCTTCTTTTAAAACCACCACGTACTATTTTTGTCACGAACATGTGTTGACGCGAAACCTTGCATTGTGGATTGATTAGCTATTGAGTTTCATAACAGGCATAATTACTCACTAGCCGCGTTCATATTTGTATCCAAAGCGACCTGAATAGCTTTGTGTTGTAATCCCATGTAAAAACACAGCTTATGAAAAAAAGCTATTGCCAACAAAAAAAAATCTTAAGGTATCCTAAAAATTCCTATTTCAAATATAATTCAAAAAATATTCCGAAAAAAAAAACTTGAAACGCAGTTTTGCTACAACCACTTTGTCCATTACATGTACGAAATTTAATCAAAATAGTTAAAACCGTTTTTGAGAAAATTTTAAATAATTGTATCGCAGTTCCCCTTTTAGATGAGTAAAACAAACATTCGAATTTTCTCTATAAAAAATAGCATAAAAATGCTCTTCACCAAAATTTAAGTAAATTGGTCCAACTGTTCAGACTCTAGCTACAGTGGACGACCGAACGTACAGACGCTCAGGCGCTCCAACGTTCAGACGCGCAGGCACGCACGCAAACGCCCAGACGCACATACTGACGGACTGTATGATGAAACCCACTTTTACGGAATTTTATCATCACAGGATTATCTGTAAGTATCCTGTATGTTCAGCATTTTTGTGAATATTTTTTTTAACCAAGAACTGTTATTAACGGTATCTCTCATAGATCCATTTTTTTTATTTTAGACTTTCTCGTTAACGGCTTGGCTAATTTCAATAAAAAAAAAAAACTACACAGTAAATTCTTTAAGTCGAAATAATTTTGAATATATAAACTTTAAAAAAAATATTTTTTGGATACAAAAAAATTAAATATTAAACTTGTAATGAACATTTTTTAGCTTATGTTTTTTCAAATACTTAAAATAACATACAATTTTATTTAAATGTTATAGAAATTTTATAAATAAAAAATTATTTTTTAAGAGAACCGCCCAAAGATTTTTGATCTTTTTTTACATAAATATTTTTTCAAGACTTTAGCGGAGTTCTTTTTTTTAAGATTAAAACAATTTTAAATTCTCAACCACTCGAACAAGTTCGTACGATCCAGTCTATTTGAAACACCTTATTCCATGTGCATATGTTCATTTTGAATCTTTGTTCATTTTCGATTTAACTGTACTGACATCTACATCAATAAAACAATTTTAGATCTCTTCATAGCCTTGAGCTCTAAAAGCAAGTAGGTACGTCCGACCCAGTTGTGCATTTAATTTTTTTTTGACGTTACTCCTATTTTACTCTTACTCTCAGTCTACGAATAAACCTTCCGAATTTTTCACAGTGTTCAGCAACTTTTAAATATAAAGCTAAAGTATACAAATATAGGTACAATTAGTGATCAATTTAATTGACGATTATGAATAAAAATAGTTTCGGTAAAATTACTCCATTTAATTTTAATTCCAATTGTTTAGTTTATTCCAATTTTCTAGCCGTTCATAACCTCAAACCCAATGACGACAATAAGCTAATGAAAGCATGTGCAGCATGTACTCCTCAGCAACTAGAAGTCGTTGATTTCTATGGCAATACAGCTCTTCTTAAAGCTTGCTACCTTGGTAACCTTGAAGCTGTGCGGGTACTTTTGGCATTTAATGTGAATTTGCATGCAATTAATTATTTTGGTAAAGATTACTGGCCTATCTCACTCTGATAAACCATAAATAAATTTGCAAATTAATAATTTAATTTCCATTTTCTTAAATGTTTGCGTGCCTCAGGACAAAATGCATTGACACTGGCAGCACATTCTGGCTCCCTGGACGTGGTCAGCGAATTATTAAAGTACCGAAGCTACACTGATTTTACCTTATCATCGATGATTCCACCAATTTGTGTGGCAGTTCTAAAAGGTCACCAACATTTGATTGCGTTTTTCCAAAATATGCATCCGATGAGCTTTCGTAGTGTCCACGGTAAGAGAGTCTTCTTTGATCAGTTGTTAATTAAAATTTCATAAAATTATGTAATAATCATTTGCAGGACTTACTGTAGCCGATTTACATAATATGCAAAAGGAATATTTAAGCCAAAATATAAATTAAAAATCAATCTAATTAATCCATTTTGATATAAAAGAAAAAAATATGTTGTATTTGTTTGTTTTCATGTGTGTTTCTTATATATGTAAGTAGATGTTAATAAAATGTATAATTAAGTATGTTTGAATATCATTTCTTTTTAGTTTTTTTTATTTCAGTCGATGAAAAAAAAAAACATTTGCTTAGCAAAACCAATGCAAAGTTTTTTTTGCAGAACACATCATGCATAAATTTTTGGTGTTAATCATTTTTTTCTTGTTTTAAGGACGAGTACAGCAAAAAGGAGTCTTATTATTGGGTTGGCTCCCTTTAAATAACTATAAACATACAAAATTTCAGGATTTATGAAAGCGATATGCAACACAGTTTTTATTCCAACCCCCTGAAAAATAATTTCAGCATATCTTTTAGGGTTAATACAAAACTGGAGTCAGACTAGAGTTGGATTTAAATTAAAAAAATATATCGACATGCTTTGCTAATAAATCTGTAACAGAAAAACAATCCTTAACGGAACTTCAGGATGAAATTCTTTAAATACTTTCAATTTGTTTGCAAAAAAAAGATACAAGCGATTATTTAACTTCGTTGGATAACGATTGAAGTTTTGGTTATTGATGTTACCATAGAAGAAAATGATAAAATGAAAAAGTAAAAAAAATCGTTAAGCTAGCATTTAGGAGATTTACAAATAGATAGTTTAAAAGGTATGCAGAGATGTGGGAAGAAGAAAAAATTCAAAGGAAGACTAATTTTAACTACTATAGTTGGAGTTTCTGGAAAGGAAAAATGAAATAACAATTATCTAACCACGAAAGAAAAAAAAAATTTTCGGGGACACATTACAACTACTAAAACTAAAGTTTGCTTAAAATCGAGACTTTCGATAACAAAGAAATGATAAATCGATTTTTTAATTAAATTAATGGATAAATATTATAAGATAGGCCAAAAAAGGTGAACGAAATAAAATTTTCTGCTTATTTGGAAGCGACATTAGATAATTAAGTAGTATTTATAAACGTTGTCTAACTTAGCTTTATATAACCGTTTATAAACATTTTTAATTGTTGTCTAAGAACTATCTAACTTAGACAACTGAATCGGTTGTTTTAATCTTGACAAATGTGACATGTTAAATGATTCCTAAGTATATTATAATTGTTTAACAGTAGGGGTATATCTCCCTCCATTTATGTTCGAGGTATAATTTTCTAAAACAGTAACTTAAAATAATTGTCTCATTGACCAATAGAAATCAAACAAAAAACTAGTTATAAAATTTACTATTTTACTATTTTTTTTTTTTTTTTACATTTTTGACTAAAAATTAATAAGAGCATTGAATATTTAAAAAATAGTACTAAATAATATAAATATGAAAAAAATTGTTAAAATATGAATTTAATTTTTTGTCAACATTATGATTTTGATTTTTTTTTTACTTTTAACTAAAGGATAATCATATAATTTTTTTGCAAGTTATGGATTCGTAAAAGATCGAACCCCAGGTTTTGATCAAACTTGTTATTACGATGATAGCGAAGTCGAATAAAAGTGGGTATCGCAGTTCTGTCCTTCTGCCGCATGTACAATTTTTTTTTAGCAATAAATGAAAATCTTATTTTTTCTCAAAAACCTGCCCATAACTTTTATTTAAAAAGAAAATTCAGTAGATTAAAAAAAGATTATTCTTATAACCAAAAATAGAAGTATCTATCATACATATGTTTAAAAATCGGTAAGGAAAATCACATTTTTCTAGGAAACGATTCCTACAGTTTTGATTAAATTTTGTATGTATGAAATCAAATTTACTATGTTATGGGAACACATTTTTAATATTTCGATAAATAACTGTATCTCTCTTTCGGTTTTTGACTATTTCATTATCTGTTGAACCTATTTTAATATAATTTTTATATATGTATATATATGTATGTACATAATTTCAAAATTTAATTTTTTTTTAAATTCGATGTTTCGAAAATGGGTAAATGATTTTTTTTTAAATTTATTTTTAATACCGCATTAATAAATACTAAAAAATGACGTACCAAGTTTTAAGATGTTTTTTTTTTATTATATATGTACATACATATATGTATGTATATTTTTTAACCCGCTACAACGATTTTTAAATTTTAAAACAATTTCAGAAGTTGTTTTATCAATTAATTGCAAATTACATTGATTTTTTCAGTTTTATTTATAAGTTCAATGCATGCGTATTGTAGATAAATGCATAATATGTTGCTATATTATTCATTTTTGTCTACTCACGTAATACTAACTTAAGCTGAATTTATTTTATAATTTTTTTTTCAGATTAAGAAATTTTAAAACATTAAAACTTCATACCTTTGGCTTTTTTAATCAAATTAAGTCAAAAAAGCAAATATTTTAAAATCGAATTTTTAAATATGCTTTATATTTTGATAAAGAATATAAAATATAAATTAAGGTTATAAAATATATAATGGGTGATTTTTTAAGAGGTTTAGAACTTTAAAAAAAAAAAAAACACAAAAAATTCGAAAAAATGAATGAAATATTTATTTGAATCGATAGTTTGAACCTTGCAATTTAATGTTTAAAGATAATTTCATGCAAATGTTGACCGCGGCTGCGTCTCAGGTAGCCCATCCGCTGAGTCCAATTTTGGCATACTCTTTCACACATATCGGCCGGTATCTCACGAATGAATGCATGGATGTTGGCTTCCAGTGCGTCAATCGAAGCGGGCTTGTCCCTATAGACATTAGCCTTGACATACCCCCACAAAAAATAATCTAATGGTGTCAAATCGCATGATCTAGGCGGCCAATTGACCGGCCCGAAACGTGAAATTAACTGTTCACCAAACTCGCCTCGCAATTGCGCCATTGTTTCGCGTGCTGTGTGGCATGTGGCACCGTCTTGTTGAAACCACATATCATGCAAGTCAAGAACTTCCATTTCGGGCAAAAAAAAGTTTGTTATCATCGCTCGGTAGCGTTCACCATTGACAGTAACGCTGCGATTCGACATTTCGCGGTCTTCTGTCACACTAGCTGATACGGCCGCAATATTTTCTTCACTACGCACAGTACGTAAACGTGTTGGTGGTTTAATGTCCAACAAAGTAAATTTGGTGCGAAATTTGGTCACAATCTTCCGAATAGACTGCTCAGAAGGTCGAGAATGCCGACCATAAAATGGAAGCAGCGCGCGATGAACATTTCGAACCGAGCACGAATTTTGATAGTAAAATTCAATAATTTGCAAGCGTTGTTCATTTGTAAGACGATCCATGGTTAAATTGCAAACCAAACTGAAGCTGTTTGACAGTGACACAAGGTACTAAACACACGTCAGCTGTCAAAACCAGTGTTGCCAAAACCAAACCAGCTAAAAAATCACCCGTTACTACCAAGAAGGGGACTTTGTGACACAATGTGCACACTGTGACATATGCGTATATACTTTTTTGTTTTTATATACATAGGTAATTCATTTGTATTTTTGTCTACGTTTCGTATTGTCTAACTTTATTGTGTGATTTTAAAACATCTTTGTTGTTAAAATTTCGATGCAAATCGTTAGAGCCGATTTCGAGAAACCATATAAGAAATTTCGGCTTTTTTCAGTGTGAGGACGTTTTGTTTCGGTAATAAGAATAACCTCTGAAAATTTCATCCAAATCCTTAGAACCGTTTCCCAGAAACCAACTATATATATAAATGTATATAAAAGTTCAAGAATTGCTCTTTTAAAGAGATAAGATGGATCGTGTTCGTAAAAGTAAGACTTCGGCAACACTACCACATTCAAGATCCATTTCTTCAGGCAATTACTGATCGTTTTAAAATTTCAATCCTGTTTTAGAATATTGTTGATGTTTCCTCTGCAATGAAATCAAATTTACATAAATATTGTCAGTTTCTAACAATTGTTTTTAGCAGTGATTCAGCATGTTTATTTTTCCTGATGCGTATCCAAGCGTTACCTATAACTCAATAACTATTTGAAATATAAGAACCAATATATGTATGTAGGTATGTAGTTGTGCACTTCTATTCTTCCAAAAAAAAAAAGAAAAACAATTTGAAAAAAAATCCTCTGTGTATCGTTTTCGTCTAAAACTTAATTTTTATGAGTAAATAAAAATAATTTTATTAATCTACACACATCTTAAGAATCATGAGAATCAGAAAAAAAATATATTCATACAATTTTGCTGATTTTATTCCCATTTCTACACAAAAGCATCTCAAACATAGGTACATAAAATATTTTCCCTATACCTACACACAATTATTATAAGTTACACATATGTATATTTTATGAACATATATATTCTGCCTTTCCAATTTAATTGAAGTCTTGTTGGGCAAACTCTCAAATATTATTGCATCAATAACTCAAAACTAAGCTCCTTAAAATGTAGGTACTAGAATATAACAAAGTTTCATTGATATTTTTATTAAATTTATTGCTAGGGAAACGTTTATTTTTTCGTCAGTTTTTAATTTAAGTGTATTTAATAAAGCACAAATTTATATATATTAAAAGGTACCTACCCCAAGCGGTAGATCATATGGATCACATGTTTCAATTTGTCGAAAGAACTCAACTTGAGTATGAGTCGTATTTTGAAATCCGTTTACAACAATGTAATTTTGTGTATCGTCCTGAATTGGAACACCATTTCCTGTCTGTGGTCCATGGCAATCCTTAAATGAAAAAAATAAAAATGGTGAAAAACACAAGAGTGGATATATTGTTAAAAAAAATTAATTTTGCAAGAGAAATTTTTTCAATAAATGAACACTCAGCATGAGTTACTCTGCAATAAAATTCATTAAGGATTGATTGAGGTGGGTTGTTGGTAATGCACGTCCACCAGGTATCTACGACTTACATACCTACATATGAGTGGTAATGTCACCGGGAAGTATAGAAAATATGGAAGAGCTATAGAGAAATTTATTATTAAATTTTCAAAAATCTAATTTAATGTTTGTGGGCTTCTCATTTGATCGATTGAGTTAAAGAAACTCGTTTGATTTACTGTCAAACCAAACCCATTTTAACTCGACGTCAGATTTACAAGGGGATTTATGTATAGTTTAACCTCACTGCAAACCTAATTGTTTTTATTTTTTAGCCATTCTTTTATCCAAACTCTTCTTTTTTTATTTGTATTTCTTCATATTATGTTAGATCCTTGCATTTTTATTTCATCTTTTAAACAAACTAACAAACTCGATTAATGTTATTTCTCACGAGAAATGTTTTTGTCAGTTGAAGCAATAGTCTTGCAACTGAGTTTATGCAGTTTATTTAGTTGACAGCTGAGTTGACAACCAAATTGAATATGTGTATCGGTTGGTTTACGGATTTGCACTAGAATTATTTGACACTTTTTATGATTTCCGATTTTGATCTCGATTCTCGAGTATGGAGGTTAGACTGCTTTTAAACGCTGCAATTACCCCCTGAAATTTTCAAGCACGTAGGTAATGGATGTATGCGGTGGCCGGGGTAAACAAAGTTGCAGAGGTTGAAATAATTGCAGAGTTATCGCTCTTTCTTCTTTGTGCTTTTTCTTATTGTTTGGGACATAAGCGGAGTAAAGAGTGTGAAGATATGTTTGCAGCGTTTAAATGGATGTTGCAATCCGAAAGAAACTCAAAAGAGAATTGCCGATCAAAATTGCAGTCGTCTAAAAGCAGCCTTAGGTTAGTTAAGGAAGAATTGGCTGCCGGTGGAGAACCAACACACTTAGAACAATTGTTTTGTGATACTACACTAAGAGTGCTTTCTTTACTCGTTAAACCATTTTGAACTCCTTATGAAGCGTGCAAGATTGCTTATTTGCTAGATCGCTGGGATCGTTGTTTTAGAAGTCTCCCAAATGGGGTCTACGTTTTTTTACCTATTAGCAACTGTTCGGTTATGACGCGTATTAAGGAGATAATGTATAATCTGCTTAAATGTATCAAAATATCAAATGCTTAGATCGCTTCAGATCCAGAGTTATGTATATATGTATGTATTATGTATATACATACATTTTTGAAAAAGAAAAAAATATTCGATAAAACAAAATTTCGATATAACGAGTGCACTTTAGACATTAAATCATTCTTTATACTGGATCACCACTCTTTTTCAAAGTATTTAAATAGTATAGATTAAATAAATATTCAGTTCTGTTCAGTTCAGTTCAGTGTTTTAGTATAAGTGCAAACAGTTAACTTTGGATTGAATCAATTTTGTTATAACTTTTGTAAATAATCCAATTATATAAAATGGATTGATTTTTTACTTGCGATATATAAGTACTGTAAGCAAGTTATGGATTCGTAAAAAAATTGAACTTGACATTTAGATCAAACTCGACATTACGATGTCAAAAAAAGTGGGTCTTGCAATTCTATCCTTTCGGCTGCAGCCTATACGGTTGGGTCGATTTTCTTTAAACTTGGTACCTAGCGGTTTTTGGGTATCCCCCCATGTTTTTTTTAAAGTCTAAAATCATGCCATACCTACGATCTTTTTACCAAATCATGAATATCTTATTTTTCTCAAAGACGTGCAGAACTTTAAAGAAAAATTCAGTAATTTTTTTTACAAAAAGGCTGCCATTTTGGAAAATATTTAAAGTAAAAAAATATCCTATGCTTTGGTGTCAAGCCTGGAATTATTGCTAATAAGAGCTGCCCTCTGTACTAGAGGAATGTAATTTATACTTATCCCGAAAATAATACCAATCACTTTTAAGGGATAAGTGTAAGATTTATGCCCTCTTAGTGTCGATTTTTATTTTAAACAGTAAGTTGTTTTCACATCATTCTTATTCGATGAAATTCTTTTTTGATCTAATATCATGTATGTACATAATAATGGCATACCAAAACAATTCTGATGCCTTAAAAAGGATTGAATAAATTTAAAATTTGTTGGCTGTTTTTTTCTTTCATTTAAAAACTTCCAGTAAATAATTCTTCTTTGGCGTAAGGATATCAAACAATATATTTATTTTAACACTATTTATGACGTGATTTAAATACAATGTGAATAACAATTCCAAAACAAACGAAAGAGTTTACATAATTTGTCATATTAACCAGCTGTCAATGAAAAGGGTATATATTTCTGTGCATACGCATATTTTAAGCTAAAATAAGTTTGTCCATTTAAACCTTTTCCTTTCTTATTTTTCCTGATTTCATTTTTAAATAATACAAGACTCGTTTTAGAATGTTTTTAAAATCAAAAAAATTAATTTGAATTATAAAAAGAATTTTAAATTTAAATTAAACAAATTTTAAAAGCATTATAAGAAATAATTAAAGCAGTGTTGTTTACATTAGGTGTGAGTAAAAGGATAGAACGCGTATTTATACCTAGCCGACTAAACACACAAACATTATGTCACAAATCTTTTCAACTTATTGCACTTATTTCCTATAAGTATGATTATGAAGATAGGTCGATTTAAATTGATACTTTCAATACGTCTTAATCTCTTTACGAAAAGTCTCAAAATAAATGAAGATACAGTCGAACTTCGATAACTCGAACCATCACTTGCCAAAAAAATAATTTGAGTTATCAAGACTTCGAGTTCTCAAGTAAAACACAAAATTAATATAAAGTAGTTCATCCTCTTCCTCCCACTTGCCAAAAAAATAATTTGAGTTATCAAGACTTCGAGTTCTCAAGTAAAACATAAAATTAATAAAAAGTAGTTCATCCTCTTCCTCCCAGTCGGAATATTCACCAAAACCAGCTTTTTTAAAACACTTTGAAATGGTCTTGGATTTGACGTCGATATTCCACGCATTGGTTATATCATCAACACAGTCTAACAAATTATATTGATTTTTTTGTTTTCTTCAAATTCTTTTATGGTTTTTTTTCAAAATCGTACGGCGGCGGTAATGACATTTTACGTTTTGTATAATGCCTTGATCAAGTAGTTGCAATGCATTATAAAATGAACTTGTAAAAATCCACAGAATTCGGGAATTCCCCTAAAAAAATCGACTTTTCGAAGGTGACGCCAAATAATATCTTCGAGTTATTGAGACATTCGAGTTATCAAACAAAAATTAAATGTAAACTTCAGGCTTCGCGCTATTGCCAACCAATTTCATTCGAGTTATCAAGTATTCGAGTTATCGAAGGACATTATTTTCAGGGGTGCCGATGGTAGCAGAATAACGACGATGAAGATGGTGTGACTGGAACGCGGTAATCACCTTTTTTGGGGAAATTCAAATTTGCCACGGATTTCTATGGTTGGGTGGGTTGGCAACACTGCAACAACACCTGCAGTGCCTTGAAGTAGTGATTGTCCGTCCGTGGTTGTTTTTGATAGTTTTTCTCTAGGCCTGATTTATGTTTTTTTTGCAGGTGAGGTTGAGTTTCGGGGGCAAGATCCCCCCCATTCCGGCGAGCTAATGTCGTGCTATGTAAGCAGGCCGCGTCCCCCGGAACTTGACATTCTATTTCCTTTTTCGAAACCCTTCCTAACCGAATTTCCTATCCTTTCCTTATTTTTCCAGCCCTACCACGTCCAACGTATCCCATCCTCTTGCCTTGCAACACCTTTAGGAATCATGCGACTCGCCGAACAGCCACAGCATTTTCATCCGATGTAGCTTAAATATCTTCAATTACTCAAACAATATTTTATCGCACGACAAAAATGGACTCTTGAAAAATCGGCATTACAACCTTATATGAGATGAGTCATTTTATTTTTATAAGAAGCTTTATTTGAGACCAAAAAATGGACAAAGTATTGGAATAACTGTTTTTTTATATTTTTCTATTTTAATCCATACTTTATAAAATTTTTGAATATGATTTTTATTTGCGATAGGTATATAGGAGATTTTGATCAAACTTGATATTTCGATGATAGCCAAGTTGAAAAAAGTGTTTCGTCTGCATCCTATACTGGTTTTTTCTTCAAACTGATTTTCTTTAAACTTGGTTTTTTGGACATTCTCTTAGAAAAATGATTATAAATGGTATAATTCTCATAGAACCATTTTTTTTATTCTCGATCTTCTCAAAAACTGTCCAACTGATTTCGATCTTTTTTATTTCTAAGTTATCACTTGATTTCCAGTTGGCAGACTTGAGAATGAGACTAATTATTTATGTATACTTAAAAAAATTGTTTTTGTAATTAATCATTTTAATATTTCAAAACTATTCCTGTTTATATTTCCTAAATTTACTAATTTAAATTTTATTATTTACCTAATTTGCTACATTGTATAGATAAGACTTATATTATTTACCCTATAATTTATCTATTCTCTTAAATTTGGTAGTCGATCAACAGTAAATATTTTTTAATTTTCTATGGGTAGCTATTTACTATCATGTATGCTCTCTCTCTCAATGTTAAGTGTTACACATATGGACATTTCTTTTTGTTGACCGACTGGACCATCAGTTGAGGAGAAAAAAAATAGGGTTGGTGGTCGGTCCCAAGCAGAAATTATGAATTATAAAGATAGGAATCTTTCGTATGTTCCACCCTCCAAAACCCAGAGAGAAACCGTGTTACAAAACATGAACAAGCATTATGAGGAAGATCGGGAGAATGCTGAGAATTCCTTCCTTTCCTTGGGAAACAATTGAAAAATGTTTGAGTTAATCAGGTATTGAATTGAGCTGTCCGAGAATTGAAAAGAAACCAACACAACGATCCAATATTCCTTCGTCTTCATCCGAAAACCAATTTTCATTATTTACTTGGAGTTTCTGATAATGTCGCTTAAAGAGCGGTTTTCAAAAAAAAAATAAATAAGCACATGCAACATGATAAAAATATGCATGGACCCATCAGGTATGATTAACATTCACAAAAATCTAGCAAAAGAAGATTTGGTTTTTTTAATCAAAACTACTTTGAATTGATTGGAGTCCCGTAAAAGTCCTTACAATAGGTAGCGGTAAATAATGCTCTTGAAGAGTCTGTCTCCGATGGAGGCAGAACTTCACGTCGAATCCTCTGGGTCAGCCACTTTTGAATCATAGCCATGTCATGTGCCTCCGATAGCATTTGGCGCACCGAATTTTGTCTGCTTACATAATGGACTATATGACAAGATGCAAAAAATATGCTGACTCGGGGTTCCATCCGATCCCAGTATCGACTAGTCTCCAATTCAGAGTCTCTTCAAACTGGAAAAGTACCTCTACATTTATCTATTAAGTTTTTAACAAATTCTTCTAACCAATGACAATGGTACGTACCAGACAAATGTTTGAGAACCGTTAAGAAAAATATCTATAAAATATAAGTATATTTTTCTCAATTTGATTAAACATTTTTGTGAGCTAATATCAGTAGGTACATGTCTCGAACTATAAGAAAAGGCACAAAGAAGGAAGAGGGATTACTCTGCAATTTTCCCAAACTCAGAAATTGTGTCTACCCCGGCACCCGCATGCGTCCCCATCTACCGGCTTTAAAATTGCAAGGTACAATTGCATCATTTAAAAGCAGTCTATGTAGACATTTTAACAAAAATCTGGTCACAAAAGGCCCATTCACGATAGAACATCTCATTTTTTTATTAAAAATTTCTAAGAAGCTTGTGACTTCTTTACGACCGTCTTAAATTAATTGGTTTCTTTGACACAGCCAAATTTCTATATGTTGAAGTTGACTTTGGTGCTAACGAACAGCTGATTGATTTCCACATTTATAAAAGTAGCTTAAGTGGGGCGTTCATGAAAACGTCTAGCTGAAAATTATAATTTGAATATTAATCTTGTTGCATGAATATTATAAATACCCTAAATATGTATAGGAGGAAAGATTTACAATCTTAAACATGATTTTGACAAACATGTTATTGTTTACATTGCATCACCATGAAAAACAAATAAATTTTCCTTGTGATATGAATCATGAAAGTTATTTACCGCTTGGATATGTTATTATATTTTAAAAAAACACACACACATTTTTCATTTTATTTAATGACTTGTATAAAATATATTACATTCTCTCCGATTTCTTATTTCTAATTGAAACAATATATCAAACAAACCACCTATTCAATCTAAATCACTGGTATACATATTATTACAAAAGAAAATACTCAAGTAACTAGAAATTGAAAATTGAGATGAAATAATCCACAAAATTGAAAAGGGAAGCAAGCTCGTCTCATATACGATGTGTGAATACTTGAACACGTTTATAACGAAAACAAATAGATGATAAATCACTTTCTGGAGAATATTATATAAAACACGTCCTGTTTGCATAAAAAAGGTATCTTTGTATTTTAACCATAACACAAAATAACATTTTAAGCTGTATTTACAAACTACGCATATTTTAAGTAGATGTCAATAAAAAAAAAACAAAAGTGTATATGTATTTCCCAAAAAAGCATAAATGATAAGGAAGAAAAGCGCATCTGTCGCAATTTTTGGGCTGTAAAAGTTATATTTATTTCTGAAAAATATTCAATATAAAACAGACTTAAAAGTGCCTTTTCGAATAAAAATTAGTTCTCATTAGATATTCTAAAAATGTAATATCTATATAAATGTAGTATTTCAATCTGACTAGAACCTAAACCACTAGGGTAGAATTAAAATAACAAAATAAGATACATCTATCTACTAAAAGACTTTCAAGTCTTGTCTATGGCAGGAAAAGAAGTCTACAATAAAACAAATGATATTAGATTCTCTAATGCTTCAAGTTAAAGTTTCATTAAAGTCATAACATAACTAGCCCGATGATAAGATTCATGAAATATGTTACGAGATCTCGTTTGTCTTGACGGAGCATATACATACATATATCAACTAAGGACATTAGTGAGGAGCAATTTATTTGTGATAATATCGCGAATGAATAAATTAGATGACGAACAACTAGCGGTTGCAGTGCAAGAAGTTTGCATCTGGTTTCATAGACTACAATATAATAAAAATGTTTGATTCTTTTAAATCCTTACAGATTGAATTTTATAAAAGGAATTCCAAGTCACATATTCATGAGAAGTCCTTACGTGTGCATAAAATAGTTAGAGTGAACAGTTAGAGTAAATGGATCTACACTCTTCAGAATTTCAAATCACAAATCCTAGGATATAGAAATTGATTCAGCAACCACAAAATCAATGTTGAGAGTGAAACTTATAGTTTGTATTGGAATCAAAGATAAAGATTACAACAAGACATTCTTTATTTTGCTAAGCTTATTATTTTTTTTTTTTTCGACTCAAGATCAACCAACTGGTTTAAAATACGAGAGAAGGATAGAGATTAGTATTTAGAGACATTTAATAAGAGCTGGTTAGCATTATGCACCATTTAGATAAGTACTTACTCGAAATCACTTTTAAGTAAAATACAATCATCTAACGATTTGATACAACAGAAAATTTTGATATCATCTATCATCATTAGGAAAAAAATAAATGTTAAGATGTCATTGATGAACAACAGAAATAAAAAAATGTCCTAAATGGCTACCTTAAGGTACAGCAGAAAATAAATCATTTATGCGTACAAACTGCGTTCTACCATTGTGATAGTGTTAAAAAATTTTAAAGTATTAGAACGCTGTTTTACTAAAGTCAATTAAATTTAGCATCTGTTTAAAATAATTTTCAAGGTTTCCAGTCATCTGATTATTAACAAAGAAACTAAGTTGAACACTTAATGCCAAATGGTGAGTATTTTTATAAAAAGGTTTGGACACCAGTAATAATTTCATTATCAACATAAGATCAAGTCTACGGTTTAAACTATTTTTGAAGTTATTTATTTGAATGAGATTAAGTTTCGAAAAAGAATCACATAACCAATATTCCCATTCATTACATATTCTGGAGAAAAAAGGCAAATTCATCAGGGTATATTATGTAACCTAGAATCCCCCAGAATAATTAAATGTTAATTACTATTTAATGGCGTAAATGAATTTTAAATAATTCAAGGGGACTCACTGTTTATATATAATTTAATAATATATGTACATAGTTAAATCATAACTTTTGTTGCTTATAATCCTCCCAGCGGTTTGATCAACGTCGAAGCTTGAAGACTTGAAGTTGAAGATGATGAATGAAGATAAATTTTTAACTGAGAGCATCAATACACCACTACCTCTTATTTGATTAGTTTTTTTCAAGTCTTTGCGGAAGGCTGAATAGATTTTAGTATCCATAAGTTCAAAATTATGACATTGATTAGTAAGCCAAGTTTTAGTAAAAAATTATAGGATTTCAAATTGGAATGACGTTGTATTGACATGAAAATTTTTCTTCTTTACAAAATTTCGTTAGGAAAGGTCCATTAGCCGTTGACACAAAATCTCCAAAAAAATAATCACATTATTATAAACTTCAGAAAACTTAAATAGATCTTACATTTTGCCTCAATGAATCAATTTCAATCAAATAGCTGTCCAATCGATAATTCTCAACGACTTATACACATCCCTTGCCATCCATCATCTCGAAAATAAATAAACATCTTCTTTAAAATCAAGGACGTGATATTAGTTCACATACCAACGCAAACGACACTCAAAGTTTTATCGAGTACCTCAATACTTTCCAATCGAATCCTTCCAAGGTGATTTTTATCCACTATGGCAGCATACTCTTTTATATACGATATACGACAGTTCATTTTATACATGAGTTGTAAAAAAAACATTGCAAAGGAGATGACAGTTTCACATTTACGGATATAGCTAGAAGATAAAAAAGAAGATATAAAAAACCACCCGCCAGATAGCTCCACTATCACTTGAACACACCGTAGGTCTTTCCATGTCCTTTAAGCGATTCTTAAAAAAAAAACTATTTCGCAACCTCACCACAATGTCTGCGATGAAGAAATCTGTTGAGGACATTTTCTTTCAAATGCATTGGTTTATGTAAATGTCACATAATGGGTGATAGGTTGGAGGTTACAACGTATACAACGTATTATGCAAGAGTGCAACGATGATATTATTATATGCTTGGGAAATAGAACGCAATTACTGCGATTGTAAATATATAAATATATTATTATGCTTTGAAACTCAGTGAACAACATTAAATTAATAGAGACTTAATTAACTTTATAATACACATAAAATAGTATTTGTTCCAGCAATAGTAATTATCATTTCTATAAGGAAAGGGGGTAAAATTAATGTTGCTTTCTGATTTCTATTACTCCATTGATTTATTCATATGGGTTTGGTGCACATTTATCTGAACTATATTTACTTAATTAATTTTGTTGTTCTTATAAACTACTCGTACTTTAGAAACTTTTTTCGCAAATATGTATGTATGATTGAGATATCTGATTGGTGCATTGTTTGACAGAAAATAATGTGCAAACGTAGTTTCTGCCCTGAAATTCAGATTCTAAAAAAGAATCTTCTCTTCAATAAATGAGTATGACCATAGCTGTGGGCAGCAATGTTTGCTAATATAAGCGTATGAATATCACGCTTTCACGCTTTTACGCTATCACGTATTCTTTCATATTCACCATCTCATGCTAGCCCTTCTATTTATTGATTTTTGGTCCCGCCGCCGCCGCCGCCGCCGCACACAGGTAAATTTTCCCAAAAACATGGCCAAAACTATGAAAAAAAAATTTTCGATTTGTTGTTTTTTTTTTTTAATGCAAAGTTGTTCACAAATAGTGTGAGCTTCAAACCTCAATGATCATACGATGCAGATTATAACGGTTTATTCAGTCGATGCTTTTAAAGTGCAAACTTTAAATAGACGAGTGCAGTAGCAAGTTTGGTCTGTGATAAGAGGTTGCTTTGGTTTGGTTTGCTTTTCTTTTCTTATTTTTTTATGCTTTGTAAAATAATTAAACATGGATTCTGTTGCTAGTGGTAAGTAATATCAATAATATGTTTTTTTTTTGCAATATTTTAAGTGTATAGATAATTTTGAAACCAGTAAATGCAATGTATTTGATCAGTACAAAAAAAAAAACAAAAAAACTATCTTTAATAATGTAAAAGTTATGTTGATTTGATTCGCTTTGTAATGAAAATAGTCTTAAAATTTAGGTATTTTTTCTCTCAATCAGAAACAGTCAAAATGTATTGCGACTTTTTGCGACTTTTTTTTAATATTGGCTGTTAAAGATGATAAGGAAGGGCACAGGATCGCGATCAAGTTTCATTTTTCTTTCAAGAAATCATCTCTCTGATTATTTAAGAAGTTGCACATCTCGGCAAATGGCAAAAAAAATCAATTTTTTGGAAGCAAAAGTGAAAAATGAAACTAATATTGAGATTTCAGAGCAAACAAGTACAATTTTGAGTGATTTTGCTCATGCTCACAGAAGGAGATGATTGAGTGCCTCCAGAAATTACAATAACTTTTTTAGGCAAAATTCAAAATGGCTACAAAGTGAAATTCCGTTTTTATGTAGAGCTCATGGCTGAGCATATAAACGGAAGCATTTCAGTTAGGCTGCTTACAATGATTGACGGGAAGGTTTGTAATGCAATTACGGAAACCACTTCAAATCAAAGATGTTACCTGGTTCTGGAATTACGAACGATGGCAACACTGCCCGTCGATTTTTCCAAGATTCTGGTACTTCGTCGAAAATAAAAAATATAAATGAAGATATCATATGCCGATTTCACGTTATTCTATTAACAATATCGAGTGGATTTCCCATTCAAATAGGTCGATTTAAAGAATATTGCATTGATACAGCTAATTTGTTTGTTGAACTGTACCCATGGTATAATATGCCCACAACTGTGCATAAAATTTTTATTCACAGTCCTGAAATTATATCAGAAGCTATCTTCCAATTGGGCAGGTCGGCGAAGAAGCGCAAGAATCCCGAAACAAAGACATTAAGCGTTTTCGAAAATCTTCTCAAGAAAGTTTTCAAGACAGCAAAATATATGGAAGATGTTTTTCATAATCTTTTGGTTTCTTCTGATCCATTAATTAGCAACTTAAGGAAACTAATCTTAAAAACAATTATCTCTTTTAAAAAAAAAAAATTGTATAAATATGCCTCTTAGTCTTATGAGAAAACGCCAAATTTCAAAAATATCATTTTTATCCTTTTTGCATTTTTTTGGTTGAATTTGGTTCTATATTTAGTTGAAAATTATTTTTTCCTTGAAAACTAACTGTTTTTAAAGTATGCAATAATAAATTGAAAATACACACAAAATAATTTTGGCCATGTTTTTGGGAAAATTTACCTGTGTGCGCCGCGTCGCCACCGGAATAAATGGGGAGTGGAGGTCGGTGGAGAAAATACAACAACTAACTGTTATTTAGAATGGACAACAATGGCTTGAAAAATAAAGTGTAAGTGCCGGGCCTTACGGTTAAGATGTGTTTTTTATTTTAAGTAACTTTTTTTTCTAAAATTGCCCCTACCTTTTAAACGGGGCGAGATAGACTCCCCCTCCCATAGTAAAAAAATTCTTAATTTTTTACCCCTCTACAAAAGCCGTTATTAGTTTTTGACGCCATAGCTATCGTATAGGTGGTATGGCAGTCAAACATGAAGACTTCAAAGGTGTCTAAAATTGCATGCGCTACTGCACCTTAAACACATTGGCGCAAAATTTTAAACGATTAAGTACGATGTTAAAGCCATTTCATCATACTAAAAATGCTTTAACATCGTACTAAATCGTTTTAAATTTTGCGCTATTGTTTTTTGAATTTAGATAGCATGATTTATTCAATACCATCATATAAGGAAATATACTAACACATAGCTGCTATTTAAAGTATAATAAATGTCCTTTAAGTAAAAGAAAACTTCCTCCAAATAAAATCCAGAATGCTTTCACAAAAATAAACAGAAAATTGTATGTGAAAGCATTTTCATCCCTTGAACGGAGAAGGCCTCTTTTATGAGGAAAAATTAATTTATTCCTCATTTCACTTTCACACTGCACGATTTTGTTTGCCCCAAGAACTCAGAAGTTCGCATATTTTAGAAACTATTGTAAATATCCTTAAGTACGTTCTTATGTTCGCCTGATTCCTCTATTTTGTTGAGTTTGAGTCTACACCAAGACCAAACTCATTTCTAAATACTTTTCATCTACCAATATGCTGCAAAGTGAAGGGTTTGTGATAGCAAATCGGGTTGCAAAAAAAAGGCTATTTAAAGATTTTTTTTAAGTATGTATTTCAGTTTTAGTTTTCTTCAGTAACTGTATATAGTTAAATTTCACATAGATCTCCGATTATTTTCAATGAGTCTGAAATCATGAGGAATCATAAATTATAATTGGGAAGCTTTTGAATAGTTTTTATTTATTATTTAAAATTTATCTAGATACTCTTACGTAGGTATATGGAAAACTAATTGAATTTGTATGCACATGTTTTATAATAATAATGTACTAGCCCGGGCGTGATGGTTACTCCGTAAAACTGTCAATATGCCGAAAGTTTTGGGATCGAATCCCAGACATGTAAATTATTAACAATTATATTTATTATAATAATAATAGCATTTCTATTTCGCATCTTTTTCAAGATTAAAAAAAAAACTTCAAGCTATTATAAAAATTAAAAGTGTAACATAATTTAATTAAAAATCTGACCAAAAAGCTTAATTTTGTTGCAATGAAGTATTTTGAGAAATTTAATTGCCAATAACTTATTATTAGTTACTGTCAAATTTCTAGTTATGTCAAATTTCGAAACTTTACAGACATCTATTATCCAATGTAGGGAAGACGATACAATATTTCGAATATTAAATACAAAAAAACCCAGGGGCTCAGTTAGCGTTTCCTCTCCTCTATAAATTGTCACTCAGGGAAATTAAAGGTGATGTGTTTCAAAGCTTTAAATATAAAATTGAAATTTATAAAGATGAAGATATAAGTAAAAGAAAGACTTATATACAAAAATTTGAGTACCTACGTATATCATACATACGTGTACACTGTACAATAGGGTGGTTTACGTATTCTCGATTTCTTTTTATTTTTTTTTTAGTTTTCGATCGGAATTTTAACTTCGATTAAACTTATTTTCTTAATAAACTTCAATTTAACACGTCTAAAAAAGTGATAGTCCGTGCAAAGAAGGAATTATAAATACCATTTTCAGATTTGTCAAAGTGACATTTGGAGTAAGTATAAATGGTGATTTCAACTTTAATAACATATACTTTACAAAAAGGCCAAACTGTTTTGAACGACCGACGTCAAATTTTAATAAATTTGGATCTTCTTCAAAAATCTTCTTCTTATCAGTTTGCATTCTTCTTGTGTGTCCTGGTGCGACTTCATCTTGCAAAGAAAATGTTGTGAGATCTGAGGAAACGATCAACGTCATACTGTGAATAGGGGTCTCAGATGGTTGATTGTGGCGGGTGTAATTTAATGCAACTGATGCTCTATTAGTTTGTCGCACAAATCCATTATTTTTACCAAATTTGGAAAATTTGGTAATGTTGTTAAAGCGTGTATGTCATTCTTATTACTGTGTCCGGATTTACGTCCACTGAACATAGAAATAGGGCCTAAACAAGTGAATCGATACTTTTAAAATTTAGTATATAGTATTTTTATGTGATGTGCATCCCTAATAAGAAATTAAAATTCTGTTTCTTAGCTCATAAACTATTTTGTGGTTTTTCTTCTTTTAACATTGAAAATGTTTATAGGGTCGTTTTGATAAAAGTATGGTGTTACCAAAATGAACAAAGATAGAGAATGAACTCTAGCGTATAGGGGGAGAAAGATTGAATTTTTGGTTGGTGTTACCAAAGAAACTACCAAAATGAATAAAATGAAGAAAAAAACACAAGAGATGAATTTCAGCCAGCGTACCTACATGTTGATCATCGCCAACCGACGAGATTCAGTGGATGAATTATTAAATTCGAAAAATGCTCGATTTGAGCCCACTTAGAAGCCTATAACTTTGGTTATAATTATTGGATGTTCAATAATAAGCTATACTCTGTCCAACAAAAATTGGCAGTGTAGGCAAGATAGGACGTTTGCCTCTCATTCTGGCTACAGTGGATTGCATAAATCTGTCCTTCATTAAAGCTTTCACAGGGTTGTCGTAGTGTCCACGATAACACTCATCATTAAAAACTTTTTCTTAAAGCTCGAAAATCAAAAGCACCTTAACAGAAACTCAAGGAAAAAAAGCTGAACGAATTACCAAATGCACACGGGTAACTCTGAATGCACATCAAGCAGCAGCCAATCGCCACTGGCCACAGCAATTCAGTGCACACTCAGATGTGCCTTGAATAGGACGTTGGGTCTGTGTCAAATGCTATTGGAAATTCACGGGCGGGCAAACATTTTTTGTGGAGGAGTTATTTCAATTTAATATGGACTATATGGTGCAAAAATATGGCACGCTACTGATTTTAAAAAAGCTTTCCCATAAGACGTGTACTGCCAATTTTTGTTGGACAGAGTATAGATAATTAAAGTTTAAATGATAGGCTACAAATCTGCATAAAAATGTTTGCAAAATCGTAAAAAATTTCATACTAGAAACTTGAAAAATTGTCATTTTAGAACTAATTTCATCACGGCAAAAGAAAAAAAAAAAACAAACAGAATATGTATGTAGGTACGTACCAACAAAGAATGTATTGATAGAAGGGAGAAGACGGTGGAGTGTGTGCAATAAAAAAAAAACACGTGGCAAACAAAATTGGCTTTGCATCGGGCACAAAAATGATATACATTCGCGCAAAATTTTAAACGATTTAGTATGATGTTAAAGCCTTTTTTAATATGATAAAAATGCTTTAACATCTTACTAAATCGTTTAAAATTTTGCGCCATTATGTTTATGTAGGTATGTATGTATGTATGTGTGTGCATGAACATTAATTGTAGTAGGTATTTTACAAATAATAAAATCGTAAAGGTTGGATTTGGTTGGTTTGTTTGGATTATAACTTCTGTTCTAATAATCGGATGTTTAAAGTTAAGGTCTTAAAATTAAGGTAAAATGTCAGTCTTTTAAATCAATCGAATGTTGAACCTAGAATATGCATAGTTTGCGTAAAAATTTAACTAACTTCTAAATCAATTTGATTGTTTAACCTAGAATATGCATAGGTACCTACTTGAACCTCTTATATAAAATTATATCTTAAGTTCCAAGTATCAGATCATCAAGGTGAAGGGGTTGGTTAGCTTCTAACTTGTATTCTAATAATCGGATGTTCAAGGTTAAAGTCTCAAAATTAAGGTAAACTATGACAAAAGTAAATTTATTTTATATCAACCTAAAGAACCTAGAACATGCTAGCCAACGTTTGGGTAAAAACTTTACTAATTTCTAAATCAATTTGATTGTTTAACCTAGAATATGCATAGGTACCTACTTGAACCTCTTATACCTATAAAATTATAAATTAAGTTCTAAGGGCCAGATGCTCAAGGTTAAGGTATGTTTAGGTAAATCAGGCAAAAGGTAGAATTAACTTAACTAAACAAATAAAATATTATAATCGAAAAGGGTCGATTTTGTAAGCTGATATATTCTGTTCTAATTATCGGATTTTTGAGGTCTGAAAATGAATGTAAAATGACAGACTAGAAAATGCTTTTGACAAAACTTGGTTTACTTCTGAATCAGTTTGATTTTTTAACCTAGAATGTGCATAAGTACCTACTCGAACCTCTTTAATAAACTTATATCTTAAGCCCTAATGGTCAGATCTTCATGGTTAAGGTTCTCAAATGCAAATTAAATTTTAGGCTTTATCTTAAAGTAGTCCATAAACTATTTAATTTGGTTGTCAACTAAATTGATGGTTGCCGATCGGCCACACATTTCATACACTCAGTTAAAAGAATACAGCTCCAAGTCTCAAAAACATTATTTTTGTCTAAAATAAATTACGCGACTCGATATTGTTAATTTGATTAAAAGATGAGTTCAAAATATTTTAAAATAAAATATTATAGAATAAAAACAATTAGCAGTGGATTGGGCTTCGCATCAAATTCTTTGTAAATTTTGTCTCGATTTAAAAAAGGTTTACCTGGACATTTAATCAAACACACGGGTTGATTCAAAAAAAAATCAACAGAGTCGAGAACTAAGTTGAACCTTATATGCTTTAATCGATTTGTAATAATTCAGTTACCTTTCTGCAAAGCTTAGCTAGGCAAAAATTTCAAATATGTACCTAGATATACTTTAAGATAGATTACCATCTATCTTTAATTTCGTGTATAAGTGCTGTGCCGGTGCGGATGAAAATGAGTATGTTGAGTTGAGTAATTGTGAATTAAGCTACAATTAAGACTAAGATTTACCTTATTAAAAAAATTAACAAATTAATTTAACCGCCAACTGGGAAGTGACATTAAATATACAAATTGGTACTTCAGACTGTAGAATGGTTTCTAAGACAGTTTGTGAAGTTATAATGCAACAATAGTATACAAAATAAAAATCTCTAAGATTTGGCATGATTTTGTTTTATCGACGTAATACAAGTCATTTTCAATGTCCCCATAGTTACTCTATGAGTGAAATCTGTAAATTTTTTTTTTATTAAAAACGTTCAACAAATTTGTTTCATATTTTTGATATCTATGCAGGAGGTAGCACAAGTGAAGTGAAAGTGAACGTGGCGTCTTTTTTTAATTTTAATTAAAAATATAAAAATAAAAATCTATTTTTTTTTATATATTTTGTTTTTCAGTATATTTAATTTATTGAGTGAAAAATTGAAATGTATGAAGGATGATACAGAGATTTAAACTTATTTAATTAAAATCGATTTTTACTCTTTGTTTCGTTTTCTATGTTCATAAAAATAAACTAAAAAACTGCCAATAAAAAAGTTCATAGTTATTCGGAAAAGAATTATTTCATATACATTCAGCTTCGCAATGCTTCCCAACCAAGATTAATTTACATAATTGATGATCCTTAACCTAATTTTACTTGCTTTGTGTAAAAGGAATCCGTGGTTTGGATAAAGCAAGGATTTTTTTACAATACATGTTTTTTGTTCTTTATTTATTTGGTTTTACGTATATACTGGAAATAAAAAGAAAAGCATTTGGTATTGCTCCACGTTTCTTTTAATAGTCCTTGAATAATTTTAGCGTAGGTACTCTAGTTTATTATAAGAATATTTCAAAACAAAAAGATATTCGCCAGGATATTTTTGAGAATTATCCAAAAATTGGGGTCAAATGACTGACAAATGGGTTCATGCTAGTTTAAATAGGGTACCAGAATTAGGTTAAGGAAACTACCTTCCCAGCCACTATGCGGTGATTTCAAAACTGTATATGAAAGCATTCATCATCATTAATTTCCGATCCGGGTTCTAGGTGACAAGGAAGAGGAAGACCCTACCTCCAGTGTAAAGATTAAGCCATTGTGGATGTTAGAGCTCTTGGTCTAGATGACTGAGAGCAGCGTGCTTGGGATCGTAAAGTAAATGTATATTTTCTATTTACCGTTTAATAATTAAAAAGCTAATTAGAATCGTTTTTAGAGTAATTTCTAGATTATTCACCACATTTTTTTACAAACATTTCTAATTTTAGATTTATAGAGATAGTAAATAAGATTGGTTAACAATATTTTTTGGATAAATGACTATATTCGACAATTGTTAATTGACGTTAATAAGCTAATTTTGATGAAAACCTACTGCATTTAACAAGAACTCTGCTGTCACCAAAGAGTACCTATTATTTAATCTGCACACGTACACTATCTCGCAAAGTGTGAACTTTCATACACATATTTTCTCATTTAAGCTTTTAAATGACATATAATGCTGGCAAAAATATCTTAATTTAATAACACTTTAATGTACAAAGAGTTTAAAGCCCGGTTCGCAATGCAGCGTGAAAACAAAACGGGAGTCGGTTGGTGTGACGAAATCTCTTGGTAGTTTTCTTCTCTTAATGAAGAATTAAAAAAAAAAAATATATAATAAAGCGTTTCTCATTGTCATGTGTCGCGTCGTTTTTTATATTTTTAAACTTATGATGTGACGACGAGAAATGCTTTAGTATGTGTTATTTCACTGTTTATTTTTACGCGAGAACAACACTGCGAAGGGATCTCGTCACGTCGACTCATTTTCACGCCACATTGTGAACTGTGAACCGGACTTAACTAAATAGGTACTAAACATAAATTTTCTGTATTTAGTTATAAGATTATTTGAATGAATTACATATTTCTTTTATGAAAATGTAAATAAATGTATTAAATGCTTCAAGAAGAATAATCAGGAAATAAATTCTTAAAGTTGGTGGAGATTTTTTCTCATCGCTCCCTTAATCACATACTCGTATAAGTAATAATTGTATCAATTTTGGTTAGACCACTTATCTTAACCCTAAACGGCATTTATATTGGTTAAATTTCCCCCATTTGAACTATCCTCGAAGCAGAAAACGTGCCATTCAAATCGAGAGATAGATATAAGGGACATTCGTTACACGTTCCGTAACGCTTTTATTGACATTAGTGAAATATCTTAAGGGAATTTCTTTGGCTTCATCTTTGCTTTGCAACCTTTGGATGATCGTTTATATTAACTTTTGTGGGCATACTGACAGTGACTTAAGTTTGTATCCATACATATTTTGGTATTCAGTAAATTATATGTGCGAGAAAAGCAATACAATGTCCAAGCATAATAGAGAGTCTGAGTTTATAAATTCATAAAAAAAGACGTAAAGATTTATACCTCAAACAAAAAAGATACCTAAGTTTTCTTAATGACAATATGTACACTCTTTTGTCTGTCGTCGTCCCGTTGATAGACCGGTCACTAGTCAAGAAAAGTCATGTCGAGAAACCAATTAAAAGACATTCTTTTGGAATTGGAACTTTAGAGAAATCCTTACACTCCGAAGTGTAAAAGATGCAAGGGGCATTATTATGAAAATAAACAACAAACAAATCTCGAGTCTTGTGAATATTTTCAAAGCTTTTTTTTAAGAATCGGGTGATTTTTTTCATTTCTGGCAAACCATTTTTTCGTTTACATGTCATTTTAGGTTATTTTTGATGAAAAAAGCAAATCGTCGTCTTTTAAGTCTATCTTCGTCACCATATTTATTTTTGATTGAAATTTGAGTTTTTTACCACGTCCTTTTTTAGTTCTAGTTTGCATAAATCTGAATCACCAAACCGATTTTAATGACATTTTCGAACAAAGGATAGTATAAGAAACGACCACGAAATTTACACCTATTGACACGGCCACACAATAGTTCACATAACCTTTCTCGATCATCGAGTCCTATAGTTGATTGCTGGGTTAATGCCAAAGGTGCAAGTAGTTGGGCATGATTGTTGTTGTTGAGAACTTTAACATGTCTACACCGAGAAGAAATCTTGCTCACCCCGACGAAAAGCGGAACTTTTTCTGGATCTGAATCTGGGGTATAGCTTCTGACTATCTGGCGTATGGAATGCTGTCAATGCTACTGGCTACAGTACTCGCTATCTTCAATTTTGTCGACCTGCTTGTCTTTTTCGCAGAAAGTTGATAGGTGAGTAGAGCAGCGAGTGAAACAAATAGAAATTTGACAAGCAGAATATATGGCCAACGATATACGATATAACATCATAAATGTTTACAGCTTCATTGTTAGAAATATAAGGTATTGGGAGTAATGGATGAAGGTATTCTTTTTAGTGATACCACAGAAGAAAATAAAAGAAGAAATTTAAAATTAGCACAAGGAGAAAAGAAAAAATTAAGTGATCGAAGCCGAACGAAAAGGCGCATATTCATACAACATGTTGAAAAAATACACGTCAATTGTTGATTTTTTAATTTTCACCTGAAGCCATATCGACATTTATGCATGTTAACATCATTCACTAAATCATTCGATATTCGAGCGAATATGAATACGATAGAACAATGTTCAAAGATTCGCATCGCCCAACTGTGGGTACTCTCCACTCTCATTAATCACAAAGTAAATTAATTTAGATAGGCAAAAGTTTTGTTGTTGTTCCGAGGTATTCGCGTCAGTTTGGGATTTAATCACAAAAGAACCATTTTTTACAAGACAATTGTGCTCTACAAAATTGAACAGTATAAACATTTTTTCATATTTTTCGTATTTAATCAGCTGAAGTGAAAAGAAAATGATGCGACACGAAATTCGTCTGTGGTATCGAACACTATACTAAAGTAAAATCCTAACGGAAACCACAACGCAAACATATCCATTGAAAGCTTCAAATATTAATTTCACTGGTTGAGCAGCGTACTGCAGAACAAAAACGAGAAAGAAATTTTTCGTCTGTGATATCGTTGTTTCAATTTTTGTATGAACATTTTCGTTTCGCTTTAGCTGAGTACTATGCTTTAAGCCAAGTATACAGTTCTTTTTAACGAAAAAAACAAATGGTGGTTACAAATTTTTTTTCCACAAGAAAAATGTGACCAAAAGTCAATCCTTTTTTTTGTTGTTATTTTCAAAAACACATTTATATATCCGTGAAAAACTAGTTTATTTCTTAGTTTAAGATGGCCGCAGCCCTAATGGGATTGACTGTTGAAAATTGGATGCTTGTTTTCTATATATAGTATATTCAAATGATATGGAAACCTAATTTCAAACCTAATGAACTGCACTATTATGTTTCAAATAATAATTGTTAAAATTTGTATTGCCAAAACTCAGAAAAGTTAATTGCTAACATTTAAAGATATCAATATCAACGCAAAATTTCAGCCTCTTACTTACAAATTACTCCAAAATCCTTGAATAAGCATTGTAGTCATTCAAAACAATTCATTTGGTGTTTAAAAAAGATGATTTTACTAAGATCAAATGTTCGCGCGGAAATTCATACAACACTTTGAGTGATTGCTATATGATGAAAATTACATTAGCTCAACCTTGTCTCGCATTACTCACCATAAAAATATTTCAGAATTATTTTATCTTATTCTTATATTCATAAATTGAAGTATTTCATGATTATTATTGTATTTAATTTGTCATTTTGTTATTGTGTGGGGTTTTCAGAATCATTGAGAAATGTGTTTTTAAATTCAATTTGCAACAAAAGAATAAAACACAAGAACGATGTACCAAACGACAAAAAGTAAATAAAAGTTAGCGTCGTGACATGACGTGAATTTTAATATCGTATCCATATATGTAAATGTGTATATGTATGTATGTAACTACATACAAAATGCGCATTTTTATGTCTACAAGGTCTGACTACAAAAGTGTCATCATGGCATGAACAAGGCAAGCACGTATCAAAAATCCATAAAAGAATTGTTTGGGAAATGCGTTTGTAACAAAAAAAAAAACAAATACGTAACATATCTTATTGCTAACAATCCAGAATGTAAGACCTAAGGCCATCAGGAGATTTCTTTAACATACAAATCTAATATCTACCCATTCACAATTTATTCCAATCAGAAGATTCAGAATCGTCATGAATAAATTGAATATTATTGATACCTTAACAATATATAAATGGCATATTTTTGGTAACAAAAAATTACATATTCAGGTGTTAGACATTATAATTAGTTTATGTATATAAATAGTCAAATATAATAACATGTCAATTTACAAAACGATTAAAAAGTATTCGATTTAACTATTAATTAAGGGGAACCATTCGGTGGGGCTTATGCAATGCCCTTTTTTTAATTGCTACAAGTTCGAAGATAACCATAGGTACTTATGGTTTGTTATGTAAATATTCAATAAACATATTTAGATGACAATTAAGAAATCTATTTGATTTTATATATCAAAGCTGAATTCATTGAATTCATTCTGAATACACCGCAATATTTATTTATATTGTTAAAACAATCAATGTTATTCAGTTACAACAAAAAACAATCAAATGCTTTGTTACTATAATTGGGTCAATATTTCAAAATATTAACATTTATGCGGTTAGGTGAAACATGTATTTTTTTTATTATTTTATCGAGAAACGCTTTTGCCAAAACTTCTCCAACGTGGACTTGAAAAGTAATAAAAATAAAAATTTACATTTATTCCGAAATTTTAACTAAAATACCAAAAATTTCATTACCGTGACATGTCCCAAGTTGTATTTACCTTCCCTCATCAAATGCTTATTATTTTTAAGTTGTAAATAGGTGTGTATTAATGTAGCTATAAAAAAAAAGAATAATGGTTAGGTACTTATGCCCAGGCAGTTTATTTTTAGAGGTATAAAAAGTTGAGTTAAATGAATTTAAGCAAAATTGTCATTTCCGTGACAAAAAAGAAAACCTTAAAAAATTGAATTAACGGTCGCAGAATAAGTTGCTGAAATCACATAAATAACAGGATCCATTGGTTGTTTACGGAACATATTGCAAAAAGCACAAACAAATATGAATAGTGAGTAGTATTTCATTTAATAGAGGCATTTTAAGTTTATCTATCCCCAAACTTATAACCGTGGTTACTGGTAAGTTTTTTTTATTTTAAAATATAATGAAAAAAATCAACTTGCTTCCCAGTACTTGCCTTTTTAATGAATTAAATAATAAAATGAGTTTAAAACAAAATATATTTAGCAAAGCTCGGCATAATTTCCACTCTTTATCATGTTAGCATTACCACTTTAAAATTTTAAGATTCTAATAATTGGATTAATTGTCGTGAATTTGTCGTGAAAGACAAAAAATTTTGAAATAGCATCTATGAATACTGCATTACTCATACAGTTTTGATTGGCTGTATGTTTTTCCTACAAGATTTTTAAGTGGAATTTGTTTAAACAATTGTCGCTCGACGTCCTTAAATAAGTTGTGTCCAAAAATAATTTGTCGCGCTCTTTTTCGTCAAAAAATCACACAAATATGACAAAATACCCCAAAATTGTATTTTTTTTAATAATTCCAGCATTACCATCACTTTTATGTCGCGATTTATCGTGACAACATTTTTTTTTAGCACAAATTATTTAAGGAAGTCGAGCGACAATTGTTTATACAAATTCCACATCAAAGTCTGTCACATAAAAAAATACAGCTAATCAAAGTGGTGGTAATGCTGGAATTATAAAAAAATGCAATTTTGGGGTATTTTGTCATATTTAGGTGATTTTTTTGACTTTATAATATTTATTTGCCGTTAGATACAAAATTGGTTGCGAGAATATTGTTTCGCTAACTTATTATTCATACCGTTATTAGAAATACCGATTATTTGGGATTGGGACAGTCTGAAAATCCGATGTTTGAGAGTATAGTAAAATTAAAGTTTAAAGTCGATACGTTTTTTCATATAAAAGTAAAATTATCAATGTCCTATCAATTCAAATCTTCGAATATAATACACAGAGATTTTGCCAAAAATTAAAAAAAAAAAAACAAATTTACCGTCCCTGCATTTTGGCACTTTGAACCAAACTCATGATACGCACCTGCGATGTTGGACTGGAGGGCATTTGAAACAGAAAAAAAAAAAACAGAAGAACCACTCGCCTTTAAACAATTTGAACATTTCGGTCAGAAGTTTTTGGTAGTTGGGTCAGCTATGATGCAATGCGCATTGCATTTATACAGTGTTGGCCAAAACAAAGGAAACTTATACATACCAATAAAATAGAACTCGGGTGTAAATGTTTAAATTTGAGTATATTTTATTATTATTTATATTAATAAAATATTCTTTGAATTTTCAAAGTAAAAGTTATAACAACAAAAACAATATTTCATAACTAAAAAATCAAATAAAAACATAACAATGTAACAATGTCTCTTTCTACTTGGATAAAACTAAAGCAACTTCGTAAAAATAATGTTTTCAATTAATTACAGTATTAAATTCTTAATATTTTGTGGCGAAACCTTTGTTTTTTATAACCGCTCTGCACCTCCTAGGCATACTCATTACTGTCCATAAGATTCGAAATAATGGAACTTGGAATATTATTTCAAGCCTTTTTGACTTAGATAAAGAAGTCGTTCCTATTTTTTGCATCTTTCCATTTCAGGGGAACATCCTCCTCAGCATGTGGAAGCAAAATATTCGATTAGATATCCTAGTACATGAACCAATCCATAATGCTTTCTATTTTATGAATCGGGCCGACTCCATGTCCAGAAAAGCATCCCCAGACCATAACATTCCCTTTTATACCGAGGATGAAGAGCTTGGTTGATTGATCGACGAAGACGTCGACGGATTTTTTCATCTCATAACATCATATTACTTGCGAAAAGAAAGAGAGCGCGTAAGTTGCTTTAGTTTTGGCCAACGGTTAATTGAAGTAAAATCAGTTAATTGTTAAAATCTTCCTATGAACTGTTGACAAGAGCTTTTAAATTTTATAGAATAATAATTAATAACTTCCATAGCTATTGAAAAAAACAAAAATAATTTAGATAAAGTACGTTAGGCATTTTATAGAGCATATAGTTGCTTTAGTTTTGTCCAACACTGTGTGTATGAACCAAATGTATCTGATGGAATAAAAATTCTCAATTCGATAAGTTTTTCTCGTGCATTCTTTGTTTTCATAAAGTTGAAGTACCTTCCAAGAACATACATAATGTACGTATAGGTAAATACCTACATCACAAAAGCAAACAAATATATAACTGATAATAAAAATACTCATCCTGGTCTCAATATTTTTATCGGCAAGGTCGATTCTGTTTTTTTTAACAATTTGAAACGTCAAAAGTGATATACGAGATAAATTAAAACTTCAACAACGTCTAGCTCAGGCTGGGGCTGCCATGTTTGTAACATTGAGTTTGTGTGTATTCTGGCAATAATCTGTTTCCAGTTGCAGCTCTGTGTCCATTACGTTCAGCCAGTAACTGGCTAACTTTTAACTTTTCACATACAGAACATTTCAAATTATTGAAAGAAATAAAAAATGGGGATGTGGTACATGGATTTAACCACCATATTAATTTTTTTTTAAATACATAAAAGCCTGTATCGAAAATTATAAAATACCTGATTTGACCGAAAAAATTTCTTCTGTGGGGAGAATGAATAGAAAGTGAAGGCGATCAGAATGTTTGCAATGGGATCAAATAAACATGTCAATCCATAAAACATTTGCTGTTAGCATTTTTCAATTCAATAACGGCGGAATCCATTAATAGTCGCCTTACCATAACGCCCATGAGGTTTTCATGTGAAAAATGATACACTTATTAACAAATTTGAAGGAACTTAAATAATTTAGTTTTTTGTTCCATATATTTTTTGTTTAAAAAAATATTTTTAATGCAATAGTCTTTGAACAATTAAGAAATTACTAAATCAATATCAGTGAACCCTTAAAAAATCTATAGTTAAATAATTCAAAAATGAGGCAATTCTGTCAAATATCATTAACACCCTATTTCAGTAACGCAATTTTTTTGGCAGTAACCTGAAACGCATTTTTTAAAACAACTTTTATCGTTACAGGTAGGAAGTTTGATCAAAATCTTTAGAGCCAATTTTGAGAAAACTTGAAAAAAAACAAAAACCGTTGAATAGTAGCTATCTGTTTCAAGTGTAAAAATGCTCTGTACCAAACATCGGAACTTCTTTCCTACACGAAATCAATAAAAAGTTAATTTTTAAGAAAACTACTTCAATGATTTTTTGTGTATTAAAACTGTAATTTTTTAAGTACATAATTTAAAGAACGAATTTTTTTGGTTTCTATAATTTTTTTTCCTATTACATAAATTTTTTTTTTTAATTCTAAGCTACTTGAACTATAAAACCAAACACGTGCGTCATAGTCCTGTATTTTGTTGTTTTTCTTTTTAACAATTTTTGTTGGCTAAGTTTTTCGACTGAGTTTCATATAGGTACAATACACTATACGACTACACACATCATGTGCCTTTGGGTTTCATTGAATTAATCATCATTGCTTCTAAACGTTTGTTGAATAAGGAATGTTTTATCGCTTCTGTCTACCTCGTTTTTACCACAAACTACAAGATATCTAATGTTTTGGTCTTTGCAAGAAAAACAGGTACGTTTCTATAAGAATGAGTTATATCCAAACGGAGAAGTAAAACAAGCATTTTTTTTGTAAGGTGTGGAATAAATGTGGTTGTGGTTAAACCTCACTACCGGTCGTTAGCTTGTTTTTAAATTTGCTGGTTAACCCATTTACTACCATTGTACCCGCTTGGGTACAGAAAATTGAACAACATTATGGTTTTACCGTTGTCCTTCTTCAAATTTGTTTTGATGAAATTTGATTTTTTTTCGTTCATTTACATGTTTTCAACAAGTAGGCGTGCAGTTTATTGTAAAAAAAATAAAACGGTACTATTTGTTATTACTCCGCGTCAGGTTCGATTGCGATTTTCTCGTTTTTTCGGAGGTTGGCCTATATTTTGCGATAGAACAAATATTCGTTTTATGAATTTTCTTTTTATTTTTTTGGAATCTGTTCAAAAACTTATAATAAAATCAGATAAAAGTGAAAAATTAAGTGTTCATTTATTTTTACGCTAGGTAAGTACGCGTAAAGTTAAGTGTACCCGCTTGGGTACAATGGGAAAAACTGACAATTTTTGTTTTATAGAATGGATTTCAAAGCATTCTCAACATCATCATTTTATGGAAGGAGATTCGATAATCTTCCAAATGCAATAAATGCAATCGAAGAAAATGATCGAAACACTGTGTTTGACATTGCATTTATACCACCAGATCCAGATTACAATACAGACGAGGATGAAATAGACACAGAAAATCTGGATAACGACCAAATACCCAATGATGTTCCAGGTAATATTGAACTTTTCATTAGGGATGATGATTTTGATAGTGAGGACGAAGTTCCTTTATCAGTGATAAGAGCCTCAATATCTGGTCAATCTCAAACCCAACCACGCTGGTCTAAAAGAGCTACTGATATGACGATGAACCGTTCTAATAATTTTGAGATAAACAAGATGAATATGAAATCTGCTTTAGCCAATAAGTCTCCTGTCGAAATATTTGAAACACTTTTTGATAATGAGGTAATGGAATTGATCTTAAATCAAACTAGTCTTTATGCTTCTCAACATAATCATCATAACCTCAATTTCCAAAAAGAAGACTTGGAAATTTTCATAGGAATTATGTTCTACAGTGGTTACCACTCAATGCCCAGGGAGTCCATGTATTGGAAATTAGATGAGGATACAAGAACCGCATTGGTAGCAAACAACATGTCGCGAAATCGTTTTTATGAGATCAAAAAATACATTCATTTTGCAGATAATAATCAATTAGATGCTCGAGACAAAATGGCAAAGCTCAGACCGCTTATGAATCTTTTGTGCCAAAAATATCAACAATGGGGTTTCATGCACGAAAAATTATCCATTGATGAAGCCATGATAAAGTATTTTGGCCACCATTCTTCGAAACAGTTCATAAGAGGAAAACCTGTTCGTTTTGGTTTCAAGAACTGGATGCTGACGAGTAGTTGTGGCTACCTATATAACTTTGATACCTATTGTGGCGCAAAAAATGTGAACGCTGATGTGTTACAAATGCCACTGGGATCTCGAGTTGTACTCGAGCTTCTTGAAAAAGTTCCATTTCCTTCTGACCACATAATATATTTTGACAACTATTTTACTTCTCATGAGCTTTTGCGATTGTTAAGAGACAAAGGCTTCAGAGCTACGGGGACAACAAGAGAAAACCGAACTAAAAAGTGCCCATTGAAGCTGAAAAAAGAATTCAAGAAGGAAAAAAGAGGGCATTTTGAGCACGTATACGACGTAAACAATAATGTTCTTTTTGTAAAATGGAGCGATAATAGTGTTGTCACTATGGGCACAAACTTTGATACTATCCAGCCCATGCATTATGTCAAACGTTGGTCATCAGTAGAAAAAAGAAAAGTTTTCATTCAGCAGCCGAACCTTATTGCGGATTATAATAATGGTATGGGGGGCGTTGACTTACACGACCAGTGTGTCAATGCCTATAAAATCAAAATTCGAGGCAAAAAGTGGTGGTGGCCGCTTTTTACGTCAATGCTAAGCTCTACATTGGTGAACGCTTGGAAACTATATAAAGTCGCAGATGATTCCGAAGATGACTTGCTATCGTTTCAAAGAGATATTGCTCGATATTATCTTAGAAGATATACAACTCTCCAACCTTCGACATCAAAACGCTCCATATCTACAAGCGTTGCTTTATCTGAAGGTCAACATTTTCCAAAGAGAATTGAGAAGCCTCTTAGGTGCAGAGTATGCCACATGCGAATCAGATGGGTTTGTGAGTCCTGCGACATAGTCCTGTGTGTTGAAAAAGATTGCTTTAAGAAATTTCATGTACAAAATTAGCAACCGTATATTCCCATTGTACCTGCTTGGGTACAGCTCAAAAACCTCACTTCTTACTTTTTAAAAAAAAATAAAAAAATATTTTTGTATTCCTTTGAAACTATTTAATAAAGTTATGTTACCAAAATTTTAAAATTTTAGTTTTAAATGTCTTTGGTAATAAATGGGTTAAGATGAATACTGAAACAAAAAGTTTTTTTCTTTATTCATTCGATATATTCATAATTTTTCGGAAAAGCATTTTGCGTTTCATTATTCACCGGAATATTGGGGATAAACTATTCTGTTGTTTTTTATTCATTCCAGAATATTTGTGAAATTATTATTTTTTTTTCATTTCATGTGAAAAGTGGAATAAAGGAATTTTCGTTTCATTCAATGCAGTTTACGTAGTTTGCCTTTTCTCATTTCTATGATTCATGTTTTATTAGTGTAATTTAAAAACAGTAAATGACCTACCTACCTACGGCACAAGTATAATGGAATTTAAACAAATTTACATCAATTTTGTACTTTAAAGGCGATAATTTTCAAGAGCTCTTAAATTAATGAAGTTTCTTGCTCAAATATTTTTGATATTTATATTTATTTTGAAGTTTTCGGACAAATTTTTGGGGAGATCTCTAACATAAATTGTGGATAACTTATAAGGCCATATATGAGTGGTCATAAGTGTCGGCTGTTATAGCTTGGCGAAAAGGTTTGTTGCTAAGTAACGTTTCGCGAGTAGAGTTGCCGCCCATTTGTGCGATTGCCATTTTGTGACAGATGAAAAAAAATTGGATATAAAATGACATTAATATTGGCATTTTGTCACTTGTGTAAATAACGTAAAAGTGAATTTATTTATCACTAACTGGTCTGCCTCAGCTTCGCACGGTTTTGACAAATTAATGTTAGTTTCGTTTCTTCAAAATTTCAAAGCAATCGGTGAAGAACTTTTTATATTTTATACAATTTACATATATTTCTATTTACATAAATGTACATTGTACATTATGTACATTTATTCGATCATTTATTACAATTTTGTTTGAACAATTAAGCAAAATCTGTCAGTCAAATTGACAGTGTGTTTTTTTTAATTTTTGTAAGCAAGAGTTGACATCCCAGGATTTAATTTTAGAACTCACGAGGCATAATTGTATAACGGCTCTAACCGATGTTTTTGAACGGGAAAGAAATACATTAGATAAAATTAAAGTTTCCTTTGTAGTAGGTATTTAATATTAGATTATGCGAAGGCGTTTAGCACTATTGATAACAACAAAGATTTGTAAATGTATAACTTCTCTCCAGAATCAATAAAGCTCATTTTTATTATCTCTTCGAGAAACGTCAAGTCGTTGTTACAGACAAAGTTTCTGATTTTCTATATCTTTTTCTGCAGTCTCACAAGGATCAATATTAGATCCAATTTTTTATTATATATTAATAAAACTAATTCGTCACTGTGATGAAGACTGATGAAGCTGACGACCTTCATAGGTCATAAAAATAATTTACGATCTATGGCTTGACTGTGACTTACACTACTTGCACTACACGGATAAAGTCGCGTTGACGTCGTATCATTTTTTCCAAAAATAAATATGAGATTTGGCTGTGTGAACGCTTAAAGCTTAAAACTCTTGTAATGCTTTTAAGTTCAATCCAAACGAACCAGCATTCATACCTAAGTGCCATCTATTCTAAACTTTAATACAAAGAAAATGTAAATATTAGGATGAAATACTACAATACATACCTACAACAAAAATTTACAATTAGTTTTATATTCCGTTTATATTATTTCACAAAGTACAACACTAACTTTAAACAAGTTTAAAAGCCAAACCTAAACTAATATACCCTATACGTCTATACTTATACTTTTATAGGTATATAGAGTTTAAGGAACTCAGAGTTATTCACACGAATTATACTGCCCTCTGGTATTGGATCCCGCCCGGTGTGTCACAAAGCTTCTGTGGTGACATAAATTACTTTGAAAGTCAATTATTCCATATCCCCGAATGAAAATCATTTTGTTAACCAGTGCGATAAAACAACAATAATATTTATAATCAGAGCTGTTTCTAAATCAACCTGTTGAAAAATTCTGGAAATAAAGTAATGCAGGTGGGGTAGTCTCTATCATACCAATGGAAAGGACATAAACTGGTTTAGAATTATTTATCATGTGATTGCGGTTCTGGAACCCCATCAAGTGAGTTAACTTGGCAAACAGGTTTCTCTACCTTTTCCCTCCAGCCAGAATAATATTCCACAAAACTAGAGTAATGCAGCTTTTGTTGCACATAATTCATACAGTTCACACACCATAGTTACATATGTGTCAGGTGAAAAAGGTGAAATAAAAAGTCGTAATTCGAATGTTCTGTGCCATTATACACTACGTCTTTGATATAACCACAGGTTTCGATTTCGGTATGTGACTTGGATACAAAAGCCAATTATTGATTCGGTGGACCGAACCCTGAGGAATTCATAAATAATCTTATAAAACCAATTAAAATTGTTTTTTGAAAAAAGTGTAGGTATACTCGTACTTATTTTTATAGGTAAGATAAAATAAGACTGATTTTGTCGATGGGACTGTATCTTTTTATTAGAAATGACTTCATTCTGAGTAAAATATTTTGAGAACAGATTTGGTTTACGTCAGATGTGATGTAGTTTGTTAAATTAAGTAAACCAGCCACATTTGATGTGTTATAGGATACAAAAGTCATCAAATAAGATAAGATAAGGTGTACAAAAAAATTTAAAATAAACACAAAGAAAGCAATTTTACAACAAATAATTTTTCGCTGAAGAAGGTACCTACAATTTAAAAAAAAAATACAAATTTACATTATTATAGTAAATATATATTGTGACTATTTAAATGCTATTTTACTTTATTCTATAAATCGATGTACAAATAATAGTATATCCCTGGCTAAACTACTTTAAAATTTTCAAATTTAAAATTACATTAAAAGCACGTAAAAATGTATAGTTTTGTCTGTCTATCGTCATAATATTTCAAATTTCAACATCACCCGCATTTAAAATTTTGCATAGCTCAAAGCTTAAAAATAACTCCCGAAAACATTTTGGTACCTACAATATTTTTTAGTGTACCAATTGAATAAAGTATACTTTTAAAAGATAAAGAAGCGTTTAGCTGCTTTTAAAGTTAGGTCTTTAGTTCTCGCTGTTAAAAGAGATATAAAAAAAAATTTAAATATTTCAAAGTGGGCACCCATTTTAAAGTTGATTAAAGGCCAGGTTTGAAATGCTAATGGATACATACAGTACACAACAACAACACCGATAACGACTTCAATACGCTATTCGTTTTAATTGATAGATCTTTTTTGGCACACCCTTTATAAATATTAAAGCAATATTATTTACGTACTGTATATGTAATATAAATATTTCTAGTCAATTTGTATTTCCTGCCATTTTCGCAATAAGGTTATGGAAAAAGCTAGCTAAGATGTAGCAAAAATACTAACACTTTCTCAGTCGAGTATAACAAAAGAATTTCATTAGTTGAATACAAAATAGTTTATAATGGTTTTCTTAAATTTTGTATTCTGTATATATGTATCTTGGGTATTTCTCCGCTCAAACATTTCTAATGTTAATATAATTTTTTAACACGATTTATAGTGATCTTTCTTACGTTCGGAAAAAAGTCAACAGAAATATGTAGTAAGGTATAGTTATAAACATTTGTCAAAACGTCAAATTAAATGTTCAAACAAAAACAAAGAGTTGTTTTAACATGAATTTTCGTCTTATTTAAAGCTCTTGAAGTCTTCTGAAGCCATTTTGAATTCATTGAGTTGAAATCAATGATTTCAAAGTGAATTCAAGTTCTAGTGTATGCATTCGTGAATGGAAAGTATATAACTCTTAAATAATTCTACTCGTATTTTTGGATGTCAAATCAGGCAATGAAATGTTAAAGTGGCCATTCACGTTAAGTCGATTGTATAAGGCAGGTCCCAAAGGAATTCTGTAGCATGTGACAGGTTATATCGTAAATAAGTTTAATGCACATGAGAGCGTGTGATAAAGACATATCGGAAGTCCTTTATACGAGTATATGCGCTTGTAAAAGAAAAATATTATTATTATAAATATAATTTGCTTTAACTACTTAAACCATCGAAATAATTACATCTTTTATGTAGCTATAGTTATAAGGTTTAAAATTTTTATTATTTATTATTTTATTTTTTATAAAAAAAATTAACAACTTTTTCATTATTTTAGTTACCTTTCTGTATATAGGCATTTCTTAATATAGCTTGCAAAACAAGATATGGGTATATTTACATAAAATTAACAAAAAAATCTTTATTTTTATTTGACAAATAAAAAAATATCTACTGTTAATTTTACGTGTTGAAACCATTTAAATTCATTCAAAAGAATAAGAATTCAACAAACTGAATGTGCCACTGCTGAGAAGAGAGAAGATCTATTTTTAGGGAACACTTAAAAAACGTCGACTTATGTTCAGAGATCTGCTTCAAAAAAAATTGTGGGTGCCTCAAGTATGCCTATCGACAAGGGTCTCTGCAAGCAGTAGGTACTTTTATAAATATAACAGTTATTAATTGGCATGTCTACAGTCACTTCCTTTTAATTTACCAGTTGTATGTGTTCTTTGACTAATCTCATTGTATTATTTGCAGATACGTATACCTTATGTACCAGTAAGACAATGAACGCCCTATTATTATCACATGAATATTATGTACCTACATTGTACATATTATATTCTATGCATACTTTTTTCTCATCCTGTTTGCAGCCTTGTTTAAAACGAACACGAACAAAATGTTTGATTATACACACCTACACCTACATACCAAAAGAAAGAAGGATAAGACATTTTATAGAAACAAGTGGTAGGTATACAATTACACAACACTCTATGTTCTTACTATCTCTCAAACAAAAACAACAACAAAAAAATAAATAAATGGAAAACCGATATTCTGCGGGACCTAAACAGGAATATAACACTACAAACACATTCAAGAATTTACTTGCAAAAAAGGTTTCTTTTTTAAAAGAAAACCGCTAAGTTAAGTGAAACAGGTACATAGGTACAAAAATCCCACCGAAGAGCTGTTACCCTTTTGTTGCAAAAACATAAAGAAATTCTACCTGATGTGACTTGAATGTTTTTTTTTATAAAACCTTGTTTGAAGTTTTTAACTTCCTCTATGCGATTTGATTAAAGTATTTCAAGAGAGTTTATTGTGAAATTGTTACTAAAAACTGCATAACAAAATAATTCACGAGCTAATTAGGCAATATTAGTAGGTATAAACTCTGAAGTATATACATAGGTATTGATACAAACATTATGTACTGTTTTTAAAACAAATGCGTTGGATACTTTAAATATTGTATGTATTAAGATTTAACAAAAGAAATAGATTTTATATGTAGTATGTATTTACCTTAAGTAGATACCTACTTAGAAGACAAAATAAATACGTTAAGCAAAACTTCTAACTAATTTGTATGCCGCAATGAACGTAAGCGTGAGCAAATTCAGGTTAAAATCCTTAAACTAAGAACCAGTGCCTACGTTCTGTAACTGATTGATAAAATCAATCTAGAAACGGGGAAAATTGAAACAAATCGTATGAGTTTTGTTCCATTTTTTAAAGTTTCTCGACCAATTTTATCGATGTAATAGTTACAGAACGTAGGTACAGAATAGAGAAATGCCGATTTATAATTTAATATGTATGGTCGAAGAATGTCCACCAGCGCCGCCACCGCGCCGCCGCGCCGCCGACGCTTCGTGATTTTGTTAGCAGCTTCCAAACATATGTACATTCACATTGCACAAGTCCATAATGTACCTTGATCAATTTTAGGGAGGACAAAAAAGAAATTAAAAAATTGTCAAAGTAAGCGCCATCCTAATATATTTGTATTATGTTGTTGTGTGTGAGTCAAAGTGACATTTCGATACTAAATATTATACTCTATGCACTCACTATAATGCGTTTATTAATTCGGCGTAAGTCTTTTTATAATAAAAATAATTATATTTATAGATGATTATACACTAGATAATTCGGATTTATATCATTTGAAATTTATATACATATTACTGTGAATCAACCGATTTAATAAAACCGTGGGATTGACTGGTTAAACATAAATGTTACCTCTGAGACATGACAAAAGTTGAATACTCATTTTATTCTATGTTATGTTCCATATATTATCATATATTACTGATAAATGATATCATCTCTATTAATAAAAAATGCTTAGTTATCTTCTGGTCCACAAGTCAACTAAAACATTGATTAGGTATACATTAATTCACTAATTGACGTTGATTAGCAAATATTAACAAAAATCTACTACATTTAAAAAGAACGTTGCTCTGCGGAAGATTGAGTCTAGTATCAGAGCAGTTCGTAGGGAAGAGAAGTGTTGGGTGAGGAGTCACGTGAGACACGAAGAAACGAACTCAGGTGTCTGTTGTTGTTATTGTTGTTGTTTCAATGAGTGAAATGTTGAAATTGTTGTTGTTTCAATGTATTTAAAGGCGCCTCAAAGTTTCTAATGTAAACACCACTCCGGACTCAATTTTCCCAATCTAAACAGGATTAAAGCAGGGTTGCGAATTTTTGAATTAAAGAATCTTTAAGTCATAAGTCAGTAGACGACCTGTGAATTAAAAAAATTTAATTCATAAGTTAGTTAGTGACTTATGAATTAAAAAAAAATTTAATTCTTAAGCTAGTTAGTGACTTATGATTTAAAAAAAATTCAATTCATAAGCTACTAAGTGACTTATGAATTAAAAAAAATTTTATTCCAAAGTATTAAGTGACTTATGAATTAAAAAGAATGTAAGTCATGAGCAAGTGACTTATGAATTTAAAAAATTTAAATCATTAGCAAGTTAGTGACTTATGAATTAAAAAAAATGTAATTCCAAAGTACTAAGTGACTTATGAAATAAAAAAATTAATTCATAAGCTAGTTGGTAGATTGGAAACTCTTAAGCTTGTTTTGACTACATAATTATTTTGAATCCATTTTTAGCTTTCAAATCTGGTTTAGAAATCATAAAATGATCATGCTAGCTTATAAATTTTCCAATTCTTAATTTTTCTAATCAGAATTGACCCATTAGCTTATGAATTAATTTTTTTTAATTCATAAATCATAAGTCACTTAGTAGGTTTTTAATTATTTTTTTTTTAATTCATAAGTCCTTCACTTACTCATGAATTAAAATTTTTTTTAATTCATAAGTCACTCAGTAGCTTATGATTTAAATTTTTTTAATTCATAAGTCACTAACTAACTTATGATTTAAATAATTTTAATTTAAAGGTCACCAGCCAGCTAATGACTTAAATTTTTTTAATTCATAAGTCACTAACTGACTTAGGAATAATATCTTTTTTAATTCATAAGTCAATAACTAGCTTGTAAATTAAAGCCAAGCTTAAGCTAGAAAGTGACTTAAGCTTTTGCAATTCTGGATTAAAGAGTATTATTCAGTTTGCGCATATAATTTTACATTTTCACAAGCATATACATATATTATATGTATGAACTAATGTAAACACAATTCTTCATTTGAGTTTGCTAATAATCGGCCCTAGCGAGGTATCCGTCGGAGCGGAAAATTCTCCGATTCTATACGAATCGGAGAATATTTGCTTCGAGGTATACTTTCGGACAGCTATTCGGAACATTTTTCCGACATTATGCAACGCACACCGGCGTTTTGCGTTACAGTGCGATCAATTGCTTTTTTGAGTGATATTTTGACAGCTCATAAATTTATTTTTCCGATATCCTCCGACACAAATAGTTCGCGGAACTTTTTAAAGATTTGTGTAAAGTTTTGAAAAATGTAAGAAATAAAAAAAAACATGTTAATAAAGTAATTTTTGAACTATTGCTTGAATTTTTTTATTTTTTAGGCCCCGGGAGCAAACGAAAAAACAACAACCAGGCAAATCGAGCTTCTGGTTAATTTAATGCAAGAGAAACCCGACGCGTCGTCGCATTGTAAGGTATTCTTATCCGATGAAGGATACCTCGAATGTAATTTGAACCTCCGAAAGAGTGTGCGTTGCAAAAAAATTTCCGCTCCGACGGATACCTCGCTAGGGCAGAATAGCTGCATTTTATTATTAACATGATCTGATCTGGATCAGATCTTCATAATAAAACAAACAGGATCACAGTGACAGTCAGTGGTACATAACCATTTCTTTTTTCACTGTGTTTGTGTTTGTATATTTTTAATGTGTTTGTTGTTTTTTTTCTTTGCACTACAGTTTACACGGCCTTACAATAATAATAATTCAAAGTACTAAGTTTTGGATTAATGAATAGATCCAGATTACAAGCAGAATTACATGTTTTTATATTTACCTGATAAAATTTCATTTAAACCAACATTTTTTATTGTTAATCCACTTACTTCAACCAAGTTTTTGCTTATTTTATTAATAAGATTTCGTACTTACTTCACTGATTAAAATTAATTCGTGTTTGATTTGAGTTTATCAATAGGGGTACCTATATGCGTGTCTAGCTGAAGTTAGTTTGTGAAGTAAAACTTAATAAATTTCCCCTTGTTGGTACTTTAATTGACATAAGCCTTGTAACGGGTGTTTTTTTATGGAGGTATAGAACTTTGAAATGGAATAAAACAAAGATGATTTTTTTAAATTGACATGAAATTTACTTTATTCGAAAGATAATCTTCTGGCATTATAATTTAAATATGATTTATGGCATATGACCGCCACGGCTGGCTCAGACGTAGTCTAATTGATTGATTGCCGTTGATCCCAATTTTTATAAGCGAATTTTGGTTAAATGGATACGTCAATAAACAAAACAGCCGTATTTGGAGTGATGATAATCCTCAAGTGTATGTTGAGACACCGTTACATCCACAAAAACTGACTGTTTGGTGTGCTTTATGGGTTGGTGGAATAATTGGTCCGTAGTTCTTTAAAAACGATGCTGGCCAGAACCATGATTACTGACTTTTTCGTTCATCAATTGACCAACCATGATGTGCAGGAGCTGTGGTGTCAACAAGACGGCGCAGCATGTCACTCAGCTCGTGCCACAGTTGATTTATTGAAGGAAACGTTTGGTAACCGCATAGTTTCACGTTACGGACCCGAGAATTGGCCTCCAAGATCGTGCAATTTAACGCCGCTTGATTATTTTCTGTAGGGATATGTGAAGTCGCTAGTCTACGCCGATAAGCCCGAAACGATTGACCACTTGTAGGACAACATCCGCCGCGTTATTGCCAATATAAGGCCACAGCGAAATCTAAAAAAAAATGCATTTAATTCATCTTCTCTGGCGGTACTAACTGCTAGTAGCGAAGCCACCCCTCTTTCTTTAACATTTATAACTTTCCCTTCATTGAAAGGCAGTTTACATATTATACAATTATTATTATTCATTTTTCATGCGTGCTTAACAATTAACATTAACAACTAAACACAGATTACTGAGAGACTGAGACACCAGTATTTAAAAAAATATATTATAACCGTTTCAGTTTCATTACCATTTCCATTACCCAAATGCTACAAATTGTCTAATTTCAAAAAATAACAATTATTTCTCAGAACCCACTGATACATAGAAATAATGTGCCTTTTTTATTAAATTCCTGCAGTCAAATTAAAAGGTTGTTTTTTATAGTAATTCTTGCAAATTAATTCAATTAAAATATATTGGCCTGCTATTCTAACAAAAGGCTTGTACGTTGTACCTACGAAATATGTACATTACATGTGTAGATATGTATATACATATGTGTCATCTGTGTATAATGAATATTTTAATGAAAATAAAAATATTTTTCGTCGTATTTATTTTATTTGTTAGTTTTTGTATCTTCCGTGACATACCTAGATACAATAAATATGACGAATCTTTGTTTAAAATTGGTTGTGTATTCTAAAAATGCATTGTATTATTAAAATAAATCGTTATGGCAAGGTTTAAAAATATTAACTATGTACTATGTGATATTATTAAATATTAAATATTATTATTACTGTCTTCTATTTCCAATATTTTTGAAAAACCTGGTAAATGGAGAATGCTCGAACAAATGCTTTAACAAAATTAAATTTTTTAAGTGCGGCTCAGTTTGGGTGAGTTTAGGGTGAGGATAGAAAAAACAGTGTGCCGTCATGTAGACATGACCAAACCATTTGACGTGGTTAAATATAGCATTCTTTTAGTATGATTGTTTTAAGTATTACTTGAGGGATAGAACCCAAACTCAAAACGTTAAAAAGGTGAGCTTTTCAGTTTTTAATCTAAGTGTTCCGCAAGGTTCAATTCTTAAGAGACCTTTATTGTTTCTAATTTATAGGTATCAACTTTTTTTTTAATCAACGGCTTTAAGGCAAGGTTACAGCTTTTGCAGATGATCTTGGATTTGCATAGTGTTTAGATAGCGCTTTGATCCTTTTTTACTGAAATTTGGTTTGCTAAACATGTTAGTAGCAAAACAAAATTTCTGTACTACAGTGAAGTATCTACTCCGGAGGGCCCTGGTTGTGAAGGTTATTTTCACTGTGTAAGGCATAATTTATCAAATTGTGTGTGTACCCTTGAAATAGCTGGTACAATGTTTAATGCATATGCAACCTGTGATAAAAATTGCTTCAAAATTGAAATAGTAACTCAGTTTAAATACTTAGGTATAGCAATCTTGATATTCTATCCGTAGTTTTTATCATCGCAGTAATTTTTGTGATAGTATAGAAATCTTAGAATGTTTTATTTTGTTGGAATATTTCAATCTAGGTTACAGTATGGATAAAATTTTTGTAGAAGGGTGCTTATGACACAACTATATGTGTGCTACAAGTAAAATATGTTAAGTAAACCGCTTAGCTCATTCTAAGCTCTTGTTTAGAACATTGCCCATTCGAAATTTTACTAATGAAAAAATTACTATACATATTTTAAAGAATTGGAAATATTTTTTTTTAAATTTGTTATATCTAGATTCCAATTTCGGACTATAAGTATAGGGTTTTCCAATTAGAGGTTTCATTTAAAAACGAGTATTTTTTAAGAGAAATCAATGGATGTTTATTTCATTGTAAGAGGGAGCCAAATGGCTGCCACGGCTACGGTTGCAGGACCATATCTTTTTCATGAAATTTTCCATGACCAATTCAAACATTTGCGGCTGTATGTCCTCGATAACTTCAAGAATTCCATCTTGAATCGATTGTGGAGAATTGGAATAGACCTTATCTTATCTTATCTTATCTTATCTTATCTTATCTTATCTTATCTTATCTTATCTTATCTTATCTTATCTTTCACGTTGCCTCAAAGAAAAAAGTCTAAAGGTGTTAAATCACAAGATCTCGTGGTCAATTTTGATCACCTCTTCGAGAAATAACACGGTCAGGAAACTTTTCTTGCAAAATTGCGATTGTTACGTTGCTTGTGTGGCATGTAGCGCCATTTATTTTATTGAATTTTAACAATGGGCGGGTTCAATGAATTACATCTGTCATCTGAATTTTCAGAATTATGTCGTTGAACGCAAAAAACATCTGAAATTTTAGTCAAAAATCATTGTGTCAAATTCTTGCATTTACCTATAGGATTTGAATTGAATCGAAATAAAATAGAACTTCCATTATAATATACGTAAATTCGTGAGTAGTTGTGAGGATGAAATTATATGAAAAATGTAACTAAATCAGCAAACGATTTTATAAATTTCATTCAAAGTGTTTGCATAGAATGTCATAAATTATTTACATAGTTTTGTTTTTCAAATATTTTTATTGAGATATATGACCAACAAAATAATGCAAAACTATCCAAATTTCAGTATAAAATTATTCCACAATAATCGTCTGGGAAATTTTGCGAAGATTTTTGAAAAACTCACTAAACAATATTTTATAGAAATAAATATTTAATTTACATGACCAAAACATAACACCAACCACAGTGAAAATTATAAAGTTCAACTTCAGCTGCTCTGACATTTCCCCCACCACAAATAACTTTCATCTGAATTTTCAGATGAGAATTTCTTGTCTGAAAATTCAGATGAAACGTAACTAAACTAAAAGTTACTAAAAGTCATCTAAATTTTTATGACAGCTGTCCAATCAGAAGCTCTAAAAATTCAGAATTCTGAAAATTCAGATGACAGACGTAATGGATTGAACGCCCCTAATTAAATTAAAAGGTGGCTTCTAGACCTCAATCATGACATGATGCAATCAAAAAAAAATATGAAAATAGAAGTTTTACAACAAATAAAGGAAAGACATGAATTTTGAAATAAAGTTGTAGTACCTTTTTATTTATGCTTAAGCCGTGAGGTATATTGTTACAAAATGTTTGATTTCTTTTTGATGGTAAACTTTTAAAAATATAAAAATAATTCAAACTAATGACGGAACATAATATGAGGATTTATTTAAAATCTGGAAACATATAAACCATTTTTGTAGGTCCACTAGTTTCCAAAGGATCGGATAATTTAATAGTGGAGACACTTTGTCGATTAATTCCCGGCAAAGATGCTTGGGAAAACGATAAAGATCCATAAAACCTTTTTCCGAAAGAACTTCGAATGGATTCTTCGTGTCTCTCAAATTTCTACGCAATATTCTCATTCTAAATCTGAAATTAAAAAGAAAAAAACTTATTACATTACCCACATATTTTATTTTACTTGCACAAACCTTTCAGATCTTCTGCGCTCTTCATTAAATGAAATATGAATTAAAATTGAACTTATTTCAATCGAATTTATTTTTTGTTTAAAAAATTACAGGCAAATGCAAAGACTCGCTCTGTCAAATGACTTTTTTTTTCATTCAGCCACATTCAGCACACATTCAGAACAAAATCAGCTGATTTTATCATAGGTGAAACCAGAATCAACTTTTTGTGTAAAATGAAATGATAAAATGAAAAAGTCGTATGAAAACTCTCGTGATAAAAAATTTATCATTTCATTTTATCATATAACCGGAATAGGGGCCCAGGTTTCTCCTTCTCCTCAGTGAAGCTGACACAAGTTTTCAATTCAAATACAAATCTCCCTAGTTTTATTTTTTAAATTGAATATGTCATACCTACTTAGTTCAAAACTAAAATTGTAAGTTAAAGAATATGAAAAATAAAATAAAAATCGAAACGCCTAAATTTTTGTGGACTAAAGGCCGTAAAAAGCTATTTTGAATCAATAATTCAACAAGTCCAATTAAATAGTGCTAAGTCTTCTACTTGGCTGATGTATTTCAGTAGTATATAGAGTTTGTATTATTAAAAAAAACCTTCATATAAAAAAAAAATCGTTGTTCGGTTTACTTAAATAACTCATCCATTTTTAAAAGAGGGTTTAAAATTGTTAAAAAATACAAAACAAGTTTTTTTTCTACATTCAATATTTTTAAGTTAGGGGAAAGTTATAGCTATCATTGGAAAGTATCATTAAAAAATTTGTTTGCATAGGTCGTAAACGCAATTTTTCTATTCTTAAGGAATACTTCAGCAAATTGACAAACGAAGAACAGTTGATAGCAAGAATGACATTTGGAAGGCAATGTTTACTCTTTTGTATTTTTCAGTCGCATACACTTTTGTACTTTTACCAGTTGGACAAGATCGTGAATAGGTACCCCTAATACATATGTTTCCGGTTATAAAATTTATTTTATCTTGGTATAATCGAGTGAAGAATTTAGGGGAATTTTAAAATTTATTTAAAAGAAATTAAGAGATGGATTGAACAAAATTGAACAATGAATTTTATAAAGACCGCCCTTGTGAACATACAACCATCTTTTAAACCTTTACTCGATACTGAAAAAGTTAACAAAAACTTATTATACCAGCTACCTAATACCCGCATTGCTTTCGGCATTACCCTAATAATTATTGAAATCTGAAAGATGGTAGAGAATCAGGAGCACTAGTGATTAGAATTTATAATAATGTATGTACATATTTATAAACTTTGAACTCTTCTTTTATGAGATAGAAGTTATTTGTTTTAAATTACGATTTTGTATATCAAATCCTTTATAGTCTATCTCATCTTACAGAAATCACACTGACAAAATCTTCATTACAACGTAACTGGCGTAATTTAATTCTATGACTTACCAGAACATTTGGTTTTCCTGTTCGATCATCAACCCAAAGGAGTACCAAATCTGAGCCAGCCATTCGCATGGATTTCCGTGAAAAACCCAATCCAATAAATCCTTGAGTATTCACGGTAACACGAAAATATATATCCTTTGTCTTAGTCCACCATTCCAAGAGATATAATCCATTTGAATCCATAGATTCGATTCTACGCCAATCATCATAACGCATGGCAGATGATAAAGAAGTACTGCTACTAGAATGAAGGTGATGACCTTCACGAGAACCGGTGGTAGGTGATGGAGAAATTGAAGAAATAATACAAATCAAAAAAAGGGATAACACCCGAAGGACACTGAACAGGTACACTTTAAGATATTTCATGACTTTTTCTTTCTATTGCAGATAATTTTCAAAAAATTCAGATTTTTACACTTTTTTTTTAGCTCACTTTATAGACTCACTTTCACCTAAAACCAAACTATTTTTAGATTTTTAAAAAATCTTTAAACTAACGATTGCACGTTTTTTATTCCTTTTTTCACTCCATCATCGGCATCTGCATCTGCCTTTTTTTGTGTGCACGCTTTTCGAAAGGGGAATAAATTGTAGGGAAAAACAAAAATACCGGCAGCTGCCACTTCGAACGATGACAACAGTTCGATTGCTTTGCGCCGCGCGCCGCTGTTGGGATTTCAATTTTAACGTCTTTTAATCAACCAACTCGCACTCCGGCCAGATTCAACTTGTGTATTTTTTTTTCTTTTTTAACTAAAACGCGTTATCACTATATTTATAAGATACGTATCCAAGAATTTGTTTATGCAATGATGAGAGAAATTTCAAAAAAAATTATTTAATTTTCAAAACAACAACTGGCATTTACAACATCAACATCGGACCGAACTAAAAAGACTAAACAGCGCGCGCGCATCCCTTTGCGAATACGGGGCACGCTACCACATGGAACTTGTTAGACCTGAATTATACCTCAGCCAGCAGAATCTTTTCACATTTTTTTTTGCCGGTACAAAAATGTGTTTAGTTGTATTAGTATGAGTGTTACGAACGGACGATGCGCATGAGCAGCATTTTTAGAGTTTGAGGCTTTTCGTGGTATTTGTGTATCTATGTTCTGTTTCTTATAAAACATCATATTGATATAAATGACTAAGTGTTCTTTAAAGCTGGGAGTTTAGTTTGGAAGGTTCGTTATACCTAATGTGCTCAAGGCCGTAGCCAACAGAAGATTTCAACGGTTTTGAGACTCCTTCATAATTGTTGGTTTGTTTGGATTTGAAAATAACGAATTATTAGACCAGTAGTTTATATTTTGTTGTTTTCTGTTGTATTTTGGTAGTCCCCAATACTTATCAAACAACATTTTGAAATATTAAGGAGTGAACAATTCCATATTCTATAGGAATGGAACACTTCCAAAATGCAACTGAAAATTAAAATAAATTAATGGTAGGGTGAAGGAAGGGAGTCAGATGCAATAGTGACATTTCGCTTTTAGTAAATATGTCAAAACTGAGTCTGACTCCCTCCGCAGCGTGATAATCGAATTTCGTAATCGGGGTGTACATTTCACAATACAAAATTATAAATACATGCCTACATATATAAAGGTAACATCAGGCATGTTTAGGAAAATGAAAGCTCGGAGATCTCTCAAATCTCAGTTACATGAACAGGAATCCTCAGCGAAATTTCGCAGTTTTGCTGTCAAAACTTTTTGTGTGATAAAAATCTCTGAGATCTCATTTTTCTGAATGCGCTAATTGCTTCTATTGAGTAGGTATGTTTCTTTATTCATTCGAAATATTCAAAAAATTCAAAATAAGAATTTTCCGTTTAATTTCTTTATTCAATGGAATATTCCGGATAAACCATTCTGTTGTTTTTTATATTCGTTCTAGAATATTTGGAAAGCATTCTTTTCATTTGTTAACCTTATTTATCTAGATCTACCTAGCTAGGTACCAAGCTATATAGGGATAATAATTTCAAACATCTTATACCTATCCCCCGCCAAATAATTGTTTGGGTTACGGCTGTGCCGTATGCTCCTATATTTTTCGTACATAAATAGATAGGTACATTGGAAATTCGATTCATGGTCTTTGGGTTTGGGTTCGTGTTCATTTTTGATGAATGTTTTTATTTGTTTTGTTTTTTTTTCAACTTCATTTTGTGCTATGACTGCTGCATGCTTGTTGCCTGCCAACGCGCTACTATAAAAATGTTTGGGTATTCGATACATTTTTTGCTGGTTTCCTGCAGACTTATTTAGTTTCAAAAAGTAGGTACCTACAACTAAAAACTAAGGTAGGTAAGGCTAAATGAGATACCTACATGATCGGTAGGAATGTTTTTTGTTTGGTTTAGGTATGTTCCAGTAGAAATTATTTTAAAATCTTTGAATACCTTTCTCCGTCAACTTCTTCGGTAAACTTTCAAGAGATAAATTTTGCGAAATGAAAGTGCTGAAACAGATTGAAGCTTACGAGGATATGTCGTAACAAAGTCGTTCTTTTAACTCTATAATGTTATGGTTTTACTAAGAATTCTTAATAATACATATATTTGATCAGCATAAATTCAGTTACATAAATAAATAATTTCAATTTAGGTACCTAGTTAGTTTTTAGTTGTAGGTATACTCATTAATAGTTTTGTTTGAATTCAATTAGAATAAGAATAGACAAGTCGAGAAATATTATGTATACATACTTTCTTCCTCTTCTGTGCAAAGTTTTATAGAAATCGATAACTATTAACAAGTCAATTCTAGCGACCAGATGCACTTGTTCATAAAAAAATAAACGTAGTTTTCACAAACTTTTAATAAAAATTTTAAAATGTATCCTATTAATTGAAAAGGTTTCGCTTCATTACAATATGGCACAGTGTAAATCATTGTTTCCCAACCTTTTTTTTTGGCTATGTCCCACCACAACCTTTCCAAAATCCTCATGTCCACTCATGATCTCAGAGATCTCAGCAATGAACATGACTTCTCAGCAAAATTTCATAGTTTTGCTGTCAAAACTCTGAGGAAAAAAATTCTCTGAGATCCCATTTTTCTGAACGCGCTATTATACATAAACAATTTTTTTAACATACAAAATCTGAAATGTTAAAAAAATTAATGGCTGATATTAGGGAGGTTTATATTCAACGACGGGTTGCCCGACCCAAGTCGTTTTGGTAGCGTTCACATTCAACGACTGTCGTACCGACATGAAATATGTACATTTTCAAAGAACGAACATGACATGACGCGCAGTCGCAGCTCATTATTTGCACCAATACTAGGGCATTCATTTCATTTGTTTCCTCTCTCGTTTTAGATATTATTTAGCTTACATTTCAATTCAACCCATTCTCTTTTAATCTTACGAAAAAAATTTAAAGAAGACGTAAAATTTAAATTTTCGGTCGTCCACTGCTGTTCACATTTACTACAGTACAGCGGTCGTTCGACAGAGCAAATTATTAAAAAAAAAAAATAACTACAAGGCTAGTTCGACTGGTGTTAACATTATAAAAATCTAACGAAACAACACATGTTGATGAATATCAGAAATCCATAGAAAATAAGTAAACACGGTAAGTTTGTTTTCAAAACATTGTAGAACCGAACTTCAAGTAAAACAAAATTCAATAATAGTAATATGTAGGTATGTATGTAATATTTAAGTTTAATCCTTCCGCTAGAATGATGCCTCCTGCAAATAGTTTTTATGTCAGGTTAAAATTTAAAAAAGTTCTGTTTCATTTCCTTTTTTTAAATCCAGACGATTTCTTTTTTTATCAGCAACAACCAAATTTTTTTTTTAATTTAAAGGTTTCAGAAAATACAGAATAGGGTGGCAAATATAAGGCTTGGCCCGCTATGCCCCTGACCAAAATTTAAAATTTATTAAGTTGTCTGGTAAAAAAGTTCCGTCAATAATTAACAGCAATTGGACAACACAACCTAAAAATCCTATTGGACTTCTATCTAATCAATACGTAAAGTATATTCAGGTGCTTGAATTTCAACATCAAGCTCAGATGAGTTTAGCCATGAGTCAGTTTAAATTAAAAAGAAAACCATAAATGCAGCTTAAATGAATATTTTTAAGAAATTTATCCATTGACACTGATTAGATAATATGATTAGATATTTTTTAAGAGGTGCAGTATAGTATGTTATGATCACAAATCCGGGTAATTTTTTTTCATCCGAATGCTTTTAAATTCAGTAGCTACTGTACGTTCGGGCCAGAAATCAAGAGATAAAAAAGCTAAGGTGGGAACATTTTAACAGAAAATATAAAATTACTACGTTCATTAGGAAATTGCATTTTATGTCGCCATATAACGGGTGATTTTTAAGCTGGTTTGGTTTTGGCAACACTGGTTTTGACAGCTGACGTGTGTTTAGTACCTTGTGTCACTGTCAAACAGCTTCAGTTTGGTTTGCAATTTAACCATGGATCGTCTTACAAATGAACAACGCTTGCAAATTATTGAATTTTACTATCAAAATTCGTGCTCGGTTCGAAATGCTTTTTTATCGAAAAATTGTGTTCAGCGATGAGGCTCATTTTTGGTTGAATGGGTACGTAAATAAGCAAAATTGCCGCATTTGGAGTGAAGATCAGCCAGAAGCATTGCAACAGCTACCAATGCATCCCGAAAAAGCCACTGTTTGGTGCGGTTTATGGGCCGGCGGCATTATTGGGCCATATTTCTTCAAAGATGATGCGAATCGCAGCGTTACTGTCAATGGTGAACGCTACCGAGCGATGATAACAAACTTTTTTTTGCCCGAAATGGAAGTTCTTGACTTGCATGATATGTGGTTTCAACAAGACGGTGCCACATGCCACACAGCACGCGAAACAATGGCGCAATTGCGAGGCGAGTTTGGTGAACAGTTAATTTCACGTTTCGGGCCGGTCAATTGGCCGCCTAGATCGTGCGATTTGACACCATTAGATTATTTTTTGTGGGGGTATGTCAAGGCTAATGTCTATAGGGACAAGCCCGCTTCGATTGACGCACTGGAAGCCAACATCCATGCATTCATTCGTGAGATACCGGCCGATATGTGTGAAAGAGTATGCCAAAATTGGATTCAGCGGATGGGCTACCTGAGACGCAGCCGCGGTCAACATTTGCATGAAATTATCTTTAAACATTAAATTGCAAGGTTCAAACTATCGATTCAAATAAATATTTCATTCATTTTTTCGAATTTTTTGTGTTTTTTTTTTTTTTAAAGTTCTAAACCTCTTAAAAAATCACCGTTTAGTTGAAATTGAATGCAAGAATATATCACATTTATAATTTATATATTATTATAAACATACCTATGTACATATATACATTTCAACGTCGTCGTTGGTATAGCAACTAACTCAGTCGAATCACCCTTATGCTCTTCCATTTCGGATGCTATTGGGCTGACCTGACGCTGAATCGACGGGCTGCATATATCAAAATAAGAGAAGTTGGAATATCTTTTATAATATAGTTGTTGGTGTTGAAAAAGGTGAAATTATGGTAAGCGTACTATATTGCTATCATCTTTTTTTTCTTTCACTTATAGATAGGTGCGATGAATCCATATCCTTGAACTCTGAATTGGAAAAACTTTCCTTGCATTTTATTTAGGTCTTTTAATGTTGTCTTTGAATATTTGAAATAACACATTGGCCTCTTTAATTTAACTGAACCTGCACGCAACACCTTAACGATCAGACACATTATTTCACCATCAATAATGTATAATTCGTATAAAAAAAGGAAAAAAAAAATATGTTTTTATTTAAATTTAAAAGTAAAAGCCAGAAGGTATGCTGTGTGTACCAGATAATATTGATGCCAAAAAGATGTACAAAGGCATTTTCCTTTGAAAGCTATGACAAAAAGTATTTAACATACATACATATACATATACCTATACTATATAAGAAAAAAGAATTACTTCACAACAAATACTTTCTCAATTAAATCTAAACTATATCCCAATTGAATCGGTTATTTCAGAAACAACATAAGTCAGCTTTTCACAATTTTTTTTTTTGCAAATTTCTCATTTTTGAATAGTTATTCGTCTTGTGAAGAATACTACACATGTCAGACCCCTCAGAGTACGAAAACTGAGTGTACTATTTCATTGTTCCGAAGAGAAACGACATAAGCCATTGACTTATGCTGTTTCTCCACACATAACGGTCCGTTATTTTTCTGACAGAAGATTTTTATATTAAAAATATACCAGCCGGTGCAATTACTTAAATAGTTTTAGTTTCGTGTTAGGTGAAAAAAATGGAAGAATGTAAAGAAGTGTCTACTATAAACCCCAAGAGAAAGAGGGGCGTGAAAAATCTTAAATTATACAAGAACGAAATAATAAAAAGATCTAGAATAACTGGCGTATGTATTTTGTGTACACGATCTTCGAGACAACATCGCGACTTTTTTTGTTTACCATGGACCGCTGGAAAGGGCCCGAATGAAGTGTGCTCTTTTTTAAATCAATTTTTTGAAAGTAACATGAAGGATGTCCAGGAGTTGCATATTTTTTCAGATGGCTGTGGTGGTCAAAATAAAAATCACACAGTGATAAGATTTTTGTCATCTCTAGTAGCTTTAAAAAAGTTTAAGACTATTGAACAGTATTTTCCTATACGAGGACATTCCTTTTTACCATGTGATAGAGACTTCGCAGTCCTAAAACGTAAAATTAAAAAAACTGATAGAATTTACACTGTTCAAGAATATGCCGATTTGATACTGTCTTCTTCAGTATCAAAAAAATTTACAATAATTTTACCAAAAACGGCTGACATCATCGACTACAAAAGCTGGTGGCCACGCTTTTATAAAAGAAACATGCTTTCAATGGAGTCCATTGGAAGACATTTAGCTAGAGAAAATAAGTATACGTTTACTATAAGTAAATTTTCTCAGTTTTTCCACTCAGATTGTTATGATAAAACAGTAGTTGTTGCGAGAGACTTTATTAACGGTTTCACAAGTCATACATTTAACCTGGGAAACCTTCAAAGAGATGAACTGGTAGCTCTGCCACAAGCCCTTGCTTATCCCTCTGGAAAGGTGCCAATCAATATTAAGAAGATGAATGACATAAAAAAAACTAAAATCGTATCTACCAGGAGACGTTAACATTCAAGAGTACTATGATGAGATTTTCGCTTGGCCAACTTGCGAAAAGGATTGTCCAATCGATACAGATCAATAGTATTTTCTTTATATTTTTGTAAGCATTTTGTCTTGTGTTAAAGCTTATAATAAAACAAAAGTTTCACCAAAAAAGTTTGTTTATTTCAGAAACGACATAAGTCAAGTGACTTTAGAGGCTTAAAAACCGGTTAAGACTCAAAAAAGCCAAACAAATTAGCGGTTTTTAAATGCATCTTAAGCCAAATTATAACTTTGCATACTCAAAATGTTAAGTGTTGTGGAATTTTATCATATAAAACAGTTTTTTGTTGCTCCTGAAAAGTAAATGTTCATTGACTTATGTTGTTTCTGAAATAACCGATTCAATTTGGAATATAGGAGTGAGAGTATGACATTATTTAACGTGATAAAAATCAAACAAAAAAAAATACTAAGGATATTCATGCAACGAGATAAGTTTACCAATTGTGTAAAAAGATAAGTTTACGCAAAAGTTTGCGTGAACGTCCTTTTTATTTATTTGTATAAATGCTGCGTAATTGAATCAGCTGTTCGTTAAACGTCAAATATTAAGCGTCTAATTCTAAAAGTCACAATGACGTTTGTATATAAGTTTATCCAAATAAATTTGTATAAGTTTCCGCAACAAAATCCTTAGATAATTTTATTCAATTTGCGTAAACCATTTTCCATACAAAATTTGACAGTTAATTCACCAAAAGATAAATTTATCCAAAAGATAAACTAATCTAGTATTTTACGACGTTGCATGAATCCCCCTACTATAAAAAAAAACATAGAACAATAGCCGTGTTTTATAATTACGGATCTGGATAAGGATCATTTTTAAAAACGTAATAGTCGTGTTATTTAGAAAATTTACGGAATTTTTAGGTTGCTCTTAATTCATGAGAATTTTTCAAAACTAGTTATCTGTTATTTAAGAAAAATCTATGTAGCTTAAAATTTGCGTGGAATTGAAAATCTTGTTGTTGATGTTTTATTTGTCTACCTGATCTTTAAGGGTTCTATTCAAAGATTTCAAAGCCGTAACTGGAATTTTGTTTCAGAAGGGCTTGTCTCATATATTTTCGAGACAAAAATAAAATGCAAAATTACTTTTACCAGCCTTAGTACAGAAGAATTGGAATTCCATCCGAACTTTCGCTGTCCTAAAATACGTATTCAACTAGTAGAGGGCAGCAGATAACCGGCAGCAAGGTATTTTTGATTAAAAATTTTGATTATAGTGTTGATAAATGATGATTAATTTATCAACACTATAATCAAAATTGTTTTGTCAATTTTGAATGAGATATGCTTTAAGAGCATAGAAAATCCTTCAAATATATTTTATTAGTAAATCTCTCTTCAACCGCCATTTTATTCACTTTGATTAAATTAAAACGTAAATCTGAATATACCTAAATTAATTTAAACTCACCTGGATTTAAGTTTTTATCTGTAATAATCGAGTTAATAATATGGCGGTAAGATCCGTACGGGTAAGAAGACCAAAAATGAATTGAACGCCATCAACGGAAGTAATCTACTGTACTTTTAACTTCAGGATTCTGACCACTCTTCTGTGTGTTTAATGTAAACACTTTAATTTTTTAATTTTTTTTTCGTAAACCTTTCATAATCCATAGTTTGTAGGAAATCTAAATTTTTCTTTTGAAATTCGCCACTTGTAGGTAATGAAAGTTGGTAAAAACAAGAACCCGAAAATCATGCACTGCTTAATTCTTTAACACTCATAGAGTTAATTTAATCTCTTAAAATTTTTTGTTGTTAGATTTTCATAAGATTCTTTGATATTGTTTATTCCAGAATCTACATTGAAAGCCTTAAAAACGCAAACACTCAATTAAGAACACAAATTCGTTAATCTAAGCACCTCTTTCCTAGCTGAAAACCTATCGTATTTGTGGGGGTAGGTAGAGAAAAGACAATGATTTTGAGAATCTATACATAGTGTAATTTGTTTCCATTCCGTTTCTGATCAGGTAAGCTGAATACTCATGGAGGCGGATTAATCCTCTTGATTTCACCAATAAAAAAGTTTAAGCTTATTACGCTGGTTATGTAAAAGGAAAGCGAATACTAATCTATTGAGAGTTTCAAATATCATTTTCCACACACAATTAATGGTTCGGGCAATTAATTCAGTGCGAAAAAAGAGTATAGACTTGTTAAATTAATCTGCTACAACAATAAATTATAATTTAAGCGAAACCTTTCGTTTATAATTTTGCTGTTTCATTTTCGTATAAGATTTTTCGTTTCGCATCAGCAGCATATTAAGCGTTGTACATAGAAGCTAAGTTAAATTTTCTTATAGAGAACTTTCTTTTTTTCTAAATGGAGAAAAATAATATTTATAAAAACTTCACTTCACTTGAGCTATTAATCTAAATGGCATTCCAAAATTAATTTCCTGTAGAACGCAACTGCACTTAACAATTTTTGCTTATTTTTGTATTTATTCTTGAATTACACAAATAAAAATTGATTTTTGATCTTTTTTCTGTTCAGGTTTCTCAGGATCACTGAGACCGCAGAGATATTCAGCCCTATTCTGCTAAACGGGGGATCGAACGTTCGATTCACTTCCACTCATCGTCTCAGTTCTGCTAAACGTCGCGTCGTCGCGGGGGAACTACTTTACCAATCCTTATTTCGAATCTTTCGAATATTCAGTTTTAAATGAAATGTCATATTAAAATTTCAAAAATGTATTTAAAAAAAGAAAACTAAAAAATGTATAGTATTGCGATTTTTTTAGATTTCCAATCAAATTCATGAGTGTGGTAATATCTTTGATGGAAAGTGACAATTTTTTATAGAGCTGATTGATTCACTCGTTTATGAAAATGGCACACTAAGTTACCGACGGGGAATGATTCCCTACGAAAGTATAGTAGAATACAAACTGTTTAGTTTCGAACAATCATTCCCCCCGACGACGTTTAGCAGAATAGGGCTGATTATCAATCTCAGAAATCTTAACGTCAGTAAGATTCCCCACTCTTGCTTTCAAAAAGCTGAGGCTGATATTTATTTGGATTCGCGTTTTTCAATTATTTTTTTCGAAGTCAATGAATTTATAAAAAGGAGACGGAGTCTGCTCTTGACTTCTAGCGCAGAAATCTTGTTCAAGTTTCTCCTTCTGCTCAGTGAAGTTGAAAGAATTTTGCTTAGTGAGATTTCAGGAACATGAACTGGCTAATTATAATTGAATTTTAAGAAATTTACATTTTAATGAAAATGTTAGCTTATTGTTTTTTTAGGTCTTTTTCTGACAAAATATTAAGATATTTTGAATTCACTTTCCATAAATGATGAAAATAATAAGGAGGAAATTTCTGTTTATTATAGGCATGTCAACTTCATTCCTTTTGAAGTGAAATGATTAAAAGTCGCTGTTATTTCACTTTATCAAATTGAAATAAGCCCGAATGGTATAACATGGAGTTTGCTTCGTAGATATTCTTGACTGTCATAAAGCCGAATTTAAAAATTCAGCGTTATTCACGACACTAATTAAACTAAATCAAATAAAGAAAGACAGGTCAAATATAACACATTATCCGTTTGATGCATGACCTTTAGATAGATATAGTAGGTACAACAAAGTGTCTATCAACAAAAGCCTCTCGTGGCTTAACGTTTCCTTGGTCACTTGTATAAAAATCCCAATTCTAATCTTCTTCGAAATTATTCCGTGTGTTATGTGGGTGAAACACCCCAAACATAAAATAAAGTTTATGATTATTTTTATATTTTGTCCATCACAATGATTTTTACTTGCGACCAAGGTAGGGTACATAACATACTGCAGGGCAAATTTATTCGTAAAACGATTTGGCACTTACGGTTGATTAGTTGATCCCTAGAATAAATTAAATATTTGTTTCCATATATTTAAGTAATTTTAGTTTTATAAAATTCTTAGGTAGTTACTAATAAAATATTTCTTTACTTATTGTTTTTAAAGCTTTGCTAGATTCAAAATATTTGCAAAAAGTACAAATAAGTGAAAAAATACACACGGTCTGCATTAAATTAATTCTTGGTAGGGCCACATTGCAAAAAAACGAACTTTTTTTAATTTTTTATTTTTTAATCAGCTTAACACGTTTTCGGATAGGTTAGGTATAAGGTAGAAGTGGATGTAGGCGGATAACCGACACACTGAGACCAATTGTTCGGCCATTGTGATACCACATGGACTATTTCCAGCTCCTTATGAAGCGTGCAAGATTACTTATTGAAGTATTTGCTAGACCGCTCGTATCGTGGTAGTAGAAGTCTCCCAAAAGGTTTGTGTTCTTTATATAGGATTTTGCTTTAGCATTTGTTTAAATATAGCGATAGGTATACCAATAGTATAGGTACTGTTATTCCACTTTTAGCGAGTTCGTCAGCTTTAAAGTTTCCTGGAATGTCCCTATGACCCGGCACAAAGGTGAATGTTGAACTGCTCTGCCATCTCAACGAGAGATGATCGACAGTTTTGTGCTGTTATAGAATCTGTAGAAACAGAGTCCTGAGATTTGATAGCAGCTTAGCTGGTTGAGAAGATCTGTAGTTTATATCACGTTTTCTTTAAGCCAAGATAAAGCTTCTTTAATCGCTAAAAGTTCCGCCACACGCTACAATGATTATGAAGACGAAATGAGATGAGAGACCTAAATAAGGTCTGTCTGAGTACACACCTCCACCAACCCCGTCGACGGTTTTTTATCCATCAGTATAAAAGTGAACGGATTCATCTTCCAAGAAAGTCTCATCCTTTCAAGTTGATCTGGATGGGATGGTAACTTGAAAGTTTTTGTGAAATGTAATTTGGGTATAGTGTAGTCGATGGTATCAGTTGGAAAGAATGTTTAGTGCAGCAGAGGGGGTGGAGCGAAGTGCTCCTCTCGTGCACAGACAGGCAGTTCGTTGGACCTTACTAAGTTTATCACAGTTTGTAGTTTTATGTAGAGCGGTCCACCAGACTGCTACCCCATATGTTAGGATCGGTCTTATTACCGAAGTGTATAGCCAGTGGGTAATGCGTGGTGGAAGACCCTATTTATTCCCAATGGCTTTTTTGCAGGAGAAAAGAGCCACCGTTGCTCTTTTGACTCTTTCTTGTATATTAGGTTTCCAGCTTAAGTTCTTATCCAATATAAGACCCAGATATTTTGCTTCATCTGTGAATGTTAGTTGTATACCTTTAATAGAAGGACCCCTCTTCTACGTGCTTAGTTTTATATTTTCTAGAGAAGAGGACAATATCAGTTTTGTGAGGGTTTACGCCGAGCTCACAAAGATCTGCCCAAAGGATTAGTTTGTTTAGAGCGCTTTGTAAGAGTTCTTTCAAGGTGCTTGGATTCTTACCAGATACTGCTAAGGCAACATAGTTTATCGGATACTCAACTTCTTTGTCAACCAAACCGAATGAATTTTAATGTATTTGTATATTCTTGGGTGTGTCCGGTATTTTTATACATACATCAATAATCATTAGTGTTATGTGTTATAAAGGGTTTTTCAACAGGGACGCCACACAGCGAATGTCACAATCAATTAATTGGAAACCAAGTTTGGAGAACGTGTTATCTCACGAAATGGTTCAGTCGCTTGGCCGCCTCGGTCGTACGATTTGACGCCGTTAGACTATTTCCTGTGGGGCTACGTCAAGTCTATGGTCTATGCCAACAAGCCAGCGACGATTGATGAACTTCGTACGAATATCGAACGTGAAATTGCAGCAGTATCGGCCGATTTATGCTTGAAAACCGTTTAAAATTGGGTTCAGCGTCTGGACTTCTGCAAGCGTGCCCGTGGTGGCTATGCAAAAGAAATCGAGTTCCATATATAATGGCATCAAACGTACTTTCACAGGAATAAAGAATTTCATTGATATCCAAAACCGTTTTTGTTTTATTTAAAAAAAACTTTTGTAGCGCTCTTATTGAAAAACCCGATACAATCTTAAATTCGAAATAATAGAAAAATATTAGAAAATCAATACAAAACTGCCTTCGCGGGAGAAAATAAAAGTGGAAATGACTAACATTTTTACACTTTATCCAATCTGTTAAACAATAAAATACGAAACAAAAAAAAAAACGATTCTTTAATTAGACTTTATTTGTAATATTTGCTGGTTAAACAATGTAATTATTATATTTTTTTTTAAATAATATATGTAAGTACAATTTGGTCATTCAATTTGTATTAACTGTTTTAAATTTATATTCTAGAAATCTGAAAGGAAACTTATACTGGCTTTTCACAAGTCGGTTTTTGAAAATGTAAATGTGTCAAGCCGCAGGTGACTAAAATCGCAAACCTCAAAGTAGGCTCCTGGTCAACTTTTGCCGTGTTGCGAGTAGCGACGTGTTGTTTGCCCCTAGGCCCGTGTACTGGGCACTCAGTGACCAATTCTTTTTTCAAATCCAATTAAAACGTATTTATTACACTTTCCTATGCCAATAAGATTTACACATACATAGCTACACATAGCTAATTTAGTAAATGTACTTTTAAATAGTTTGAGTGAGTATTGGTGACAAAATAATAATGCAAGAATGCCCAGATACACTTAAACTAGAAATTTTTAAGTACACGGGTTTAGGGTTAGTGTGGCTGTGCGGTAAAAATCGTCTCCAAAAAAGCCGTTATTACATTCACGTTTTGAATTTTTTAAAATTTGTATATAGTTACTTTAACTATAAGAGCAAGTTCGCGCGTCCCACTGGTGCATTTAATTTTTATCTGTTTTCATTCTTTATATTTGGATACTCAAAGGGAAGTCCTTAAATGTTATTATTTAAACCCACAGGAGCCTACGAGTATTTTAAAAAGCTTTATTCACATAACAAGGGCATATAAATATTAGCTACAGGCGCAATTGTGTTTGCATGTTTTCATTGTATAGAAATTTATTTTTTTACAGAAATTGATTCCATGCAATATCATTATATTCATAAAATAATACATTTTTAACCACATAAACAGAATGTATATGAGAATTAATATTTTGTAAAGCTTCGTATTCATTAAAACAAAATTAGTTACAAGAGGAGGATTTTGTTTTTATTTTGCCATTGAATGAGAGGCATTGTTGTGTATTAATATAATACATCAGCTGTTATAGGGGTGTAATATATGTCCTCATGTTGTGATAAAAGATAATGATATAATGGAATTAAAAATACAAACAAATCAGTTTATGGTAGGTGTATGAAAGGACATAATTTTTTGTTTTACAGTATTATTTTCATTGAATTTAAGGTATGTATGTAATGTGAATATGTATATTTCTGAGGTCGCTCGAGGTTTTATCGATTGATTTTTTATTTTTTAAAGAGCAAGGGTCGGTTTCGCATGAAATTGATTCAAAATATTTTATCGTACAAAGGAAAAAATCTAAAATTGACGCATACTTTCATTTTATTTATTTTTCAATAGTGCAAATTATACATAGTGTACATTCACCTTATAGTATGATAGGTTCACTTGATTCGTTAAAAAAAAGTCACAAACGTTCAAAAGACTTTGAATTTATGATTTTAATATTCTTCATAATCTAATGGGTAATCCGTTACTCAAAACTTCCTCTCCATTTTCAAAGAAATCGATTTAGGTATTTCTATTCCTATTAGTGGGAGACAAAAAGTTTTAAGGGAAAAAGATATTTTTCCGAATGCAGCCTTGAAGTTCCTCATAAATAATGGTCGGTCTAAGAAGGTTTCCTTCCATTGGGTGTTAAGAGTGGTAATAACAAAATTGAGTTCCAGACTTACCACCACATATTCCAGGTCATGTTGATAGGTAGGTATACTGCTTTCGACTTGAACAAGATATGTTATACTGCCTGCTATGTAGCTGAAATTTGAAACAGGCATCCAACATAATTTATTTTCTTCCCGTGTACCTACATTACATAACCTAATTTGCATACACGAAACAAACGAATCCTATTTCTCTTTATATTTATTTAATTACTGAACTTTAAAAACGCTCATCGAGAGAAGACAATTTTAGTTTTGTATCGATTGTTTCAAAAGATTGTTCATATTGTTAACAGCGCGGCGACGACGACACGGCGGCGGCGGCGGTGGCTACTTATCAGACATCTCATCGAATTAGACACAATGAAATCCACTCGAATGTTCATTTTCGTAGCAATGTTTACAGCGTTTAACTAGATATAATTTACAGCTTTCCTCCAAATTAGTCTCTTTGAGGAACTTCAGTATTTGGAGTATTTTAAGAGAGGGTAATTCGCTCTGTTCTATCTGCTGACGGCCCAGATATCTATGTCTTTGATGCACAAGTGCTTCACAACTACCTAAGATGTGGTCTGGATGCAGAATCTGCAAATGGCATTGCTCACTAAAATATTGAAATCTACTTCATTTTAAAAATCTCTGTTTGAACCTACTTCGATTTTACAAAGAAAATGCCAATCTACTTCTTCTACTCTATAGAATGTAGCCCAACAAAATACAAAATCAAAAAAAAAAAATAACGAAACTAATGCCAATTTAAAGTTTTTGTTTTGATCCTAAAGACTTTTCAAAGTATTCTTATTTTAAGAACATACTAATAGTAAAATAATTGTAATGTAAAAAAAAAATAATTGCTAAAGTACCTAAACATGAAGTCTGAGATATTGGGGTTTGTTAAACAAAATCATTCATTGATATACAAAAATATACATGTGGAAATAATTTTTTTTTTTTTTTTTAATTAGTTTAAAAAATTAATGTACACTAATAACAGCACCGTTTTATTATCTACGGGTCTGGGTTATCTTTTAACACGTAATACAAAAATAACATTGGATCTACATAGGATTCTTTCTGGGTTTCCTTTGTGGATCCAGAAATTAGTTTTTACTCTGGCTGGTTGACGGATTTTAAAGCTTTTAAAGTTTTTTAAATGGTAAGAAAAGCGCAAAGAAAAAAGACAGTATCTACATGAAAAATAAATAAACAGGGAAGAAAGAGATAAGCATACAAAATTGTTTTCATTTAGATCCGTATCGTTTTATTATATCGAGGTGAACCATATGGGTTATTGCCTTATTGGCGATAATAAAACGCGGTTATTATGTAAACATACTTTTATTTTTTGTCATTACTTTTTTTTATTTATTTAATCATATTTAATTATCAAGAATAATTAAAGTAGCCAAACATCAAGTCTGAGATAACTTTTTGTTCCAATGTTTTTTTTTTGTTAAATAAAATAAATTTAATTAAACATTTTTTTTTCAATATAGATTTTATAAAAAAGGTCATTTTTAAATCTACTTCAATTTTTCTCAATCTAACGGGTGGTTAAATTTTAAGGGCCGATGTTGAATGTGAACCAAACCTAAACGTCAAGTTTTTTTCTGCATTTCATTTGACATTTCTCAATTTCAGACTAACTCAATTCAAGCGTCGTCAATGGTCAGAATGGTGGCAAGAAATGGCAACAGTAGATGATCAATTTTCGAAGAAAATCATCTTCAGTGATGAGGCACATTTTCACCTCAGTGGATTCGTCAATAAGCAGGCTTGCCGCATTTGGGCGAATGATAATCCAAGAGTGATTGTCGAAAAACTAATGCACCCACAAAGAGTGAATGTTTGGTGCGGTTTATGGGCTGGCGGCATCATCGGGCCGTATTTTTTCCAAAATGTGGCCGGTCAGGCAGTTACTGTGAATGGTGTTCGCCTTCGTGAGATGATAACGAACTTTTTATGGCCCGAATTGGAAGATATGGATGTGGACGATATGTGGTTTCAACAGGACGGTGCCACTTGCCACACAGCTAACGAAACAATGGCTCTTTTGCGCGACAAATTCAATGGCCGTGTTATCTCACGTGGTGGCGATGTCAATTGGCCGCCAAGATCATGTGATTTGACACCGTTGGACTTCTTTCTTTGGGCTTATTTGAAAGAAAAGGTGTACGTCGATAAGCCAGCAACAATTCAAGAGCTAAAGGATGAGATAATTCGGCACATTAATGGCATAGAACCTCAATTATGCCTCAGCGTCATCGAAAATTTGGACCATCGGATGGAGGTGTGCCGCCGAGGTCGCGGCGGCCATTTGGCCGATATTTTGTTCCATACATAATTGAACCATACCAATATTATCATAATAAAAAGAAATGACAATAATTTTCTAAATAATTTGTATTTTATTCAAAATCAACATCGGCCCTTAAAATTTAACCACCCTTTACTTCGATTTTTTTCTTCAAATCTACTTCGACTTTTTCTCCTACTCCTACTCAAACATCAGAATTTCGTGCCCGTATAGGATTAGGATAGGATAAAGTTAGGAAAAACTGCAGGAATCTAACTGCAAGAATAACGGATTTGCAGAAGTTTAGGTACCTATACCAATATATGAGTGGGAGGTTAAGCAGAGAAGTGTCTTCCTGTATAAAATCTAAACTCTACACCTGCTAAAAAATATCCATAAAATTCTATTTCTTTTATGTACGAAATTACTGCTGAAAGTACTGTCGCAATTTATCTAAATGCTTCTAACTTGCCGCCCTAGACAATTGCCTGTTTTGCATGTATGTATGACTATGACTCATATGAATCATCTCAAATTCATATGACTTCTTTAAAAAAAGAAGAAGCAAATGACTACTTTGAAATCAGTATTGCTGCAAACTCTATTTGAGAAGTCATATGCGGTTTTTGTATTTGTAGTGAGAAGTGTTAAACTAGTTATGGAAATAGATCTCAGAAATATAAACTAGCCAAATTAGTAAATAATTCTTTGTAACTGTCCAGAATATGATATTCATACTTTGCTTCCACACTTGTTAATATTGTAAACACAATAGCTGCCGAAAAATAATTTTGTATTTATTTTAATTTTGTGGCAAGATGTACGTAGGTATCTATGATAGCAATAATTTGTTTGATAATGAAAAAAAAGGCAAAATAATAATAAAAAATAATAATATATTAAAAAGTCGTATTGGAGCCGTAAATGGCTCTTGGAGCGCCAAAGTAATAAAGATTTATCGTATCTTTAGCTCAACAAAATGCTGTTTGAAGATAAAAAAGGCTTTAGAGAAATTTAACATGAGTGATTCCAATAACCTTCCATAGTACTCAAATGAAAATGGAGCCCATTATAAGGAAGGAAAGCAATCTTTTTGGGAAATGAATTCATGCTTCTACAAGTTTTGATTTCTTTGTAAGATATTGAGGAGATATTGGATGCAATCTATTCCATTTTCAACTAAAAAAACACCTTAAAGTGGTTGAAATTTGCAAAGATTTATCGTTATTTTGTGTATTTATGCAGCGATTTGAATAAAAGAAAACTACTTAAATACGGGCTAGCTGGCACACAAATAGAGAACTTCTGTTTGACAGCTTTATCAAACAAAAGTTTGTTTTATGACTTCTCTCGAATCTTTCATTATTGAAAACATGGCAACACTTCATAAAATTTTGGAAGCATTCTAATAAAATGGTGTCTCAAACCATGAGACATTAAGAATTGCAATGTTTAAGAAATATACAGCGTGATTCGCATACGGTATGACAAAAAGCTAGAGCGTGTAGGTTGGGTGAAGGTCAGCAAAATAAATAAAGCAAAAAAAAATAAAATAAAATAAAATAAAATAAAATAACATAAAATAAAATAAAATAAAATAAAATAAAATAAAATAAAATAAAATAAAATAAAATAAAATAAAATAAAATAAAATAAAATAAAATAAAATAAAATAAAATAAAATAAAATAAAATAAAATAAAATAAAATAAAATAAAATAAAATAAAATAAAATAAAATAAAATAAAATAAAATAAAATAAAATAAAATAAAATAAAATAAAATAAAATAAAATAAAATAAAATAAAATAAAATAAAATAAAATAAAATAAAATAAAATAAAATAAAATAAAATAAAATAAGATAAAATAAAATAAAATAAAATAAAATAAAATAAAATAAAATAAAATAAAATAAAATAAAATAAAATAAAATAAAATAAAATAAAATAAAATAAAATAAAATAAAATAAAATAAAATAAAATAAAATAAAATAAAATAAAATAAAATAAAATAAGGGATTTCAAAAAGGTATAGCATGGCATTTTAATGGTTACCCTAGTTTTTTTTTTTAAATACATTCCCTTTATTTTGTTTTGAGTCAATTTTTGAGAAAATTGCCCCTACGGGCTAAATAGGAGTTAATAGGCCCCTTCCATTGGATATTTTAATTATCTCGACCCATCCTACACCCTCTTGCTTTTTGTCAAACCTTATGCGAATCACCCTGTATAACCCAACTAACAATTTAACTTGTAGTAGGTCCAGTTTTTAAAATTTGGAAAGCTATAGCTCGCATAGAATTTTTATTATGCTTAATTATGCAAAGCAATTTAAATAGCTTATTTAGGACCTTCAAAAATTAGTTCTTTAGAAAACTATTCCGATGGAGCTTACTTAAGACCTGTTAAAATCCTCCCGAAGTTAGAAAAAATTAATAGCTTTCATAAAGCATTCAGCTGAAAGTCATAACAAACATCTTCTATATGACTTACTTAATAAAGCCATATGTATGAAAATTTCGATTTAAGTCTGTGATTTGCCGGCTTTTCACGAGTCGATTTTTGCTGTTCGGATTTTTTCTTTTTAATTTGAATATTGTTTGTGTAATAAATTAATGGTTTTTAGGACTTGTCGGTGCGATTTTAGTCACCAAAAGATATTGTGGTAAATGCTGTAGCTGTGCGCCGCACCGAGTAGCATGATTCAAAGAGGCGACTTGCTGCAAGTCAAAAATCGACTCATGAAAAGCTGACATTATTATTACCTACATAATTTCGGAGAACCGAATCTTTACTGATGACTTATATATTAAATTGTCTTTATCTAAAATCTAGTCTAAATATCATTTGCATTTTGTTCAAACCAAACTTTCACAAATGTTAGGTATAGCTTGCACATTTTGTTAATAGCAAACTTACACAAGTGTAGGTATAGCTTGCGTATTTTGTTAATAGCAAACTTACACAAGTGCGTAGATATAGCTTGTGTATTTTGTTAATAGCAAACTTACACAAGTGTAGGTATAGCTTGCGTATTTTGTTAATAGCAAACTTACACAAGTGCGTAGATATAGCTTGTGCATTTTGTCAATAGCAAACTTATAAGTGTTTAGCTCGTGCATTTTGTTACCATTTACTATAACATATGCCTAGGTATATTTGTTTGTAAAGCTCATTCAATTAGAGAGAGAATGAGACAAACTATTTTAAAATATGCTACAATTTTGAATGTATTACTTCAAAGCATATGTTTCTAAAGCAAATACCTTAAGATTCAACTGATTACCAATTTTCCACTCCCCATTTGAGTTGTGGATTGGCGTAGTTGGTTGAGTGCTGGACCAGTAATCAGAGGGACGTGAGTTCAAATCTCGAAAAACCATGTAAGTAAAAGTAGGTTTTTTTAAAATTAATTTAAATTCTATACATTTCAGAATAAATAAAAAGCAGTACCAAACAACCCCCCTAAGAAATAGAAAAATATAGATAAAATATAAATAATAAAAATTAATTTGGAAGGCAAACACTTTACTTTTTTCTAATATAACTTCATTTTATAGTTGGTATAAGGCCTTATTGAAACATCCAATGCAAGCTATATTTCTTTGCATAGTACCCGCAAGTGAAAGTCTTATCGGAGTCTATTTGTCCTTCATAAGGCATTCATAAAACTGTTCGCGGAAAGTTATTTAATTGCATAACACTTGTGATTAAAGGTCTTAAGGGAGTTAAATAGCTTCTGTAATGTGCGCCAAAATGATTTGTATAAGGCCTTCTTTTGTTACTATACAAGCCAGAAAATAGCTTGCATTAACCCTACAACAAGTTAAATTGTTAGTTGGGAAGACATGAAAATAAATGGTCATTTTTAAAGTTCAATTTAATTGAACAAATTTTTGCCCAGCTGGGACTTTAAAAATGCCCAAACACCACTAAAATGACTCTGATGATCAACATGGCATTCATTAAAAATCTTGAGCTCACCCAAGTGTTGTTGTTTCATTCAAACATTCAATATTAATGTGATGGTGCGAAAGCTTGGCAACCTAACTGCAAGTGTGTTATCACACAGAAACTCCTTATACTTATCATTTATACATTATTCTTATTCGGCGCATTCATGACATCTCGGGATTTTCAGGTACCCCGGACATAGTTCTTCAAGTCATGTGGTTGTCTCGTTTACCTTCGCACGTGCGAGGTTCCCTCAACTGTCAAAGGGGATTTAAACTCGCTAGCTGATGTGGCAGATAAATTCATGAGCCACTCTTCAACACCAAACCCGATTGCTGCGCTAACACCATCGCCTCCGAGAACCCAACATTCTGTTACAAAAAATATTAGCAGTATATTGCAGGGGCTTACCACAATAGAAAAGCAACTCAAGCAAAAATATTTTCCAAATGCCATAAAATTCACTCACCAACCAACAGCAAGCAGTCGCTACAAGTCAGAAAGCCGTCAGCGCAACTCCTCACCACGCCACTGTTAATTCTACCGACGCACGATAAGGCTCGAAAGCGCAAAAATGCCACCATGTACTTACAACCAGGGAAATGTCCACCAGCAACTTTAAGTGAGACTTCTTCAGTTGCTGGCAAGTCTTTATTGACGATAAAATTTCTGGCTATCATTTTCTTATAGATAGCAAAGCTGTCATATCAACTTTAGCCGTTAAAAACACATCCAAACTGCAACCAGATTCCACAGTTCTTCGAGCAGTCAACGGCACCAAAATGACAACTTTTGAGATGACAACACTCGCTTTAGATTTTGGCTTGGGACGTACGCTCCGTTGGACCTTCATTCGTGCAGCACATTCCACACTCAATCGTGGGAGCTGATTTTTTGTGCTTTTTCCGCCTATTAGTTGATGTTCATGGCCGTCGGTTGGTGGATTAGGGCTCTAACAGCAGCACCTCACCTCCTCTTACATCATCAGATGACGTTTCGGTAAATGCTTTCAACCACAACGATGCCTACATAAACCTTCTTCTGCGATATTCTAAAATCACCTTACTACTTAGTGCTCTCCGAACACCACAGCATGCATTGGAACACCACCTGGAAACTACTGGTGCACCCGTTTACTGTTGCGCAAGATCAATTCCACCGAAGGTCAGAGTTCCAATGTATTTTGAGTGATGGCATTTGTCGCCCTTCAAGAAGTCCGTGGACCAGCCCACTCCACAACAAAGAAGGATGTCACAATCCGCCCTTGTGTTGATTATAAGCGCCTTAATGCCGTAACACTACTCGACAGGTATCCTTTGCAGCATCCATTTTCCACGTATTTACTGTCATTAGCACCGAAATCAGACCTCGGCATCATCGTCACATCGACTTTCCATACATGAGAAGAATGAAGGTAAAATTTTCCGACCAAAAAATTTATTTAAGCAGTAGTCATTCCGGAATAAAATTCGTTCGTTTCGTTATCGAATAAAATTCAGTTCTCGCCAGCAGTAAGGTTTGAACACGTCCACATCGACATCGTCGGTCCATTACCGAACCGACCTGCAACGGTTCCATTTACCTACTCATATGCATCGATCGACCATCACGCTGGCCGGAAGCCTTTCCATTACTGCGACTTCTGTAGCCGATGCATTGTTTTTCAACTTGGTGGCACAATTTGGTTGTCCTTTGCGCATGACTACAGATCAGGGCCGCCAATTTGAATCTGCTCTGTTTCATCGCTTTTCCCAATTCTTGGCTCCGAACGCATCCACAGTCTATCGGGGTAGTAGAGCGCTGGCATCGCTCATGAAAAGCAACTCTAACCGCACATATTTCTGATAGTTGGGTGACTGATCTACCTGCCGTCCTCCTCGGACTTCGCCCAATGGTCAACGACTCCTGTACCGCACCTGCTCAACTCATGTTTGGCAAACAATTATTTAAAATTTTCCTTACTTTTGTACTAGATTACATTATACTTATTAAAAACTTCCAATATTGCATCCTTCCTACGGCAGCACTGACAAATTGAAAATAAATAACAATTATACAACTCAATAAAAAGAAAAATCAAATCATACAAGAAATTACATTTATATTACAGTTTCATTTTCAGCTACTTTGTTGAATTGCTACAGCATAGCTTTGTTTTATGTTATTGGTGTCTTCTTTTGTGTTCATTAATTGTAACTAATTAAAACAAATAGCATTGCTCAGCAGCCATAGTACGGAGACTATACGGAATTCCAAAGATTCATAAGCTAGGTCTACCTCTACGTCCAATATCATCTTCGATGAATGTTCCATGTTTCAATATTCAATTTATCCAAACATATAGTAACAATTGTGTAAAACATCATATCGCACAAATATAAATTAAAAAACTCCTTCCAACTTAAAGAGAAATTAAAAGATATAGTTTTGGACGATGAGGGTGTTATGGTTTCGTTCGATGTTGTTTCGTTGTTTACCAACATCCCCACTTTTTTAGCAATAAAAAACATCTTAAAACAATTAAGCATATTACAAAATCACACAAAAATACCAAAACAAAAACTTCTAAAACTTCTACAGCCAAATTAATAAACGTGGAATAGCAAAGGGTTAGGTCTTATTTCGTGGACTAAATGCAAAGTGCTATGAATAAAACAAAATTTCTACTAAGGGACGTTTACTAAGTTAAACCACCGAAGAAGGTGGTTAGAAATGAAGACCATTCGTGGATGTCCCCATAAAACATTGGGATCTTTATGTCTTTTAATTTGATCCCATGGTGACTGGTGGGAGTTTGTGATTTGGTTGCTAAGTTATTTATAGCCGCAAAATATATGTTTTTTGATTTTTGGTATTCCGTTTCATTAAATTGATTGTTCACTACCAGATTTATTGTTAATTTTAAATATACAGGCGCAAAATTTTAAACGATTTAGTACGATGTTAAAGCCATTTTATCATACTAAAAAAGGCTTTAACATCATACTAAATCGTTTAAAATTTTGCGCTACAGTTTTTAAGTCCTGTAATTCTTCTTTTAGCAGGCTTATTGATGCTTCCCTTGTTTGATCAGTGGAGAATTCTTTTTGTTTTTCATTTATTTCTTTTGCAAATTTTTCCAACTAAATTTGAGCACATGTTCCGGTCAAACGTAGACCAAATTTAGTTGGAAGAGAAATAAATGTTTAATAAATAAATAAACTTATATAAAAATATTTGGTTTAAATGCTATTTTGCGGTCCCGAAAACACCTCTGTGGACCTCCGCCACTGATAATAATTTAAAAATTCCAAATTAAAAATTGTAAAGTCCAATGTGTATTTTCTTATGTCGTTTCCTTAAATATTTATAGTATCCAGTATTCATTTCAGTCTTCGAAATCGAATTTGTTTTTCCATTTATTACAGTTGTCCAAATCTAAAAATATTCTTCAAAACTGCAGAAAACAGTGGTGGAGATATTGGATTTCGTTGTCGAAGTTCTATTTTATTTGAAAGCATCCTTAAATTTGATCTGTTTTTATTTTATTTGAATTCCCTTTGAAAATCCTTTATTGTGGTCTTTACACAACAAGATGTACCTATGTTTTGATTACCTAGTGCTGTACAAATGCAAATGTATACCACTGTGTCAAAAACTTTAGCAAAATCAATAAATAGAAGATAAAGTGTTTTTTTGTGTACTTATTGTGATTTGATTTATCATTTTTAGATGGTCAGAATTTGGGAAATCTTCTCTCCCTTGCTCCCCGCCCGGGTTGTTTTGTTGAGTGACTTGTGACTTATTTATTTCGTTCTCATACTGATGGGTCTATAATTGTTGATGTCATCTCTGTATACTTATTTATGTTATCTATAACATTATATATAAATCTATTTCCATTGTTTGCGTATTTTTCAGAATAGAAAATAATAATTTTGTATAAACTGGAATTAGAGACTCTTTTTCATATTTTAGCACATTTGTCATGACATATTGTCATTTATCAATAGATGTTGCGATGCGATGTCAGTTTCCGTAAGATTAAAAAAAAATTTCGGGTATATTATATTTTGATTGTTTGTAAAAGTATTCCAACTGGGATAATTATCTTTTCCGTAGTTTGAGTTGAATAAATATTTAAAGAAACGTGTGAAATATGTGATGTCTTCTTTAATGTCTTTTCTTTTACTTGTTAGTTACCTAATATTTAGGATATATATTTTATGTTGGATCTGGGTTTTATTATTGTGTCTTTAGATGTCGCTTTTAGGACCTTTCCTCCTTCTGAGTGCAAGCACTAGGTAACTTGATTTAATACTTCTATTAAGTTATTTCATTTGGAAACGAAAATGTGTGACCTGCAATCTTTCAATACTTACGATATAATTCATCTAGAAGTCAAGAAATTAGTGCTGGCAGGCTGTAGCATGCTGATCGAATTTTTATTGGCCAGCAGGCAGGTGAATATCCACATCTGATTTGTATTGAATTGAATGCATTATGTCGAACTACGAGCATATGTTTACTAAGGTACCCTATCAGTAACTGGGTACTGCTGCTGATCCACCTTCATGTATTAAGTGCATTCATCGGATTTATAAAATTTGGTCTCTGGCTAGAATGAATTTGTACAGAGCTTCTGCATAATAAACTACCAAAATTATCAACTACATTTCTAATAAGTTGTATTGTATTGTATTGTATTTCATTTCGCTCTTTTCTAATTCCAACACCAAGGAAATTGTTGGAGTTTTTGTCAACGAATTCGCATCTACTTACTATTTCAATGTTAAGTTTTCTGGTGTCTTGGAATCGGATTACACGATTAGAATGTCATCCATAATAGCTGTGGTTGTCAATAATATAAACGTAGTTTTCAGCATGACAATCTTTGTTTTCAATATGACAACCCCGGTAGTCAATATGAAAATCGTGGTTCTCAAAATGACAATTACCCTCTAAAATGACCGTAACGAAGTGTTACCCTTTCTCCCGAACCACCCGACATCTCACAGCTAACAAAAAACAAATCACATAAACCAACACCCTAACATCGCAGTAAAAGCAGTATATAAGATAACAGCACCCTTTAGTAGGAACTATGTAATTATTAATTTATTTGTTATTTATGTCTCAATAAAATCACACTTTACTACTATTACTACTACAGCACCCTTTACATAAACATCCAACTACCATATATATCAGCCTAGAACTCATCATCATTATCACATACAGTGTTGCCGGGAAGAAATATTTCAAGGTAGTACTGAAGCCAAAAAAGAGGAGTATTTTGAAAAAAATAGTAGTACAGACATTTTTTAGTCTTCAAACTTTATTAAAAAAATATCATCAAGAAAAAAATCAGTTACAAAAAAAAAACATAAATAAATAAATTATTAATTCTAAGTTAATATCTTTTCTATCACACAAAATCTGTCTTGTGGCAGATAGCGTAATGCATAGTTATATTTGCCTTTTTTTGCCTTTACCTGCTCCAAGGAATCCAATTTCACTAAATATCTATACAATTAAAGTTTACTTTGAATTTTTCTAACAGGAATTACAATATTTCAAACATTAATTAACAAACCTTTTCATTTTATTGAACTATACATACAAATTTACGGAGCTGAAAAAAAAAAAAAAAAAACAACCACCAAACCAAAATTTCAGGTAATGAGGTAACCATAAAATAAATACCGAACTGACAGATGTAAATTGAACGTAGACGTCCACGCCAACGAAAAACAAAAACAAACAAGAAAGAGGGAAATTCCCTTTTTGACGACAGTTTGGAAGATTAAAGTGCTGCCAAATTTGATTTAAATTTGAAGTGAATTAAATTTATAAAGTTAACATTATACTTTGCTGCAAGTGTAAGATATTTTAGGTCTTTAAAAAAAATAGGAGTAAGAATGTAAAAGGAGGAGTACAGGAGTACGAAGGTGTTGAAAGGAGTACAATACTCCTATGGGAGTACTTTCGGCAACACTGATCACATACCATCCACTCACCATCCATCGCTTCCATCATCAAAATTCACGTTAACATTCAATAAATATATTTTTTTGTAACCCTAGCGGTTCACATTTCCACACCTCCTTTAGTAGGATCGAGTTAGAAGAGCAAAGAATAGGCTTCCACTTGGTTTTAGTTGGTAATAGCTTCAGGTTAATTTTCTTAATGCATTCATGTACCTGTAAAGTTAAACCTTAAACCGGTCCGAAAAGAACCCAGATTCCGACCGATACTCACCTCTAAATTTTTAAGTAAACAGCGGTCTCACTTATCTCTCCCTCGGATAAGCACTGGACTGGACTTGAATCAGATTCGTACCGTTTTACCCCGGTTCACTTCTTGTAAGTGTATCTCGAGGTCTAAGTTTACTCCTGTAGCTCATATTAAAATAGTTTTGTATTTTAATGACATACCGTGTGAGATTGTAAAACAATAAGAGTATTCCCGCAATGATAAGTTTACCATTTAGTTAATGAACTGTCAAATTTTGTATAAGAAATGATTTACACATTTCGGTTAAAATTCCCCAAGAAAATGTGTAACTTATCATTTTACACAATTTGTAAACTTACGACGTTGCATGAATGCCCTTAAAAATTATAATCTGTTTAATGGTTAAACGCATGCTTTACTTGCTTTCTTTGGCATAACCTAGACTCCGACGAGCTTACCTCAGCCTCTAGAAGAAAGCATCACAAATACAAACTATATTTAAATATAATCTTGAATTGCCTGTTAAATTATATACAAAAGCTCCTTAAAACTGTAAAGCCTTGCTATGTCTGTTCTTGTATCATAGTGTAAATCAGTCATGAATTTTATTTTATTTGATACGTTTACCATGAAATAAAAACCTTTAATTGACAAATCAAAATTAGTTACATACATCTTTTTGTTTATTTCAACAGTTCACTTTTTTTTTCTAATTTTTCTAATTTTAACAATGAATAAAAACTACTTCAACTAAATACAAAGTTTCAAACAAAATTTTCTTATGCATACCTAAATACACACATCTTTTTTTTATTTACAAATATAATAAACTAGGGGGTATTCCTGCTTGATAGAAAAAAAAATTTTAAAAAGATAAGAACAATAACGTTGCTAGGGTTTATCGTCTCTGTAAATATTGGCAAATTCAACATTTTTCAATATTAAAAAAAAAACGTTTGATATATTTTAACTTAATATGCCTTTAAGCTACCAAGCGTAAATACCCATAAAGAAACTTTTAAAAAGATACATTACTGTTAATTTTTAAATTGTTAATTGGTAAAAAATTCAAATAATAAAATTCTTTTTATTTTGCGCATCTTTTGCATATGCTTATCTGTTTAGTTTTTTGTTAAATAGTTCATGACTGTTTCTAGTTTCGATATCCTTAGAACATTGTACTATTTGGATGGGGTAGGTTCCGTTTTTCCGAATTTCATATAATATTGTTTTCATTTCGATAATTGTTGTATTCACAGTCAGCATCATGTACATTTGCGCTATTTGGCAACATCGTTGTTATTGTTGTATCCTGTAATCTGTAAATACAATATTTAATATAGAGAATTAAAAACAATTAAAAAAAATTTACGAAATGTAAAATATTGTATCGTATAGATTCAGGGTGGGATCAGAGAAAAAGGGGTACAGTTAAGAAGTTAAATAGATACAAACACAAAAATAAAATACCTATGCATAAAATACTTTAAAATAATAGTATAAATATGTATGTACGTTCTTAAAAAGTTCAGAGAGTGTATTACCATCAACTCATCTGCAAAATATAATTGGAGAAAAACATATCCGATTAATGGAATCAGTTTCGTAGGCATAGGTTTGATGTTACTTTTGGCAAAATTATTTGATTTTTATCGTTTGGTTCAAATTAAAACACTTAAGTTTTGAGCCTAGTTCAGGTAATTAAGAAGCACATAGGTACTTTTTCAAATATTATAATATAATAATTTCAACAAGTTGTCTTTAATAGTAGTAGTCTGTAATATTACAGAAGAATCTTTCTTTTCATTTATTTTTTTAAGATTATTTTAATTTTTTTTTAATGTTGACCGTAACATTCTTAATTTTGATGATGCGTTCAAGAATTTCATGTGGTATTTGGTCAATGAGACGAGTAATATGTGCTTCCAATTCCTTTATTGTAGCCGGGTTTTCCGGCGTTTGCTTAAATCCCAGACAAACGTTCTAGGATGATATGCCCGTGGCGTTTTCTTGGACAAGCATACATAGAGTGGCACGCTTCGCGGGTTTAAAGGATTTTAACTCTCTTTTTGAGTCCTCTGTACCGTTCCCGCAACTTCGTTGCTCAGCTTAGGGTATGCAGTTTTACTAATAAACATAGTGCCGTAAATAATTTTAAAAAATCTAGAAAGTATTTGTGGACCTTTTCCTTTCTAAAATCAGGGGCTATTTCCCCCTTTTTTGTAGACTGTTGGCTCTTCGGGATGGGTTATAAGCCCACAACAGATTTGTGGATTTCTAACTCACAAGCTGTATTGCAAGTACTTGTTGGAACCAAATGTCATAGAAATTACGGATTTCAGTTTTAAAAGTCCCACTGCTTCTGAGTTAACTCAGGTTTAATTTATTTGCATTAGTTAACTTTGCTTAAGATGGAATGAAGGTGTTCCGAAATAAACATAAAGTGAGTTGAAAAAATTACGATTAATTAAAATTAATTAAAATGGAAAGGCTTTTATTCCATTTTAATAAATTTTAATATTCGGTTTTCAATTTTGTGAAAATCAAGTGATTTTGTTGTTGTACGATTTGGAAAAAATTACCCAAGGCTTGGGTGTTATGAAATTCTTGTTTGGGTATTATGCAGTTACAATTTAAAATCAGCTTAAGTAATCACAGCTCTTGTATTCACTATTACTTTGATGGGCAATATATATATATTTGTTTCTTAACTTACCTTCGTATTGTACTTTGTTGATACGATCGTCTAGAAGTGAATCTCCTCGACGCAGTGCTTGTAAGTGATGTGTCTCGAGCGCCTATAGTATCCGCCCTTTTTTTTCTTCCCACTGCATATCCTTGACAAAACAAATATCTACATAAAGGAGCGAAAATTTGTTCTCTTATCAGCAATGTTTACTCAGATCTAACTTGGTTGTATTGTTTATTTTAGAAAAAAGTATAACACTTAACACACATTTATGTAGAAAAAGCACGAGACACACATAAAAAGCATTTAGTTTTTGTCTACTTATTTTGTCCTTACAATGTATCAGTCCTCGTTGTTAAAATGAATTTTGTTTGAGTTTTTTTGTCTCAACTTTATATTTAATAGTAATATAATTTTTATTAAAGTGGCGCAATTATTTTATTTATATGTCATGCGTCTGGATTGTAGTTAATAAACAAATACCTATTAAAGTGTTTTCGGAATGCACCACTAACAAAGTACAATGCAACTGGATTCGCACAACTGTTGGCAAACGATAAGCAAAAACCAAGAATTCGAAGCACATGCCAAAATGAATTGTAGTCATTTTGCGATGTTGGCCTGAGAAAATATAATGTTTAAAGAAAATAGACGTATTATAGAATTTCGGTGACAAAAGAACATTTTTCAAATGAAGCTTACCAGTAGTAAAACCATAACATGAAAACATGGTATGGGAGAAAACAAATTCCAAAGATAACTACAAACGCAAGAACTGTGACTGCTACTTTCTTTCGAGCACGTACCTTAAAAAGTGGAAGAAAAATTATTAAGATTAAGTTCAAGGATATGTATTTATATGTAAATAAATTGTCTTTTTTTTTATTTTTCAAAAAATACATGATAAAAAAAAACGATAGAATGATACCCAAATAAAAACAAAAATCTGCTGGTAGACCAGGACTCCTTACACTAACACTCAACAAACATGAATATTAGACAACATTTCGCCTAATTTATTTTTAAAAATACGATAAATGGATGCTATGTACACTTATATATGTTATATCAGAGCCAACTTGTGCGCACCCACAAACACTTGACTTTAAATTTCATACCTAATTAATACAAACAATATATCAAAGGATAAACAAAGATGATACAATCATCATTCAATAGTAGTAGTAAGTAGTAGTAGTAGAAGTGTGATTTTATTGAACAAAGAATTAAAAATCATGTTTTACAAATTTCACAATATAGCATTCGCTTTTGCCGTCAGCCAGAAAAAAGAGAGTATTATTTCCGATAAATTACAATTGAATTTGTTTTAAAAATATTTAAGTAAAAGTAAAATATATCTTTAGTAAAAATATTGAAAGTTTAAAGATTTTCTGAAGGTTTCAAAATGCTTCATTTAAAATTTGATTGCGATATCTTAAGGCGGCTTTCACATAACCGTATAACACAGTCCACTCATCTTGGCCGTTTAGGGCTTCAACAGCTTCACTCCAAGTTAAGGTAGGCCTTCCCCAATAGGCACGTCTTATTTCCTTCAGAACGGGACAGATGGTTAAGAAATGGTATGTGTCTTCTGATGATCAGAGGTTGCACAGCGAACACTCTGTATTTCTCTCTGGGCCATACGGTTGGTAATTCATCTTTCAATAGCATTCAACTGCAAATCAGCACCTCTAAAAGTATCATTGTATCATCCGCAGTTAAACTAAGATTTGCTGCGTTAGCATTTGGGATCACTCGATCTCATTATTTTTTAGTCTTAACATTTTGTGTCAACGTATAAGCTGAAGATTTCCCCCGACCCACGGTAAGGGATTAAAAGCTTCAAATAAAATACTTACAAAAAATAAAAACGGTTGTTTAATTATTTTTTTTTCGCAAAACAACTTTTGTTTACTCAAATATAAATTACATATATATATATATAAAATAAATAACAATTTAGTACGGAAAGGTGCGTCTGGTGCGTAAAAAATACATCGATTGGTTTGCTGACATAGGCTAAACTAATTTTAGTCTTATTTGTATTTGTATTGATTTATTTTGTTTTTAACATTTTTATTACACTTTTCCCTGTCCATAATTCCCGATAGGCTAAAGACGTGTGCTGCCACTATCTACACTCCTTACTATTATCTATTGGATGCACTCCAAGTTTTTCGTTTTAGGAGTGTAAGTTGGGCTAGGAGAAATTATTTTGGTATAATTATTAGTCCATTTTAAAAACTTTTTTCAACACAATGAAAATAGCCCAATTTCACTGAGATTTACAATTCGTCTCACTTAATTGCGGACATCCAATTTTTGTTTTAATTTTACAATAATTTTCAAATTATTCTTTAATCTGTGAAAATCTGTTTTAAAAATGAGATCATATAGAAAAAAGGTTTTTTGGAATAAGTTCAAAAATTTGGATTTTATGAGGCTTTTCCAAATAAGGTACAAAAATTTATCTTTTTTTGTCTTTGATATATGTAATACGTTTTTAAAATTGACCGATAAGTAAATATAAAATAATTTCCCCTATCTACAAGAGCTTAAAGCATGTCATTGAGGGCTAAAACGCCACAAATAATTTTGTTTAGTATTCCTGTCCTGAATGATCAATAGCCGCGTTTTATTATCTACGGGTCTGGGTTATCTTTTAACACGTAATACAAAAACATTGGATCTAGGTTATTATAGGGGTTTCCTTAATGGATCAAGAAATTAGTTTTTACTTTGGCGGATAGATGTATATTAAAGCTTTAAAAGCTTTTTAAATGGTAAGGAAAGTGTAAAGTAAAATGAATAAACATGGGAAAAAAAGATATAAGTATACAACATTGTTTTCATTTACATCCGTATCATTTTATTATATTGGGGTGAACCGTATGGGTTATTGGCGATAATAAAACGCGGCTAAAATATCGAAAGATGGGTCTTGCTGTAATGATGTAAATGAGCAGTGAGCACTTTTTTTTGACACCTTTTGCAATTTTTTATTTGATGGCCATGAATCTGTGACCAAAGTTGTATCCTTACAACTGAGCAAATAGTAAATTCGTTGCTTACTCTACGTCTAATGTTAGTTTTTGGTTATATTGGTTCTACGGAACTACTCGCATCGTTATTTAAAAAAATACTACACTTCTTTTAAGAGAGGATCTAAATCTTGGCTGAAAATGATTCTGTTCTAAAAATAAACATCAACCCTTCATTATTTTTTCAAACTTGATTAACAAATGAAAACGCATTTTTGCGTGAATTTTTGGACATCCATAATTAAGCTGGCCATCCAAGTGGCTCGGCCCAGTCATTTGATTTTCAACAAGTCGGAAATCACTCGCTCGTGTATGACAAGTAAGTATTTATATCTACAGATGACATATCACAGCTGGAAGATATAGAGGTACATACATATATAAAGAAAGAAGAACATTTTTATAAGGGGTTTTTGTGTGATAACACACTTGCAGTTAGGCTGCCAAGCTTTCGCACCATCATATTAATATTGAAGGTTTGAATGAAACAACAACAATTGGGTGGGCTACCACCAAGATTTAGGCTGGAGTTATAGCTATTTCACGACTGCCAGGCCGATCATCAGACTCCTTTAGTGGTGCTTGGTCATTGTTCAATTTTATTTGAAAAACTTTTTTTTATTTATATCTTTATTAACAGGTAAGTAAATTACAATGCTAATATATAATTAGTGAGCCTTAGCTACCAGCTCGAAAAAGAAGAACAGTTTTAAGCACGATGAGGTATTTTATTGGAATTTATGTTAAAAAAAAAAACATTGAGGAATTGGCGAATGTCATTGTCCTACTTTGGGCAATAACTACAGAAAGTTTGACCTATACGACCAGCAATGTTTTGATTTGATTTTTTTTTTTTTTTTAAGATTTAAAATGGCGGCAAGATCTTAGGGAGGGGATGCTATAACTGGGTTAGGGCTGTCTACGCTATGAGGCACGGTCTTGTCTCGTAGCCTTTGGCATAAATTTCGTGTCAGTCTCGTTAAAATTTATATAAATTTAAATATAATTTCAGTATCGTCTCAGTATCAGTCTTGGTCTCATGTATAAATATTAAATAAGTTTCGTATCGCCCTCATCATGTTTTTATTTTGAACAAATATTGAACAAGACTTTAAAACTAACGCTGCTTAATATTGAATTCAATTTAAAATCTAATTTTCTTATCTTTATTTTCTGGTGACGTCACCAATTTCATGAAAAACATAAATACATAAGATAAATAGATAAATAGATAAATAGTAGGCATCGTCTCGTTGCCAGCTCTTAACTGCATGTTGTATGCTTTAGACTTAAGAAACCACAAAATCCAAAATTCAGTTTTTTGTTTTCATCGAAAGTAACATTTAAAATTATATATACCTATAACTTAGAATCCACACGTACACACAGAAAACATGAAAATAACAAACCCTTCAGGCTTTAAATTTCAAGGTAAAATCAAGCAGATTTTTGTATCCATACAGAGTGTTTCCTAATTAATGAACAATATTTTAGTAAATGATTTATCGGCGTATTCTAAAAAAATATAATGTGGACTTCATTATCTTAAAAGTACCCGACCAATGTTGAAACAGACTTAGAAATTGAATATCTGAAGACTCAAAGAGGTTATCAATTATCAAATTTTATTTATTTATCAATTTATTTATTTATCAATTTTATTTAAATGCAGTTTCAAAGAATACAAAGGTTGTAAATAAACGAAGGCATATAACAAAGATATTTGGGTATACTTGGGTCAGGGTACACCAAAGTAAATTATTTAAGTACGATTTCTTTCATGCACATGCCAAGTATTATTCAATAATTATGAAACACCCTGTATACCAAAAGTTTTTTCGTTATTTAACTCTTTGATATATCCATGAACCCTTAATATGGGTTTCTAGCGAGCTTGTCACTCGAAACTCGATTATGCAGTTGACAGCATCCAATTTCAATACCTCTAGGACTATGTGAATTTTTTTCAAATGGGCGATTGTTTACGCTGATGTAACTCAGCAACTCCATTAACAACATCTGAAACAATAAATTGCTTCGCTCATTGACATTGCCTTGCATTTTGCCAATGGAGAAGTTTTATTTTCTTCCATTATAAAGGTAATGTTTATGATTTTCAAAATGGTAAAAAATGAAATTGACTGAAGACAACTAACGTGGCGTATGTACTATGTATGTATTAGGTACTGTAGGTACTGATATAATGGGGATATTACGATTTGTACGACGCGAGTCGAAAAATAATAACGAATTTTTATAAAGTGGTGCAATAAAAGCATTTTTACTATAGCAAGGGGGTCTATTCCCCCCCCCATTTAGGCGGTAGGGTCAATTTTCTAAGAAATAACTTAAAATTAAAAAAATGTTATTCTGCCAAAAAAATGTATTTATTTTTTTAAATCTAGAAGTCTGTTCTTTTATTTTATTTTTGAATCAAGTTATTTTTAATAATGATTTTCGAAAAAAAAAAATTTATAAAAAAAAATTGTGTACTGGTGTCTACTAGTGAACATTGTTTGAGAAAATTAAAAATTACAGCAAATATTTTTCTTTATTAGGATTTTATTTTTTTGGTTATATTTACATGCGTAAAGTTATAAAGAGAATGAAGAACATACAGTAACCGGAGCACCGGAGTTGTGTGAGCGGGACGGATCTGATTTTCTGGTTTTAAGTATTTGATTAAAAATAATTAGGGACAGTGAATAATAAAAGCTGACCTAGATCCTAATTTCACAATTATGAAATAAATTAAGTACACAACTTTTTTTGAATTTAAAAAATAATTTTTTTAAAAACTTTAATAGAAATAACTTTATTTAAAAATAAAATTTAAAAAATTAAATTAAATTAAATTAAAATAAAATAAATTATAATGTTTTGGTTAAAGTGCATAGCAACTCTTAGTAAAAATTTTTACACGTAAACAATAACAACAAAAAAGTTATAATATTAAAAAAATATAGATAGTACCTACTTTCTTGTAAGTGTTGTGCTTGTCACTTAAAAAAAGTGGTTATTATTTCTGCGGTGCCGTGCGTCGGTCGGCCGTACGTATCGTATTGCCGCCGTATATAATATTCGCATTTGTTTATGTTTCTTTGTCTACATTGGAAATTATCATCAGAAAAAATGTCCACACTATAGCAATAAATTAACACAACTGCCTCAAGTATTTCCAGTGGTGGGTTCATATCAGTGTATACTTACTTGTATATTTAAGAAATTTTGGTGGAGTTAATGTCCACCTTCACCTAGATATATTAAAACGATAATAATATTATTTTTAGTGAAAACCGAGCTTCAATTACTACATAACACCAAATGATATCAGCAGCTTGATTTATAAAAAAATATCATTAAATATTCATAAGCTCGGAACCATTGTTAAACCTTTCCACAAAATTGACCGATTTTTTAATCCATTACTAAAAATTGTAAGAAACATTAAGGCTATGCCTCGAAAATTATAACAAAAAAGACAAATCGGCCGACACTGGAAAAATCGGATATTATATAAATGTAGGTATCCAGACACAGGAGACAAAAAAAAAAACATTAATTTATATTTTTAATTACAAGAATATACCTACTAATCTTAGTTTGCTTATTAAAAAAAGATTTCCTAAAACATAACGTTGGAAATACCAATATAAAATAGAATATTGAATTTAATCCTTTTCACATTAATAACTTTTTGGTACCTATACATTTTGGTATGTATTTAAAAACTTGTATGGAAACTAATCAATCAATTTATGTAAATGCCAAAACACATTAGTCCATTTTGATTTGTTTGTTTAAAGTTTAACTATCAAATAAATACAGTCATGTTTAATATTGAAACTGTTTCAACATCTTCTTTGTTTTACTAAATTTAAAGAGAACTTTCCTTTCGGTTTATTTTAACCCATAACCAACTCCAATGATTACGCAGAAGACTCCTACACACAGGCAACACAACGGGTTGGTTTTATAGCCCAAACACATAGTCGTGGGAAATATGTGCGTCGGTCGTTCGAACTACTTTGATATAGAGTGATAGGTATATGGAAAACTTCATTAAAAAAGGACCTTTTCATATGGCACAATATGTACTATTAATGTTTTTTATAGACATTTAAAGCCTTTTATGGGCTATTTTCAAGTGCAAACTTAGCTCTGTTTATACTTTTTTTTCATGAAACATTTCAATTACATATGTGTTTATAAGAAAAATAAATGTCCGTATGATACTTTGAGTAGTTAGTTCTTTAAAGGATATAAAATTGAAAGAAAAAATTGCAAATTTAAATATGCTTTAAAAGAAAGCTTATTACTTCAAATGTATGTAGGATGTTGGCGTTATCGCCATGGTGAGCTTAGCAATCGTAAAAATTTCAACATGCTTTGGTCAATGAAAAATATGGTATTATGAAAAACACAAACAAATAAAGACTGCTTGTACCTCTGATTGATTGATAAAACCGATATTACTTAAAGGTAGTGTCATAAAACTTTTTTTGTCTCAAAGATTCTGATCAAACATAAATTTTTGAATTATATAAAATAATATAATGACTACCTACATTATATTATTTTATATATAATTTTTAAACATAGTAGGGGGATTCATGCAACGTCGTAAAACACTAGATAAGTTTATCTTTTGGATAAATTTATCTTTTGGTAAATGAACTGTCAAATTTTGTATGGGAAATGGTCTACGCAAATTGGATAAAATAATGATTATCTAAGGATTTTGTTGCGGAAACTTATACAAATTTATTTGGATAAACTTATACAAACGTCATTTTGACTTTTAGAATTCATTTTCATTTCATTTGTTTTTCATTTCATTTATTTCGAAAAGTTTTATATTTACAGAGACACATTAAGATTTAAATCTTTTAGAGTATCAATAGATTAAATTACAAAATAATTGATCTAACTTATTCAAAAAGTTGAAAACAAAAGATATTCTTAGTCTAGGAACCTATACATTCATTAAATTCATATCTACATATATAGTAAGTACTTAATTAAAACAAAATTAGGATATAAGTTTAAAAAAAAAAAGAAGAAAATCGAAGAAAAGTTTAATATATATTTAATTCTGATTTGAATAGTGCAAAAATAGTTTCCTCTTAAAAGCTGAAGGTGCGGTAGTACTTTGCAATTCATTTGGAAGTGAATTCCACAAACGAATTGCAGAGACGTAAAATGAACGTTCAGCTATGCTGTGTGAAAAACGCGGTAAAATTAGTTTTAATCCTCTTTGTGAATGGGCAAAATTAAGAACTTCAGTTAGGTAACTAGGACACCTATTGTGGATGATACCATGGATTCTTAAAACGAGCCTGAACTTAAGGTAATCATCGAGATTCATTCCAAAGAGAATGTGTCTTAAATGTGATACACTGGTATATCTCGGAATACAGTAAATAAAGCGAATACAATCATTAAGAGCAACATTAAGTTTGCGCTTACACTCACAGTCCAGAATTGGATATATCGAGTAGTTAAAAGTAAAGTAAGGCATTATTAATGACTTTATGAGGTGTTTCTTCATATTGGGTAACAATAAGTCAGAGGAAGATCTCAGAGTTCGCAATCCAGAATAAATATTTCGAATGGTGTCTGATATAGCTTTGCAGCAACTGAGACTGCTATTCATTCTATATCTATATCTATATCTATATATATATAAGTATTTAACATCCTCCACGTAGATAATTACTTCATTATCAAGAACAACAGCAGGGAAATCTAAGGGATTGTGCTCATCTCTGGAACATAACATAGCAACAGACTTCGTAGGGTTAAGTTTCATTTTTTCATTTTGTTGTTATTAGACCAAGTAAGGATATGGCTTAAATCCTCATTTAACCTAACTATGCAGTCCTCCATCAAACCAATTCTACGAAAAGTGTATAGTATTACATCATCGGCATACAAATGAACTCGGCAGTTAGAAACGATATCGGGAAGGTCATTTATAAATAACGAAAATAAAAGAGGTCCTAGGACCGAGCCTTGAGGTATTCCGATATTGGAAATAAGAGGACTAGAAATACCAACCTCAGTTTTTATTCGCTGAACTCTATCTATGAGGATGTTGCACAAAAGCCTAAGTGATGAGCAAGAAAAATTTAAACTTCTCTTCAGTTTGGAAAGTAGGAGGGAGTGATCAATGCAGTCGAAGGCTTTAGAAAAGTCTAGAAGAACAACAACTCCAAAGTCACCGGAGTCAAGGGCAAAGCGGATATCCGAAGTAACTGTTATGGCTGCAGATTCACAACTGTGCTTATTGCGAAATCCAGATTGCCATTTTGAGAGTAAGTTATGTCCATTCAAATAAACTTGGATTTGGTCATGCAAAATTTTTTCAAATAACTTACACGGAAACGACAAAATACTGATAGGTCTGTATTCAGAAGGGGTGGAAGGATTTGATTTTTTGGGAACTGGTATATGGTATATGGTATATGGTCATGCAAAATTTTTTCAAATAACTTACACGGAAACGACAAAATACTGATAGGTCTGTATTCAGAAGGGGTGGAAGGATTTGATTTTTTGGGAACTGGTATAATGCAAGCACTTTTCCACACATCAGGAAATTCACCGCTATATATGCAAAAATTGAATATGTGAAGTAAGTAATTGATTAAGATTGGGAGTATAAGCCTAATAAATTTTGGCGAAATATTATCAAGACCAGTCGCATTCGATTTCACTGATCTGACGGAGTTAAGTAGTTCGTAGGCACTAATGCACACAAACGAAAAAGAGTTTTCACTTTCAGACAATGTAAAAATATCTTGGGGAATACTTGAGCTTGACAAAGTTGGAATCAAAACATTAGACATCACTTCTGGTCTAAACAGACACTTACCTTTGTTTTTATCCTCTTTGACACCAAGTTTTTTCAGATTGCTCCAAAGTTGCTTTGAACTGAGGGAAGGATCAAGTTTTTGTATAAAATATGCTCGTTTGGAGCTACGAATAACAGAATTTACTTTGTTTCGGGCAAAAATATACTGCCTTTTATTAAACTCACTAGGATTATTCTTAAATCTCCGGAAGAAACGCTCTCTTTCACCAATCAGATATTTTATATTGTTATTAAACCATGGACATTTATTAATCTTATATTCCTTAGTAACTATTGGAACATAGTTATTATACAGCCGTGTTAATAAGTTATTAAACACTGAAACCTTAACGTTCACATCCGGAGAGAAATAAATCTCATTCCATTCCCAGTTTATAAAGTTAGATGAAATGTCCTCATAATTAAAGTCGCGATACGACCTGTAGCTAAATGTGTGAGAGCTATTACTTCTGTCAACATCAAACTGAAAAGAGCAATATATGAAATCATGGATAAAGTCTGAAGTTGGTCTAATTTGATCATGTCCAAGAATTCTTCACTTAGCGCTAGTCAGAAACATATCCAACAGAGAGGGGTTTACATATGACTTGAAGCAAGTCGGCCATCGGTTATTCACAACTGAAAGACCGAAGATATCGCAGAAATGATTAAATAAACGTGTGAAACTATTGCTGGTCAAAAGGTTTACGTTAAAGTCACCTCCAATTAGGGTTCCCAACCGTACTATAATATATAGTATTGTACTATATTTCGGGTCTCTGTACTATATACTGCTGAAGAAATATATAGTACGAAAAAGTACTATATTTCAGTTTGATTTATCAATCATTTTGCAACATATAAACAAATATCAAACACACTTTGATTGCACCTTAAGGTTCCATTTTATACATGTATCCGAATGAGACTAAGTCTTGCTGTCAAACGTCTATAGTTTTCGAATGTTTTAAAAATAAAAGCTTGTTTCAAATATGGAAAGTGGAAGCGACAGTGGAAGTTCGTAAACTCCAGTGGTAAATTAACACCTAAAAAACGAAAGGTACAAAAAAGACTACAAAAATATAAACATGAATGGGAAACAGTTTTTTAACTGGATTACCAATGATCCCCAAAATGCATTTAATGCAAAATGCACACCATGCAACGCAATATTTACAATTGGAAAAAGTGGAATTGGCCAGGTGAGTTTTTATTCAATGTTAAGTAAGGGTTTTCCAACCCTTTCGGTTTTTGTATGAATTTACTCAATTCAAATCAATTGTTGACTGATTTTAATACTAAACGAAATTTTTACGAGAATAAAAAATATGAATGAGTTTAGCGACAGAAAAACAGACCAAAAATGGCAATATATGTATTTTAAAAACATCCGAAAACAACTTACCAAATGTATGTAAAATAATTTTTTTTCTACTCTCTATTCCTGCCACTTCTGCATTTACAGAAAGAATTTTGTTCAATTATGAATTCCAAATGGCGAGATGAAAGGAATAGAGCAAGCATCTCACTAATCAAAAATGAACTTTTAATCTACTACATACATTTGAAAATTGATTGCGAATGCGATAAAGCCTATGACACATTTATTTTAAATACAAAATTGTTAAACGATGCTAAAAGCACAAAAAAATATAGATTTTATAAAAATAAATAATTGCTAATAATATGTTTGGCCTTTTTTAACATTTTTATAAAATACTATATATTTTTGAAGAGTACTATATTTTTTATAGCTAATAGTGAAAAATACTATAATCGGTCGAAAAAAAGTTGGGAACCCTACCTCCAATCAAGATGTCACTGTACTTCGGACCCAATTTCAATAAGGTTTCTTCTAATTCACATAAATTTTCTTCTTTGAACATATTAGGTGGACTATAGACGGTTACAAGTAAGCACTTTTCAACTGAATTCTTGATTTCAACGCATACAAAGTTAATATTGTTCGCAGTTGATTTAAAAACTGTAGAGGCTCTTATATGTTCACAAACATACAAACGCCACCCCCAACCCTGTCTTTACGGTCACTCCTGTGAATGGTAAATCCAGGTAAGGCAACTAATGCATCCCCGATATTGGTATTCAGCCACGATTCAGAAACCATAATAACATCCAACTTAGAGGTACTAATAATTTGATACAATATGCTATGTTTAGCCCGAATACTCTCAGCATTCAAACAACAAATACTGAGACCATCAAACGCACCACACAACACATCAAGAACGCATCTCACGTTATCAGGGTCTGTACCAACCACCATAATTAATAAAAAAAGGTAAAATAACCACCACCACCAACATAAAAAAGGAAACCATTTGCACTAAAATATAAGAAAGAATAAGAAAAAAGTTAAATAAAGTTAATAGTTTTAAGCTAGTTAAGAAGCATATAGAAAAATACATTTTTATTTTCATAATGCAAAACAAGAAAGCTCTGCTCAAGAAATTCAATTAATTAAAAATTACTTACAAGAATAATGTACAAATAGGTATTAAACATACAAATGTATATAAAAGGATAAAATACCAATATAATACATGCATATATATAAAAAAAAATAAAAAAATAAAAAATAACAATAATAATAATAATACTACTCATACGTCATCATCAGCACCAGCAGCAACAATGTCAACACCTCTGGTAATATCACCAAGAACAAGTGTACCACCGGAGATAGCAACAAATTATATAACACCAGCAACAGCAGTAGAAACAACAACAACATTAGCAGTCGAAGTCAATTCTTCCAAAACATTATCTCCATATAACCCAGCAGCAGCAGAACCAACGGTATGAGTTGTAGGAATACCAACGTTATCATCTGCAGAGCGAAACACCTCAAGAGAATTCATGTTTGTGATACAGATAGGCTTTTTGTTTTCCTCATTATTTTGTCTTACGTAGACCCTCCCTCGTCTAGTAAATACAGAGTGTAAAAAACCGTTCTTTCTCAGCTCATTAGCTTTACGAAAAAATGAATGGTTATTTTTAGTTAAGCTCTCATACACACGCACAAATTTATTTCCATCAAAACCAAGATCATTTAAAGAAACAACTCTGGAGTGTTGTCTGTAAAAAGCCATTAGCGCAAAATTTTAAACGATTTAGTACAATGTTAAAGCCATTTTATCATAGTAAAAAATGCTTTAACATCGTACTAAATCGTTTAAAATTTTGCGCTATTAATTTTATCTTGAGCGTGCGGTAGTTTTACAATGATAGCACTGCTTGTTGATTTGTTTTTCGGTTTAGTGCGAAAAATGTGAATCGGTGGTGGAGGTGAATAATTAATCACAGTGCAAAAACGTTGGAAGATATTTTTCAGATTTTCATCAGCGCAGATTGGTATTCCATGAAGCACAAGATCACCGGAAATATTATTTCTCGCGAGTGCGTCAATTTGGATTTTTAGTGTAGTTTGGTTGTTTTCCAACATCTGTGTTTTAACAAAAGTGATTTCCTCCTCATGCGTGTCCAATCTGCACCCTTGTTGTTCCAATGTGTCGACTCTGCCTCCCAATATAAACAACGAGTGATTAATACAGCTGAGCCTGTCATTGAATATATTTTCGAGTGATTTAATTCTTTTATCAAAATCAAGCTCAATGTTGTTAATCCGCGTAGATAAACTTTCACACATATTGTTGATTTCGGCTTTTAATTGTGACATGATTGAATCAGTCAAAGTTTTAGTGAGAATTCGACGTTTAATATTTGACATTTAACGAACAGCTGATTCAATTACGTAGCATTTATCCAAATAAATAAAAAGGACTTTCACGCAAACTTTTGCGTAAACTTATCTTTTTACACAAATGGTAAACTTATCTCGTTGCATGAATACCCTTAGTGATTTTGAAGTACGATGTTAAATCCATTTTATCACACTAAAATTACTTTAACATCGTACTAAATCGTTTAAAATTTCGCGCTAATGATTTTTAGTTGTATACAATGTACCGTGGTATACATACTCTATCAAAATTTCACTCCAGGCTCCCTCTAAGACTTTGTGGTATTCGTATCAACACTTTTATTTTCTATGATACCAATTGTTTCTTCAACTGTTTGTCTGAGAGGTATCTATGAACATAAGCAAATATATTTGTTTTTATCTGCTGTAATCTGCAAATTATACACATACCTTTTCAGAACTGTCCCAGTTTTTAGACCGTTTTCTTTTATTTTATACCAATAATAATAACTTAAAATGTGGAAATCAACTGGGGTTTGTTTACGTTTATAATAACCAGAGTTTTATAAGATTGGTACTTTTTTTGATAATATGTATATTTGACATAAGGAGCGTGTAGCTACAATCGCAAAAAAAAAAAATGTTATAAATAAGAATTTGTTTGAAGTGGGGCGTAAAGACGGGTATTAGTGATATCTAATAAATAAGGTTGTTGAAGATTATACAGTACAGTACAGCAGTGTGCTGCACACACAAACACCAGTCACCACATGCTGCTCTATTTTTATTATTTGTTCTGAAAATTCTTTTGTATTTAAGAAATTGGATTGACTTTTATTGGGATAAAATCAGCTTGAAAATGTTTTTACTTTAAAGCCTAATACTCTACTGATGCGAAACTAAAAATCCCATACAATAAAGACACAGCGAAGTCATAAATGAAAAATATCGTCCTGCTTTTGGTTTTGCATTAGGTACGCTGTTTGATGAGCGAAATCGATAATATTGTTGCTAATGGTTTGGAGCTGCCGTTTCGGTTTTCGCACAGCAAAAATAGTTCGGACCTGCGACCATTAATTACAGTGCCGGTAAAAAAAATAGCACCACCAGTAAAACTTTCATTTCAACTTTTTTAAATTAGTGAATGGACACATATTTCCAGCCTCTACTGTATTTTGTTATTGCTTGAAGTGTCAACTCTCTCTATTATGTATCTCTGGCACTTAAATGGTGACGGTTCTTTTTTTACCATGCCATATTGTAGAAAAACCCTTTTTTATTGCGGTAAAAATAATAGCACTGATCGCGGTTTTCGTTAGGAAAAATCATTTTTTGGTATCATATTTAAAGGTAAAGTAGTCAAATGATTAGATTTGTTAGTTTTTAATAAGTTTCTTCATTTAAAACATGAAATTTACATTTTTTTAAAGACAATGGGCCGTGGAAAACATTGTACAAACGATAAACGTGAAATTATTAAAAAAATGATTTCAGAAGGTAAAACGTATGGAGAAGTTCGACGTTTTGTTGGCTGTTCCAACAAAATGATTCGAAATGCAATAATATACGCACCCAAAACCGAAACTCGTGGACGAAAACCAGTTATGTCGACAGTTCTCGTCAGACGCCTAGTCCGAGAAAGCCAAAAAAATCCTTTCAAGCCTGCAACTGAGCTCAAAAAAAACCTGAATATTACAGCTTGTGTTGAAACCGTTCGCCACAGATCGAGGGAACATAATTTAACAGCGTGTAGTCCCAGAAAAGTTCCTCTTTTAACTGCAAAACATGCAAAAAAGCGTTTATCATTTGCAAGACAGCATTTGAACATGCCAGCAGCGAAATGGCGCAACGTTTTATGGACGCATGAGGGCAAAATCGTGTTATTTGGCGGTAAAGGATCTCGTTCCTACGTAAGAAGACCTCCAAAAGCGGAATATAACCCCAAATACACAAATAAAGTGGTTAAGCACGGAGGTTCAAGCATAATGGTGTAGGCTTGTTTTTCTTACTATGGAGTTGGACCCATATACTGGATTAAACCCATCATGGATCAACACGTCTACGTGAATATTCTCGAAAATGTTATGGTCCTGTATGCAGAGGAAGAAATGCCGCTTTTGTGGGTCTTCCAACAAGATAATGACCCCAAGCACACCAGTAAAAAGGCGAAAAAATGGTTTGGAGATAATTCAATTAATGTGATGGAGTGGCCAGCGCAATCGCCTGACCTAAATCCCATCGAAAATCTGTGGGCCGACGTAAAGAAAGCAGTCTCAGATATTAAACCGACCAGCAACGAAGCACTCTGGGCTGCAGCTAAGGCGTCCTGGGAGAATATTCCGGTTGAAAGATGCCAAAATTTAGTTAGTTCAATGACGAGACGTTGTGAAGCAGTAATAGCCAACAAAGGCTATGCAACAAAATATTAATTTTGTGGATTACCCCTAAAAAATAAAATCATATAAAAAGATTTTGGATTTTTACGATGGTTTAGTTTTAAGTTGTTTAATGAAGCAATGGTGCTATTTTTTTTACCGCAGCTGTATGTGCGGAAAATTGACATTTGAGTTTTATTGTTGTTTGTATTTCTATGATATTTTTGCGTTTGATTTTTAATGTGAAAATATCCATGCCAGCGATAAGGTAAATCAAAAACGTTAGCCTTACGTGTAATACGTTGCGTGTCACATATTACGGTCATGCATTTCGGTTTAATTGGGTTCGTTCAATAACAAAAACACTTGGACGAACATTGAAGTATACACATCTTAACCGTAAGTCCCAGAACCAGGGTCGGCCCCAGCCAAATTTGCGCACTGTGCAAGATTTGTAGAAAGCGCCCCTTTTTTATATTTGCAGACATACATACATATCATACACTGAAAAACATGCATACCCAGGTACGGTGTATAATACAAAAACTACACGTTCTAGCTCACATGATTCAGTATGAATAAGTTTTTTTCTTTGTCATATTTTCGCATGTTAATTTTGGGACAAGTTTTTTTGGTATGATGTAATAAAACTTGCATAGATGAGGTGGCATGGAACTTTTTTGTGTTGAGATTTCTTTCTTTTTTTTCTTTTGTAAAAACAGGGTGGAATATTTTGAGAATAGGTAGTTAAGATTGAACTTGCATAGGTCTAGTGAGATCTTTAATTTTACAATATTTTGAGTTAAATTCTCCTTGAATGCACCAATAAAAGTGATGTTAGTTAGTGTGCAAGAAATAACTTAGCACAGGTGTGATGGATGTTATTTTGGAATTATTTGAACAAGTTTTGTGGTTAAAATGCAAATGGCAGTACCTACATATTTGTTTGCACAAAATCAGATTACATTTTCTTGCTCCTGGTAAAATGCCCCCAGAATTGTGCGCCCTGTGCATTTGCACATCTTGCACATATGGTTTGTCCGCCCCTGTCCAGAACTCACAAATTCACACATTCCAAATGGAATTTGTTCAAATAGTTAAGTGTCTGGCTGTGGTTTCCGTTAGTTTTTCGCTGTCTTGATGAACACCACAGAACATTTTCCGTAAGATAAGATAAGAAGATAAATAATATGCTTCAAATCTGGAATAAAGCAAAATAAAATGAGCGTGTTATCGTCTCGACGGGTTTTGTTGACATATTGTAAAAAGATACTTCTTAGTAGGTAGCATAGCAATGGTCAAAGTGCAGAACGTCTTATTTTTTTAAGTTTAACTTATTAGATTCAGAAAATCCTCTAATTTTGTATGTATTCTGCGGCGGCAGTTTATTACACAAATGATGAGTTTGTTTTGATAAATATATGCTCCTTATAAAATAACTTTGATTTAAATAAAAGTTAACCCTCCACTAAAGCATGGGGCCAAGTTTTGAACATCGTAGGAAGCGATATAAGATTAACCACAAACTAAAATCTGTAATAACAAAATATCAGATTCTGGAATAAATCTAGCACTATAAAAACCTTGCTTTATTGAAATCTCACAATTACTAAATTTCGCGAATGTGGTAAATTTTTTCCTTAAAAAATTTTCACAGTAGATCACTTAAATTTATATTTTATTTAAATATGTACCAGACAATAAATATAATAGTATCAATTTTGTATACTAAGATTAAATTGGTGATTTAAAAAACAACTTAAAATCAGTGTCAAGCGAATTAAAAACTTTGTTATACAATTGTTATTTATATTTTTATGCAAAGTTGATTACAGCTAATGGCTTTTGGCCTTTGGAAATCAAAATATAATGCAAGACAAATATTTTTACATTTCTATAAGATAAATTATTTCGAACTTACTTGTCTTACAGCTCCTTGCATTTCTCCGGGGACACTTGCTGTGTAAACTAAATGCCTGGCAATCAGCACATAAAATATACCAATTATTATCAATGGTACAGCGTAGTAGACCAAAAACCTCAAAAGTACCATAAGTTTTGCATAACCTGGTCCCCATTCATCCGGGAATGGATAGCACAATGAAAACGATTTGTTGCTATTAATGTTGACTCTCTGCAAAAGGAGGGAATATAATTACACTTGTTTATATTTGTACCAGGGAATTTCATTTATTTATTCAATAAATCCGTTAAGTAAGACAGTCAGTTTCAGGTGGTCGAAATTATTTATTCATCCCTTGTATTTATGTATTTGAAGTACACTTACTTTAACACTTGTGCTAATTAAAGCTGGCAAGCCACAAAATATAGCCAGAATCCAAATGGAGAAAGCAATTGCAATGGTCATCCGCGTAGCACGTTTTCCTCCACCTTAACAATAAACCGCAAAATAAATGAATACAAAAATCAAGGTGGTCAATGAAATAAAATTTAATAATGGTAGTTGCATAAAAGTTTTACCGTGTGCATGAAATTTCCTCAAAGGATCCACTATAGCAAAGTAGCGATCTCCGGATAGAGCTGTCAATGTGAAGACAGAGACTCCAATTGATACATCCTTGGTAAACTCGGATAGCGTACAAAGGAAGCTTCCCCATGGCCAAGAGTCAACTGTGTATACCGTTGATGTGAGTGGAACTGTTGTCACAATAACCAGCAAGTCAGCTAGTGCCAAGGAAAGTATGTAGCTGCGATATGACAAATTATTAGAATTAGATTAATAGATTTGACTTAAACAAAACAGAATCAATGCGTATACAAAATGTATTTAAAAAATTAATTTTAAGTTTGTGATGGGTTATGAATTTTATAGCCCTTTAGTTTCTGGAAAAGTTTCAAAATATATACACTTCGCCTCACTTGAATAGAAACCAACTAATTTTTTCTTCGCTGTTGATCTATCAGTAATTAATACCACTTTAGTTTAAAAATACTTCATAAGCCTATTAGTTAGTGAATCGTAGAGTAATTTTAGAGGACAAAGTGAAATATCAGTCCACGCTTTTTTATGGCAATAATTAGCGATTCCTTGTTTTCATATTGCTGTCGAAAATCGTAGACCTGACAAACCATCCAACCATTTAATAAATTAGGGGTATTCATGCAATGGCGTAAAGTAGTTGTAAACTGCGTTAACCTGTCAAATTTGTATGAACATTTGACAGGTTTACGCAGTTTACCACGTTTACGATGATTTCTGATGGTGCATAAATACCCTTATTGATTTTTTGTTCAGATATTTAATTTTTCACCTCCTTGCGTTGCAAATTGGTGCATTATCTTGTTGGTTTAGCATTAGAGTAAGTAAGTTAGTAACAAATTCGTTTATTCAGTCATATAGGAGCTTTCAATAGAGCAAGACGTCAAGTTGAGCAATATTTATCTCTGATCGTGATTTTTTTTCTTTCAATATTATCAAGCGTGCGAGATCTCCTAGCTCCGAGGACAACCCAATGTCCTCGGGCAGTAAGTTTCGGAAAATGAAATCAATTAATGTTAATAAAAAGGACTCCAGAGGCAACTACTGGAGCCCTTTACAATGTTTGCCGGATAGTGACACCGAAAATGAAAACGAACTTGAAAAAATGGACGATTCCGTATCACCAGATAAGCCCTCCAAAAGAGTGCAAATTCCTGCCATAAAACTTTTACAAAAACCGTGTGAATTTGTGCATACACTGATGAAATCAATTAATATATCCGATTATTCGATTAAAAAAATGTCAATAGGCATAAAAATTATGTGCTTAAAAATGACAACTGTGTCAATATTTTACTCATGCTTTCAAAAATGAAAAAGGTTTCAAAGTTGTTTTGTATGGCTTAAGTGAGTTAAACACAACCGTCCTAAAGGATGAACTGATCAAACTTGGACTTCTGTGCAAAGAAGTAAAAATGATCACAAAAAAATATGATCAATATACGGATACTTGCGTGGTCCAGTAAAATTGTTCGAACCAAAGAAAAATTATCGTTCAATTTTTCATACTCAAATTAACTAGGCATATCAACGGAAACAAAAAAATCGTTTGACCCAGTGCAGAAACTGTCAATTGTTTGGTCATGGCGAGAGAAATTGTCATGTAAAAACATACTGCTCAGTCTATATGCGCGGCTTCTCATAAGACCGAATAATGTACTAATACTGAACTTCACAAATGTGCAAACTGCAACGTGAAGCATAAATCCACTGACAGCGCATGTGCAATAAGAAAGAGATACCTCGAAATGAGAGAGAAGCTTTCAAATAAAGCAAGTCATCGTGCTCAAGCTCAGCCGAAGAAAATACAGAAGTTCAACACTTCTCATCTGTCAATGGACGATTTCCCATCTTTACCTCAACGTATGCAAATTAAAAGAATCCGTTAGGATTTTATATTAAAAAAAAAATATTTATTTATTAAGAAACCAACTTAAGACTCTGGATACAAACTTAAGACTAACTCTGGAATATCAAGATCAATTTCAAGCTATCGCACAGTTAGCTACTAAGTTTCTTTACTCTAATGTCAAGTAATATGATAACAAACACAATGCTAGATTATAATTTAAATATTATAACATGGAATGCCAAAGGCATTCGCAATAAAAATATGGAATTTTTAAATTTTTTGAATAAAAATGCAATTGATGTAGGTAGCTTTTGTAACGGAAACATGGTTAAGTTCAGATTTATATCTTTTTCTACTCCAAATTATACATGCCATCGCGTAGATCGAATTGATCAAAGAGGTAGAGGTGTAGCAATTTTATTAAAAAAGTCTATTCAGCATTCTCTTTTGCCTGTTGTCAGGACTCGATAAGTTGAGAATGTTGGTGTGAAAATAAGGTTAAGGAATCATACATCAATAAAAATGTTTTGTGTGTATTTTCCAGGTAAAAATTCCTCTGAAGAAAAGAGAATGCATTTAAAAAGAGATTTAAGAAAATTAATTATTAGAAACGAAAATTATATAATTGGAGGTGACCTCAATTGTAGACATAGAAATTGAGGATGTATTCGTGCGAACTCGTGGGGAAATAATCTTGCTAGTATGTCTTGTTTGTTTCCGTATTCTATGTTGTTTCCGTTTAGTCCAACTTATTTTCCGTCTGGGTCGAGAGGTTCACCTTCCGTCCTTGATTTTTTTATAACGAATATCCCTTCGTTTTTCACTCAGCCTGCAACTGTTAATGAATTAAATTCTGATCATATCCCTGTTTTTTGTAAAATGAACGAATCGGCTGAAACAAGGGAGCAATACTACTTAGACTTGAAAAATGCTAATTGGAGTCGTTTTAAGTCAGAAATTAGATCCAAATTTAGGACAATTCCTACTGATTTGGATAGAGTATGTTCAAAAGAAGATGTTGATGTTCATGTTGATATCTTCTCCAACCAAATTCTAGAATCAGTACAGTCATGTGTTCCAAAAAATACAAAAAAACCTTTTTTTATTAAAATGCCGGAATACATTCTAGAATACATTCATATAAGGAATTCGCTTAAGAGGCAATGGCAACGTTACCGCTTACCCGAATACCGCATTGAAATTAAATTATACAACAAAAAGATTTCAGAGGAAATAAGTAAGTTTCGAAATAGAAACTGGAATGACAAGCTAAGTAAGTTGGAAAAAAATGCTAAACCCTTTTGGAACATAGCCAAAATTATTAAAAATAAAAACAGACAAATACCTAAACTTGAAAATGGTGATGAAACACTATATCGAAATTCAGATAAAGCTAATGTTTTTGCATCAACATTTTTGAAAAATCATTCTGTGTCGCAAAACCCTAGTGATGATTCCACTAAAAACCTTGTAAGTCAAACGTTAAATACAATAAACTCACAAATCATTGAAACTCCTAGGGACCAGTTTATAACTAGAGGGGATGTAAAATACATTGTTTCAAACTTAAAAACTAAAAAATCAGACGGACTAGATAACATTAAAAATATTTATCTTAAAAAACTGCCAAAAGCAGGGCTTGAGTTTCTTACGTTTTTGATTAACGCTTGTCTCAAAATACAATACTTTCCAATTAGTTGGAAATATGCTAAGATTATACCCTACTAGCTACCGACCAATAAGTTTGCTAAGTTGTATAAGTGAAGTACTAGAAAAAGTTCTCAAAAGTAAAATATTACACATCGTTGATGAGTTTAAGATATTTCCAAACAAACAATTTGGATTCAGAACGCTTCACAGCACTTCCCATCAAGTTTTAAGAGTTTGTGAACACGTAAAAAAAAATCGATCTCTTGGCAAATCGACAGGTCTTATTCTACTCGATATAGAAAAGGCATTCGACTCAGTGTGGCATGATGGGATTGTGCACAAGATGGTATGTTTCAGATTTCCCATGTATCTCGTAAAAATAATTCAAAGTTTTTTGTCTAACCGTTACTTTAGTGTTTTTGTTAATAACAGTCCGTCAAATTATTATCACGTCAACCAAGGTGTCCCACAAGGATCAGTACTAGGTCCTTTTTTGTATAATATTTATATATAGCTATATTCGCGGATCGTGGTGTTGATGGGGACACATGCATTGTGAATTGCTTCTTCATTTGTCTTGTTCTCTTTATTTTAAATCAAGCAAAAAAAAAATAAATAAATAAAAAAAAAATTATAAGTTTACTTGTTTCTGAAAATTATAACAAAGAACAATTACAGTTGAAACATACTATTTCTTAAATCAGTTTAAAATGAGCAATAAAATCAAGTGCGGTTTGTGGCATTTAAAAATCCACAAAGAACTTAAACTTAAATGCACAATTTGCAATTTTTTTCCATGCAAAGTGTGAAAAACTAGAAAAAAGAGTAATTGAATTTTTGGAGAAAAATGATCAAAGATTTAAGTGTTGTAGTTGTACTAAACGCAGAAAATCAGTGTTGTTAGATGCTCCCATTAATTCTCCCGCAAACAACTTCTCTTCAAAAAATAATCATCCAAATATTAATAGCGGTCATTACATATACAAAGATTCTACCAGCAGTGGCGCCAGCACGTCTACAATCTTCAATAGCCCAGGTCACTCCCCACTTCTTGCTAACTGTAGTAACAACAATAATACAGATCAACGATCTATAACATTGCAAATGCTATACAATGAGATAATTCAACTTAAGCAAGTTAATACTGAAGCACTAGATAAAATTAAAAAACTTGAAGTTTCTAACGTTTCGCTTAATAAGAGAGTTAACTCAAAATAATTTATGTCCGAAATATTTTTAAACACAGAACAATGAATTTTTCACATTTATTTTAACATTATTCTTCATATTACACATGATGGCATATTATTTTTTTAATTATTAATAATAAAAAAAACAATAAAAAACAGGTACAAACAAATTCACAAAGTACCTAACAAACTTAATTAGATCAATAACATAAATAAATAAAAGTAACAATCATAAATAACGAAACATACAAATATTAACTTCTCAAAGCATTTTAAAATGAGATAAGAGAAATGAGTACGATAATATTTATAATTAATAAAAACAAATATTTTTATAAAATCGCGCTCAGACGATAAGAAAAGCGCTTTAGGTTGCATAAAAATTTAAGTCGAGTTTATTTTTTCATTTCGTAAAAAAATGACCAAATGGAATAAAAAATGACAATGCGACCAAGTGAAAAAATTATGACCAAATTCGGTCACAAATGACCAAAGTGGCAACCGTGTGTATGGTTGACATAATTGGCATTCCTGATGTAAGCAATGAGAACGTCCATGATAAATTGAACACGTTGTTCTCAGCTGTGATGGATAGAGATCAATCCTACCGAAATAGAATCATGCTATGTTAAGAGAGTTAAAGCAAATAACAAAAAACATTCTTTGAATATTGCTTGTGCAAAGTTTACAACTCTTTCATTTAAGAATTTAGTCTTAACATTGAGACAAATTTAAAAAATGCAATCGAATTGATGACCAAGTATTATACAAAATGGAAAATAAAGCTGAATGCTGACAAACTACAAGCTATCTTTTTTAGTAGAAAACGAGAGTCTTGTCATCTTCCAAGCAATCAGCTTAACGTAAATGGTGTGAATGTCAAATGGGACTCAAGTGTGAAATACCTCGGTATTTACTTAGACCAAAAACTCACTTTTAGGGAGCATATTGCTAAGACTCTGCAAAAAGTAAGTATTGCTATAAATATATTATATCCTTTTATAAACAGGAAGTCAAGCCTTAGCAAAGATAATAAAATGATAATCCAAAAAGTAGTATTCCAAGCGATCCTTCTATATGGATGCCAGGTTTGGGGAAAATGTGCAAAAAGTCACCTTAAAAAACTGCAAGTATCACAAAACAAGCTACTCAAAATTATGTTAAACTTCCCACGATACCATTCAACCTTAGATCTACATGACAAGGCAAATGTTGAAATGATTTCCTTTAGAATCAATAAACTTACTAGGACTTTCTTACAAAATTGCGAAGCCTCTGACAATCCACTTATTAATCAATTAATTCCTTAACCATTTTCTATGTTATTTGTAGTTAAATTTTGTTTAATAATTATTAATTTATTTGTTTGTTCATATAAATATTTATTTATCATTAGACATTACTGTTGATTTATTCATATTCATTGTACTTATTTGTTTAATTGTTAATTTATTTATATTTATACATTATTTATTTATTTATTATTTATTTAATTGTTTATTTATTTATTTTTGTATTTATTTATTTATTTATTTATTTATTTATTTATTTATCTATTTATTTATTTATTTATTTATTTATTTATTCATTAATGTATTTATTTATTTATTTGATTTGATTTATTTATCATTGTTATTTACTAACCAACTACTAATAAATTTAAATATACTTATTTATTACTATTCATACTAACTTCAGTTTTACTAACCTTCTTCATAACTATGGTTTTTGAAGTTTTAATTTTATTTGAGTCAAATGTACCTGCCCTTTTCGATTCGCAATGAAGGTTTTGTTTGTATTTTCCTTCAAAATTATTATCTTAACCTTAATTAAATTCAATACAAATTAATATAATTATTCAGTAGAAAGATATCATATGTAGTATATCAAATCTCTGTGTGTAAACTGTGCGGTAGCTTACCGAATGTAATTGTAAATACTCTATACTTTATAAGGTGAAAACAATCCACTTTTGATTTCAAGTTGCATTGGGTATAAAACTAGTTGAAGCTCAGTCATTGCGGCAGAAGTCAATGCAAAAAGCCAGTTGCACTGGAAACTGCAAATGTTTGAATTCGAATGGAATGTCTGTTGGTATGATCGGGATACGGTGATTTAAAATGCCTTCACCTTTGAATTTCCCATTTAAAATAGTGGCTTCAATAACGTTAGTCATTGCAACTCATTAGCTTCTTAACCGCAAGTCTTTTACCATTGTACAATTTTAGTTGGTTGATATTACGAAGCATGATTATAGGTGCTCCAACTTTCAATTGCAATATGTGCGGTGGCAGACCTGGTAAATACAATGAATTTAAAAATTCTGTGGGATAATATTTACCACCTCATCTTCATTCATAACGGTATCGACTGACTTGAATATGAACATTTCTCCGATATGTCAATTCAATTTGATATTTTAATTTTCAATAAAAATTTTCTTCCGTCGAAAATTCATTCAAATTTATATCGATTACAATTTAAACGATAAAAATATTTCTCTTGATTTTCAAGTAATAATGAAATTCGCAAATGAGCGGAATGCACTTGTTTTTTTTTGCATATTTTTGGATAAAAGAGTTAATTTTTTTTGAAAAATGTTCTTTTCATTGATTTTCTGAATAGTTTAAAAGAAAAACCAAGTAAATTAATTGAAAATTACATGAGTTACACGTAAACACAAAATATCATCTTCAGTTTTATATATATAGATATAGATAGACACAAATTGAACTGATAGGCATCATTCAATGGTCGTTTATGGATACACTTATGTGGATTAAAGCACTTCAATCTAATATCTTATATAGGAAACCATTTTCTTTATGTTTGATTGTCAGCAACATACAATAGGAAGAGATAAAAGAGATCAAAAAGCTTAACCTTTAATCCTTTCATTACTAGCTTTTAAGGATGAGCCAGTCATGAAGGCAAAATATTACAAAATGGTGGTTTGTTTGCTTGACTTCACTTAACTTGACTTGAATCAACATGATTTTGGGTTAATAGCTCATAATGATGGTTTGTGAACCTTTTAAATTGGATTGAAAACCCCTGTCGTTTTTGTTGTCATTGCAGCCCGGATGTCTCTTAATAGCATTAGGTCTCTTTGCTTATGTCATGGCTTGGACATAATCTTTGAATTTTGTTCTGATAAATGATTCGCATTTTATTTGTTTAGTATTTTTTTTATTACAATTAAAAGATATTAATGAATGTCTTTAGGTTAGAAAGGGAAAACAAATCAAAATACTATATCAAAAGGATATTAATTAAAATGTCTCCTTCCAAAATGTTCGATCTAAAATAAATGAGTCACACAGATAACTTCTTTTTATAGATGATGATATCTATTATTTACTTTGAATTTACTGGTGTCACTACAGTACAGATACATTTTCTACAAGGTTTGGTATTTCACTCAAAATATAAATACAAATTATATCCTCAGAATAGAATAGGTACTACGTTTCAATCAATTTAAATTAAAATACATTGAACTTTCAATAAAATTTGAACTGTTGAAAGCTCTTAATACAAATGAAGTTCACACAGTGGCGTAGCATGTCAGATAATGAATTACATTTATTGATATACATATGTACTTATAATGATTTAATTCATTTCAGTATCACAAGCTTTTTTTCAATAAGTTCAATTAAGTGGTAAACTTAATTATAGCTAAAACAAAGAGATCAGTGTTCAGTCCATCTACATTAAATGATCAATGTGATATTAACTCTTTCTTTAAAGTTAAAACAAAAAAATAAATTTACTATCAGAACTTCTTTTAAAATAAATAGATATATGTATCTGAAGTTTGTATTTAGAGATTATTGCACTTTTTGTTTAATATTTTATAATATTTAAATTTATACTGAATGCTTTTGATGTTTTTTAAAAGTCGAAAAGACATTAGGAGTATTCATCCAATGGCATAAAGCCGTTGTAAACGTTGTAAACTGTGTAAATCTGTCAAATTTGTATCAACATTTGACAGGTTTACGCAGTTTACAACGTTTATGGACAGTTCCACTTCCAAACATACTTGAAAAATTTGCTATCTATTTTTGTCCTAATCTATTAATCTTTAAATTAAAAAAAAAAACACTTGTTCTATTTATAACTACATTTTATTAAAATAGAAAAGTTTTAATTTAGGTATACGACAAAAATTGCAGTTCTTTTGATGTACTATACATACCTACTAAATTTAAGAATTTTCAGTTTTAAGAAAGTACTGCAAACTAGGCCAAAGGGAAAGCATAAATTATTAAACTGAGAATGACAAATTCTCAATTTTAAAGGGCTCCAATAACCAGTTTTATAAAATAGTGGGGTGCTTTTATCTATGGAGAAAATAAAATATCGGACTTAGAGCTGTTCACGCACATAACGATTATCAGCGCAATAGATCGAATCCGTGTTGCGCTGACGAGCATTCAGTGGTAGGCACTCAAATATTAACAGAGTAAATAGCATATGTACCCATCCAATATGCACAAAAAATGGCAGCTTTCAATGCCCTAATCAACCGACTTTTCAACATTCCTATGAAAAAAGAAGACTACACAGAAAAAATAAACACACAAATAAACGCAAATGTATACAAAACAGAAGCCATAAACAAATTAATAAATAAAAAGAAAATCAAAAACAAAAACAGAAACACAGATAAAAATATTACAACAAAAAACATCAATACAAATCGAAACATGCTCTGGCGTTTATAAATGCGAGGAATGTGACAAATACTACATAGGACAGACATGTAGAACTTTTTATGACAGGTTATTGGAACATAAACCTAAACCAAGTACCAAATCAACAAATTTACACTGCAGCGCAGTCCAAACGCTAAGCCCGAAGCCGGATTCATAAATCCGAAAAGCATCGCTTTCAAAAAAAAAAAAATGTGATAAATTAAATATATTTATGTATAAAATAAAACATAAAATTATTAGGTTTTTCTTTTCAATTTTTTATTTTAATTTTAATTTTCATTATTTCAAAATTCATCATAAATCGCACAACATAGAGACTACAACACAAACAAATAATATAAATACAATAGGATTAAGCGGTAAATCTTTCTAAATAACTTGTTGGTAAACGCGAAGGGAACAATATATGTATATGTACATAAAAGAAAATATTTAATATTTTATTAATTTGCGATATATTCTAGTAATTACTTGGATGAATTTTAGGGGAGGATCTTCCAATAGGGATGGGTCGATCTTGCGCCTGTGGCAGTCATGTTGTTTTGTAAGCCTCTGTCAAAACTGTTGTTTATTATACAATCAATAATGCTACATCACCATGGAGAGTTACAAGAGCTACACAGCACGTCGAAATGATAAAACTTTATTTTCAATATGGTTGTTCCTTGCAACAAATAATGTGTCGCGAGATGCGCTAATTTTATGGCAAACGCGGTTGCACTTAAACTTCCAACTTGTGGTGCAAAAATTAGAGACGACCGGTTCGGTAAGTAATTACTTAACTCCCGAGAGTCAACACTCAACAGGTATCAGACGAGAACATCTACATCACCGCTGTCCGTGAAAGTGTGCACCAAAGATACTGAATATAATAATATAATTCAGTATCTTTGGTGTGCACAAGAACCCGTGGCAGTCAATTCAGCAGTTCCCTCATACGTCAATGTGACAATGCGAAACAAGCAACAAAAATAAATAGCCGTAGTTCAGCAGAAAACAAGGCAATACAGACAAATATACTTACATATACATTATACAAAGTGTTAAGAGGCGCGACTGTGTGCACATTGTGATTTGTCGTTGTATATGTAAATAAATGCGTTTGTATTGCACTGTTTTCTCCACAACTATAACCGCCAAATATAAATAAACGTTATAGAAAAGCCCAATTCCTTGCCGTGCAGTGTGCACAAGAACTTTCATAGACTTAAGCTAAGTATACAGACGATTGTCAGATCTTACAATATTGTTAGATCTTACAATATTGTCAGATCTGTCATTGCTCTGCTGCCAATGAGCTGAAATTAGCTAAATACCTTTCAATGAAAAATTGTCTGTTCACACGGTTTGCAGATTTTGTCCCAAAGTCTTACAATTTCATTGTCAGATGGTTAGCTGACAATTCTCTGACAACGACGTTTCTGAAAATATTGTCAGGGTGAAAATTGTCAGTTCACATGGTTGGCAGATATTTATTTACGAAAAATTGTTTGAACCGTTGACAGACATATGCGAGAAAAATTAAAAGTTTAGTTCATAGTGGTCAGTGTAAAAATTTTTGTGAATATAATTCTAATATAACTGGAAAATTATGTAATTACAATCGTCTGTACTTAGCTTTAAACTTGGCAAATTTAGCATTGGATGGATAGATGCCACAATGGACATTCTGCATAAAAAATTTGAGGGTATAGCGTCATCTCTAACGGCGGTGACCTGAATTTGCCTCCTTAACGTGCGATTGGACTTCGTTAGACTTTTTCTTGTGCGACTTTTTGAAGTTGCCGGTGTATGCTAATAAGCCACAATTGGCCTACCTATGCCCTCAAAGTAAACATTAACTCAAGTCAAGTCATCGCTTACGTGCGACCCGGCTGCGGACATTTTAACGATATCATATTCCATATGTAATAGTGTTGGTTTTCCAACTTTCAACTAAAAAAAAGAATTTCATTAATACCCCACACATACCATGTTTTATTCCATTTCAACATCTAACCGCCCTTATTGGAAAACCCTTTATATATACTGACATACCTACTGTATATACTGAAAATAGAAACTTAGTTTTATGAATACGAAATGAAATAAAAACTAAATATAAAAATCAGCTATTAGAAGTATTTACTGTAATCTTTTACTTCGTAAATACTTCCGTTTTATGCATGTCACCAAATGTAGCAATTCTTTTCGAATCTTCGAGTATAGTTCTGCACCTTTTATCATGACATTAACTTTCAGGAATGACAGTCGAATTTTTCATCGCATTTCCACTGAAAGTTAGATTCCTGCATCAGTCGATATTTTTATCTGTAGGTATACTATGTCATTTTTCCTAGAGTGAAGTTCACTAAAAGCTTGCTGCTGAAACCCTGAATATTAAACAAGCTCTGTTCTTTCTTGGAATTTTATTTTGCATTAGAGAGTTTAGAAATAGAGCTATGGAATGGATATCGTAAACAATCCGGGAATACGTGATTTTATGCGATTCACTCATCATTGAATCTGTAACGGTCTATATATAAATGTATATATATGTACCTACATAATAGAGATAACCAGAAAGCGTAATAAAAAATCCAAAGATATGCATCTCTATAAATGGCAGTGAATGTCAATTTAATGTAACAAACAATCAACTCTTTCCTTACCCACTAACTCTTTATTTTATAGTTGTTCTATACTCTACATTGTTCCGTAACTATTTTTAGCATTTTTAAATAAAGTAAATAGAAAACTAAAATAAAAATAAAAATAAAAATAAAACAAAATAAAATAAAATAAAATAAAATAAAATAAAATATTAATAAAATAAAATAAAATAAAATAAAATAAAATAAAATAAAATAAAATAAAATAAAATAAAATAAAATAAAATAAAATAAAATAAAATAAAATAAAATAAAATAAAATAAAATAAAATAAAATAAAATAAAATAAAATAAAATAAAATAAAATAAAATAAAATAAAATCAATCTTGAGTCGTCTATACAAATAAATATTAAATCGATATCGAAAGTTTACTTTCTTGAATATTAAATGCTACTCTCACTCAGTTTGATAACTTCCTTTCTTCTTCTTTACCACTTTAATATTTTCATCAGCAACAAAGGTATCGATAAAATTTGAGCCCTTCAATATCTACCATCGACTGTATATGATGACAAACAATGATATATTGATCTATTTGTAGAGAAATTCGTGTTACAAAAGATAAAAATCAAATATTGGGTGGTGGGAAAGGGATATGAAGACATCTATGACACAAATCTATTTGTCATAACTCATAAGAAAAGAAAAAGAATTATTTGGAAAAATACTGATGAAACAAATTTATTCCGAACTTTATAACCCAAGGTGTCCTTTGAAGGCGTAAAATTATGGCCAAATTGTTTACAAAAGGCGACAAGTTATTTATTTAATAGAATTGACCCATAGAAATATTTTCAGATCGTCATTTTAGTGTACCTACTCCTACATATATACAATAACATAAATCGAAATTAATGTTTGTTATTATTATATTTTTAAGAGTGTCCTTTTTACTTTACTTTATACTTAAAGATGTTATATCTCTGGATTGAGCTCGTTTAAATCCAACACGAAGTTTAGTGGACACATTTTAATTAAATATGGAATATAAAGTATGTGTACAATACTGGTCCTTAGCTAGAAAACAAATTTACACCTTTACTTATTTATATAAAAAAAAACTACATATTTAAAAGATTTTCAATGAAAATATTGACCAAAATCAGTGGAAACGTTTCCGAAAAAAGCGAACAAAAATGGATCTATGGGAGGTTTCTTTTTCCCTAAATCATAAATTTGAAGTTAGCGAAGCAACAACCTACACGTGTTAAAATCTTTTTACTGTACAGCGTACAGTGTACACGGTAAAAACTTGTAACAAAGAATATAGTCGCTTGCTTAATAGTTTGGCGTTAGCTAATTTTAAATTAGTAGTGATAATTTAAATTTTTTCGTGCAATGTTTGCTATAATTATTTAAGCGTATCCGTGTTGGAGCTTTATATTCATGGTGTGGATATAATCATTGATTCTTGTGTAAGAATCAGCGTTAGAATTTTATTTCAATCGGACTAAATTCTTCGCCTAATTCAAATTTTTATTAGCCAAATGATAGTAAATGACAAATCTGTTCTCAATAATTTAATTTAGTAGATATATAAGATAGTTTTAAGATTTTCAAGTCTGAAGCAAATGGAATTTATGGAAGTTGTTTTTTGTTTTTTTTTTTGTTAAAAAATGTATTGTTGTTTAAATAAATTTCTTGTGAAAATATTGTATTGAAAAGTTAAGTTTTTCTTATATTTTCCTCCAGAAATTTCTGTTTTAATCCATTTTTTTACAAATCTGTTACGAATATTTTTTGTAGTGATAAGAGCTTATCAAAAATTTATCGGAATGGGCAGAGCACAATAATATGAATCAAGCCTAAAAACTAGCCTTCTTATATCAATAGTTTACTAAAAATACTAACGATGACTTATGTAAATAGTTCTAAGTTTCTATTTGTCTTTTTTCATCACGAACAAAGTTTTCATGTGGCCAGTGCCGCCTGGGCCTCAGAAACCATAATAGGCAATTGCCTACATTCACATTATTGTCTATCGATAATCCAGGACTGCCACTTGGCAAAGGCATTATATCTTTTCTAATTTTAGCCCTGTGGCTTGCCTAAAAAAAACAAAATGTGTTTTGAACACAAAACTTCAGTATAAATTTCTAGAGAGCATGAAATTATGTTTTTTTGAAAGATTTTTTTATATTGCTGGTAATTCAGATAACATACCACGTACTATTTTTATTATTGTTAAACATTGAATAAATAAGCACCTTTCACAAATTGTTATTTTCACGCACGAAAGTTCGTATTCAATGAAGAAGAAGAACAAAACAATAGAAAATGTATTGTTTTCGTCTTAAAAGGATACGACAGCATCTAAATTATGAGCCCAACTTTCCTGCCTGGACGAAACGTATTTGGAATAAAGAAAGGTAAAAAAAAACTTTCAATTGAATTGTATTCAATATAATCCACTTTAACAAAAGCAATACTTTTTCATTGTTTTGTTCTTTTTCTTCGTATAATTGACCAAGGGTAAAAAATAATTTCTAGGTGTTTGTAATTTACCCAAATTCCCCTAGAAAAATATAATTTGCAGAATGTCGTGCCTAGACGAAACGCATTTGAACTAAATGTCGCAAAAAATGAAGAAAGAAAAAGCTTTGTATTTAACTTCTCTTACTAGCAGCGCCATAAATTTTTGTCATCTATTTACTAAAAAGGCAATAAACCATCAAAAGCTATCAGGGCTAGGGTGTGCCATCTAACATTTTTTTTTTGAAATTCAAGTCACAGAAGTTCTATCCCCTAAATTTGTTTCTTTAATGAACCCACTAAAAATTTCATATCGAACAAACTATGATGACAGTGAAATTGCAAATGAAAATACTCAATATAACGGGTGATTTTTTAGCTGGTTTGGTTTTGGCAACACTGGTTTTGACAGCTGAAGTGTGTTTAGTACCTTGTGTCACTGTCAAACAGCTTCAGTTTGGTTTGCAATTTAACCATGGATCGTCTTACAAATGAACAACGCTTGCAAATTATTGAATTTTACTATCAAAATTCGTGCTCGGTTCGAAATGTTCATCGCGCGCTGCTTCCATTTTATGGTCGGCATTCTCGACCTTCTGAGCAGTCTATTCGGAAGATTGTGACCAAATTTCGCACCAAATTTACTTTGTTGGACATTAAACCACCAACACGTTTACGTACTGTGCGTAGTGAAGAAAATATTGCGGCCGTATCAGCTAGTGTGACAGAAGACCGCGAAATGTCGATTCGGCGCCGTTCCCAGCAGTTAGGCCTTTGTTACAGCACTACGTGGAAAATTTTGCGGAAGGATTTGGGCGTAAAGCCTTTTAAGATACAGCTGGTGCAAGAACTAAAGCCAGCCGACCTACCACAACGCCGAATTTTTGGTGAATGGGCTCTTGGAAAGCTGGCCGAGGATCCGCTTTTTTATCGAAAAATTGTGTTCAGCGATGAGGCTCATTTTTGGTTGAATGGGTACGTAAATAAGCAAAATTGCCGCATTTGGAGTGAAGATCAGCCAGAAGCATTGCAACAGCTACCAATGCATCCCGAAAAAGCCACTGTTTGGTGCGGTTTATGGGCCGGTGGCATTATTGGGCCATATTTCTTCAAAGATGATGCGAATCGCAGCGTTACTGTCAATGGTGAACGCTACCGAGCGATGATAACAAACTTTTTTTTGCCCGAAACGGAAGTTCTTGACTTGCATGATATGTGGTTTCAACAAGACGGTGCCACATGCCACACAGCACGCGAAACAATGGCGCAATTGCGAGGCGAGTTTGGTGAACAGTTAATTTCACGTTTCGGGCCGGTCAATTGGCCGCCTAGATCGTGCGATTTGACACCATTAGATTATTTTTTGTGGGGGTATGTCAAGGCTAATGTCTATAGGGACAAGCCCGCTTCGAGTGACGCACTGGAAGCCAACATCCATGCATTCATTCGTGAGATACCGGCCGATATGTGTGAAAGAGTATGCCAAAATTGGACTCAGCGGATGGGCTACCTGAGACGCAGCCGCGGTCAACATTTGCATGAAATTATCTTTAAACATTAAATTGCAAGGTTCAAACTATCGATTCAAATAAATATTTCATTAATTTTTTCGAATTTTTTGTGTTTTTTTTTTAAAAAAGTTCTAAACCTCTTAAAAAATCACCCATTAAAAACTGGTTTAAAAACTTCAAAACTCTTATTTTTTTTAACGGATTTTGCCCGATTTGGGGTTTATTTCTTGACCTTCAGAGACAAATATTCTTCGTCTGTATTGAAGATAGAAATAAATGATTTTAAAATACATATAGGTTTATCGGTCTCGTACTATTAAAAGTAAATTTATTAGTCAACAGGTTTATATATCCTAGATATTTATATGGGCTCTGTTGATTTGTTTTTCATGGCTCCTGAGTCCCTGACAAATGAAGCTTTTATTGTAGGTTTCATCGACTCACAATTAAATTAAAAGGGATTTAGTAATATTTTACTTCTTTTACTGAAAAAACAGTGATTTATACAATGTGTAAATAAAATGGATTTAGGTACGTACAACTTTGTTGAAGGTGGTCGTATCACTTTGATTCTGGCTTCATCAAATCCAGCATTTAAAAAATTCCTTACAATACCATGTTACATGATTGTTTTACACAACAAACTATATGTACTTCGAAAACGACTGTACATAATAATATCCAATGCTTAGTCTCTTGGATTTCGGGAAGCTTTGGGTATGTTGTAGAGGGTTAAATTCCGTGTCAATACCAATTACCAATCAACTGATTTAATGAATTCATTTTTTTACTATTCTAACGCTCTAAATATAAACCTCTCTTGCGCCACGAGTAAAAATTATTTTTGTTGACCTGTGTTTTCGTATAACACGATATCTAGGTCAAATGGACATTTTTGGGGGTAAGACATCAAATAGCTATTTTAATAAAAAAAAAATTCCCCATACAAAAATGACAAACCCTAATCAGCATATATATACACCATATACATACATACATTACATATGTAGGTTAATCATGGTAAAGTTAATGAAAATTACGATTATGGCGGCAATAAGCGATGTTATAGTTATTTTGCTGATTCTACTCGTGCGGTGGCAAATGTCTGTTTGAGCAGTGAAGCCTGCGTTCCTTAATGACTTAATGATTAATATAATGAATTTAATGGAATGAATGCGCGATGATTTGAAGAAACCCCACAGATCAATGTGCATGAAGGATAATATAATAAAGCATTATAGAAAATAAGCTTTTGTGAATTTTATGTCGATTACCAACATAAGCAATCCAATCCACTGGTTCCTCTAATTATTTATGTTTAGAATAATCACCAATTTTACTTGAATTGTTGCTGGTAGGTATGACAAAATAAAATAATAACAAAATGTTTTTTACTTTAATTTTGATGAATTTTTCAGAAATGCTGCTAGTAATTTTTAGAGAAAATATTAAATTGATGGTAATGATTATAGTCCTGGTAATTGAACAGTATAATGAAAAGGAACAATTCGTGCTAATAAAACTTGAGTACCTACATATCCATATCCGCAGTTAAAGAGGAGGACCTCATAAATTGAAAAATTCCCAAAAAATATTATTAATGCAAACAAAATCAGCAGAATCAGAGCCACTTTTTAAAAATTCCAGCGATACAATGTTGTTCTGAATATTTTACAGAAAAACATATTTCGGAAAAATATAATAGGTCGATATTTAGGTACCTGTATCTATTAAGGCGAGATCAAAATTGTTGAACATCCCTGTCAATTCGTGCCCAACCATACTTACCAACATTTACATTTTAACATATTTCATATTCTTTTGTCACTGTCATTCTGACATTACTATTCTTTTTCTTTATAAAAACTTCTTCTATTCTAAATTCTTGTTAAGATAACCTTTTTGCTAGTTTGTAATAAATCTTTAAATATTAAAAGCATCCTATCACTATTTTAATTAAATTGTTTTTCTGGACGTTTAGATTAATTTAATTAATCCGCTCTACAGGTTATGGGCCCAGGAATTTTCAATTTTTCATTTTGATTATAAAATCTAATTCTCACAACGATTAATTTATAGTTGCTGATAATGGCGCAACCGAGTTCTTCTCTAAGACTTGATATGTTGTCGAAAGACAACTACGACACATGGTGCCTTCAGGTAGAGGCATTGCTTGTCAAAAACGACACATGGGATTATGTGTGTGGCGACATACCAAAACCACCAGAGCCAATGGAAGGCGACGAGCCGAAGGTGAAGAAAGCTTTATCTGCATGGCAACGTCAAGATAAAAAGGCAAAGGCCGATCTTATTTTGTCTATCAGTCCTTCCGAGCTCAAGCAAGTCCGTGGATGTGAAACTTCTCACGAGATCTGGAAGAAACTCGAATCCATTTATGCGTCTTCAGGTCCAGCCAGGAAAGCCACTTTGCTAAAGCAACTCACACTTCAGAAAATGAAGGAAGGAGATGAAATCCGTGATCATGTGGGCAAGTTCTTCGATGCCGTCGACAAACTCGAGGCGATGGATGTTAAAATTCATAAAGATTTGTTGAGCATAATGCTTTTGTACAGCTTACCAGAATCTTTCGAAAATTTTCGTTGTGCTATCGAGACTCAGGATGTTCTTCCTGATGCTGAAAGGCTTAAAGTAAAAATTCTCGAAGAAGCGGAAGCGCGCAAGCAAAAATCAAAAGAGTCTGAATGCGGAGCATTGATTGCAGCTAGAAGTTTTACTTCGAAGCAAACGAGTAAAGAAAATTCAACGAACAAGAAAAAGTTTCCATTTCGATGTAGCAAGTGCAACAAACTTGGGCACAAGGCTGCTGATTGTCGTGTAAAACGTCAAGCTTCACAACGTGCTGAATATGGAAAGGATTCCTTTTACATAATGTCAGATGTTTCTGAACATGCCATGAGCACGGATACTATCGATCTGAAACGAAGCTGGTGTTTGGATAGTGGGTGCACATCCCACCTGTGTCGTGATGAGGAAAATTTCGAGTATTTGTCATCTACCGATCGGGAAAAATTAAATTTGGCGAGTAATCAATCAACTACAGTGAAAGCGAAGGGAACTGTTAGACTCCAGGCAGCTGTTGGAGTCGAATCAAGGTCAGTACATTTTGAAAATACTCTATTAGTTCCCGATCTGCGCACAAATCTTCTTTCAGTGTCCAAGATTACTGACAAGAACTGTGAAGTAGTCTTCAGGCGTGACACGGCGCTAGTACGAGATAAAAATGGAAAAATCAAACTTGTAGCTGATAGAGTTGGTGATTTATATTACCTTCGCCAAACCTTGGAGTCTGCAGGTGTTGCTGAATCTACGAATCAGAAGACAAAGTCTAATATCCAAATGTGGCATGAACGGCTTGGCCATTTAAACTCTCGGGATCTGTTGAATATGGCTAAGGACAAAAGTGCCACAGGAATTATTCTAAAACCAAGTGAACAGCTGTCTTCATGTACTATTTGCTTGAAGGGAAAGTTGGCAGCAAAACCATTTCCTGTTAGGACAACTCGAAGTTCCAAGCCTTTAATGATTGTCCATTCGGATATCTGTGGGCCTATGAGGACTCAATCTAATGGTGGAGGAAAGTACTTTGTCACTTTTATAGATGACTACACGCGCTGGTGTGAAGTTTACATAATTAAAAATAAAAGCGATATATATGAAACGTTCCTTAATTATAAAAGCTTTGTTGAAAAACAAACCGGTCAAAAAATCAAGGCTCTACAGACAGATAATGGCAAGGAGTACTGTTCAAATAAAATGGATGAATACCTAAAGTCACAAGGTATTAAAAGGAGACTTTCAACACCTTATACGCCTCAACAAAATGGGGTAAGTGAAAGGAAGAACCGCACTTTGGTCGAGATGGCCCGATGTATGGTGCTGCAAGCTGGACTTTCCCCGTCGTTTTGGGCTGAAGCCATATGTTCAGCGAATTATTTGAGGAATCGTTGTCCATCAAAAACTCTAGATGGTAAGACACCTTTCGAATTGTGGATGGGACGTGTTCCGAATTTGAAACACCTTCAGATTTTTGGCTGCAGAGCTTTTGTTAAAAACAAAGAACCAAATAAGGATAAATTTGGAGCTCGTTCGACTGAGGGCATATTTGTTGGATATTCAGATGACGCGAAAGCATATCGAATTTGGATGCCATCAGCGAGAAAAATTTCTATCTCAAGAGATGTTATGTTTGTCGATGAATCCAGAGAAGTCCATGAGGATGTAGACATAATTTCATCTGAAACTAAGTGTGGAAATTCTGATGTCCTGGAGCAGTGGAGTTTTATTGAATCTGGTGATGCTGAAATATCATGTGATCAAGACCCTAGTGATCAAGATAGTGAAATCAAAACCGATGCTGAAATTGTATGTCATCAGCCTAGTGAGAAGACTTGTGAGCCGAGTAAAACTGATCAACAAAGTAAAGCTGAAAACGATGAAGAAAATCTTTCTGATAATGATGTTGTAGCTTACGCATTTAATGCTGAAATAAGTTTCAAGGAAGCTCTCCAAGGCGATGACTGTGATGAGTGGAAAAACGCCATCATAGACGAAGTAAAATGTCTTATTAAAAATGATACTTGGAATCTGGTTCATGAGCAAGCGGAAAGGAGCAAAATTGGATGTCGCTTCGTGCTTACAAACAAACGTAATCAAGATGGTATAGTTACGAGACGGAAAGCCCGCCTTGTAGCTCAAGGCTTTTCTCAGCAACCAGGCATAGACTACATGAAAACATTTTCTCCTGTAGCTCGTCTTGAATCTATACGTCTTATGCTCGCGCTCGCTGCAAGGTACCAGCTGAAGGTTCATCAAGTCGATATTACTTCAGCATACTTAAATGGATCATTGAATGAGCATATTTATATGAAGGCTCCACCGTTGCTAGAAGATGCTTTAGAAGAAATTCTACAAAATGAGCCGACAAATAGCTCCATTAAACAGAAGGCAAAAACAATGCTTCAATCTTTTCATGAAGGAAAACAGGTGTGTTACCTGAAGAAGGCTTTATATGGCTTGAAACAAGCCGGACATCAATGGAATCTAAGATTTGACCATAAGTTGCAGCAAATTGGACTTAAAGCAACAAAATCAGATCCATGCGTGTATTTTGCGTGGAAAAATGGAAAATTTTTAATTCTCTCCATCTATGTTGACGACGTTCTTATTTGCTCCAAGGATCTGAACTGGATTCAATCAATTAAAAATAGCCTTATGAAATACTTCGAAGTTAAAGATCTTGGAGAGGCAAAATATTGCCTTGGAATCGAAATTAATCAAGATTCAGGATTTATATCCATAAGTCAAAAGGGTTACATCCGTAATTTGCTACAGAGATTTAATATGAAGGATGCCAAACCACTTACCATCCCCATGCAACCAGATTCAAGGCTTGTTAAAAGTGAAAATTCTTGTGTTCAAGAAAAACGGCCATACAAAGAGTTGATTGGAGGATTGATGTATGCTGCTGTTTGTTCCCGACCAGATATATCTCATGTTACAAGTGTTCTTGCTCAATTCAACAGTTGCTTTAACGACGTCCACTGGGGTGCTGCAAAGCGTGTGCTACGCTACCTTCAAGGAACAATAGACTTTGGATTGCGATATTCTTCAAATCAGGAATGCATAAATGGATTCGTTGACTCTGATTGGGGAAGATGCGTAATCGATAGACGATCCTACACTGGCTTTGCGTTCACCTTTTCCAATGCGGCTGTTAGCTGGAAATCTCAAAAACAAAAGACTGTTGCTCTATCTTCAACCGAAGCTGAGTACATGGGAATCTCAGAGGCTATGAAAGAAGCTATTCATTTAAGGACGTTCTTAAAGGAACTCGGTCTTGAGGACTTAAATAAAATTATTTTGTACAACGATAACCGTGGTGCCGGACTTCTTGCTGAAAATCATGTATTTCATCAAAGGACCAAGCATATAGACATCCGACACCACTTCATTCGAGATGTCTTATCTAAAGGAGATATCAAATTAGAGTACCTACCTACGGAAGAAATGCCTGCCGATGTTCTAACTAAGGCGCTAACTGGTCCGAAGCATTACAATTGCTTATCGAAACTCGGAGTTGTCAAAGTATGAGGATCATCTCATTGAGGGGGCGTGTTGAACATCCCTGTCAATTCGTGCCCAACCATACTTACCAACATTTACATTTTAACATATTTCATATTCTTTTGTCACTGTCATTCTGACATTACTATTCTTTTTCTTTATAAAAACTTCTTCTATTCTAAATTCTTGTTAAGATAACCTTTTTGCTAGTTTGTAATAAATCTTTAAATATTAAAAGCATCCTATCACTATTTTAATTAAATTGTTTTTCTGGACGTTTAGATTAATTTAATTAATCCGCTCTACAAAAATAAACAACACCATTAAAATCTTGTACTGGTACCATACTCTTATATTAAGTTCGGTAGATGAGGAGGGATTTTAATCCGAAATATTTTACGTTTACTTATTTTTTGATATAATTCCTCCAGGATCAGATTCCTCAAACTACTAAGGAGCCAGTTTCATTGAAAATTTTAATTGTTAATTTTGTAGGCATTTAGGAAGCGAAATCAGTGTTTATTTATTATTATTACTATTATTATTATAAGCTTTAATCATCCACTTTAAATTTTATATTTAGTTTTATAAAATAATTTTTTTTTGTACAACAATTCATTACATATGGATATAAGCCTCACCCAAGCTTTTCCACGTTTTCTTGTCTTTAGCAGCTCTTTCCCATCTATTGTTTTGTCGGTAGATGTCATCTTTCCAACGTTTAGTTTGCCTTCCAACATTACGGATGCTTTCCTTTGGTATCCAGTTAGAACTTCGAAGAGTCCAGCGGTTGTCACTCATCCTAGCTACAATATGTCCAGCTTAGTTCAATTTTTGCTGTTTTTCCTTCTGATTACATTTACAAATTAGTCATGCTCCTTACAACATTGTTTCGAATTCGTTGTCTTTTAGAGATTTTTAGAATTGACCTTTCCATAGTGGCACCTTTCAGTGGCCACACGTTGAGCTGAATTGGCTGACATGCTCCTGCTCCATGTTGGCAATACATACGTCATTACAGGTATAGGACAGATCCATCGAATAGAAACTTTCTGGACCTTTGGCTTAAGTTTGAATCGAAGATTTCCTTATGCTTTCAGAGTTGTTTCCAACTATTGGTTATTCTTCTAGCAATAATGAGAGCATGATTTTGTAATTGTGTTTGCTATTGCGAGTTGTTTGTTGCACTACAACTCGGTTTATCATCATCTATATTTTTTGGTCATTATTATTTTGTTGTTTTAAAAACTTTCTAATTGGATTGCTAGATTGTTTTCATGAATTGATCTTAGTTGAATCAGTGATAATTGTTCCAATGTTAGGTTTTCCGTTGAACGAATTCTTTTCTCAGGTTTTCCAGTCCAATATCTGTCTTTTCCATCAACTATCAGTTCATCTAGTTTAAAGTATGCTTTTTTTCTTTGTTTCTTTGACTGTAATAAAATTGGGATAAGTGGTTTCCTAGCTTCAACAAGTGCTTTCGGTAGATCCTCTGAGATGCTGAAATCAGTATTAGATTTTTTAGATAAAAGTACTTTTAGTTTTTTCACGTAACTTGTAAAAGTTAGCAGTATTGGTCTGATTTTCCCCATACCCTTCTTTTCTAAGCGGTAGCAGCTATATCAAAATCGGTTGTTGTTAGTTGAAATTGTATATTGCTGTTGTTTTAAATATTAAATCCTCACTAGCAGTTTTTCAGGAGTTTTCACATATTCATCTATTTTGAAAATTATAATATTATTTTATCTCAATGCTATTTCAAGCTGAGAAATGCGTTCTTCCTGTTTAGCATGCGTAACTTCTTGTTTTTCAATGATCACTCCTTGGGTTTTGATAGTTTTCTCGAACTTTTCACCTTTTTCCGAGAGAATATCCACTCTTTCATCTGTATTTTCTTTATTTATATTAACCTTTTCAGTCGCTTTATGAATATTCTTGAAAATCTCCTCCTTTTGTTCTTTAAGTAGAGATTTCAGAACATCCAGTGTAATTGCCATTATAGTAGATATAATCTAATACTTTTAAGATCTAGATGACAGCGTTGCTTTTTCTTCTGATATGTGTGCTCACCAACAGATTGCTTTTTGTAGGCTGATTGATTTCCTCCTTGACAGATGTTTGTTTTGACAGATTGCAGATTATGACTATTGGGCGTTTTTCAGAGCAGAGCCTGAATTGTAAGAAAAACGCGTTTCTTTTTTAGCTCAGAGCATTCAGAGCTCCAATTTTGTATTTCTTTTTTCGCTCTGAGCATGTTCAGAGCACGCTCTATGAGCTCAGAATCAATTGATAGAGCAGACGGAGTTGAATTTCTGAACACAAATTTGACAAGTGGAAAAAAAACATCAAAACATTAAAAATGACTGAAATAATAAATCTGAACTCTCAGAGCAGAGCACGCAGTTCAGAGATCGCTCAGAGTATGTTTGGTGTGTTCAGACTCTGTTTAGAGCTCTACTCTGAACTAAAAAAGAAAAACGCCCATTGTTGTTTCGTGACCGAGTTATTTTACCATTTATTAAATTTTTTTTATTTAAGTAAATCCTGTAATATTTCTTTCTCTTTTTCTTGCACCCTTGGTAATTTTTTTTAATCTTAATCTTTGTAAATCGCTTTTCAAATCTCGCACTACAACTTTTATCTATTCACCTCTAAATCTCACTCTGGCTCAATTATTATCAGCCCTATTATGCTTTCCGATCCGATTGAATTTTTCGATTTACGTGAATTGTTCATTTAATTTTTCACTAATTATTTTTTGAACTCTTCAAGTTTAAAGCTCTATAAATAATTATTTTTAAAGTTTTTGAGAGAATCTAATAGTTAAAATTTTATTTTCAGCGCAATTTATATGCTTTTTTGTACATTCGTTTTCCTCCGACGGAAAGCCGATGACTAAAATTCACGTGAACGTTTAGCAGGATATATGGCTATATATTTAGCAAAAAAAAATCATATTGACCCATGATTCCTCATAAAATAACTTTTTAATTTCAATGATTGAACTACCTTACCATTGATTATTGAAATCTTAAAAGTTATTGTAGATATGTATGTAAAAGGTTGGGTTGAAATGAAAAATGTTTTTCGTTAAATATAATGATTGAGCCATAACCTTCATTTTGGCATGTAATAATAAACACTGATTTTGCTTTCTAAACACCTCAAAATTAACAATTAAAATTTTCAATTCAATTCAATTCAATTCAATTCAATTCACTTTATTGAGACTTTTCTTTTTCTTTTAAAATGTATACATTTGTCTTTTTCTTACACTAAATAAATATAGAGAACTGTCAAGTATGGCCCTCTTGTTTTAATGACACATGCTTCTATAGCTGAACTATTTACATGTTTTTAAGAGCTCTTGCTCATGGAGCTATTTCACAATTTATTTTGACGTTTTAGTCGATTAGAAAGAAAAAAACAAAAAACTTAACCTAGCTTAGAACTCTAAACTTAATCTTGATATAGTTATAGCTACATAGGTATAACTTCTTAATTTGTACATTAGTAGGTTTTGCTCAGTTTTAACTTTAATATTATTTGTTTATAATTATTGTTTTAGTTTTTGTTTTTCATTTTTAATGAAAATTATTTTATTTCTTCGTCAGCTTCTTCAAAGATTTTGAAAGTTAACAATAATAAAAAATTGTTTCACACTAATATTTTGTTTTTTTTTTTTTTTTAATTTTTTATTTACAAGGATAGTTAACATTTTTCTGATAAGTATATAATAGGTAATTTATATTAATGGTGCAATTTTATACAGTTTACTCTTTAGATCATAATAATTACTGAATGGAGCTTGACATTCATGCGCCACATCCTAACCACCATCCGGAAACAGCACCCTCCCAAACGCACACTTGATAATGCACGATGGGAAGATATGACCAGTACAGCCGGTCAGGATGCAGCGCTAAATACAAACTAGAACTGAAAATTTTTAACCACTATTCTGTCCTTGGACAGTTTGTTTGTAGAACGATGGTAGGACACACTCCAAATCAGATAACGGATTGTCCAACTCAATTCCTATCGGGGATAGGTATAATGAGTTCTCCCAGGAGATATTCTTTTGTTGGTTGTATATTTCATACATTAGACTGTTTTCAGACTCGCTCATTTTGTTTATGAAGTTTTTCATTAATTGGAGGGCGTAAGTCATATTAAAATTTTCAATGATTGTTTTCAATGACAGCTATAACTACGGTGACCATATTTTCAAATTGCAAATAATGAACAAATAAAAAAAAAAAAAATAAAACTTAAAATAAAAAAATAAAATAAAAAAGTCTTACAAAAAAACAAAAAAACTTATGCTCTTCTTTATAAACGTTGTCTAACTTTAGAAAACTGTCCAAATTTATAAAATGTGTTCAAAAACCTTGTTTATTGTGAATAATGTGATATTCATTTTTATTTAATAAAGCATTGGGTGGAAAACCCATTTGAAAATAGTTAGACAGTGTCTAAGTAGACAAAAATCTAATAAATACAACTGTTGAAGTTCAAATTAACACAGTTCATTTTTAGGGATGTTGATATTTTTCTGAAGAGTAAATTTCCTTCACTAAGTTCTGTTTTTTTAAATATTCTTTGAACTCTAAACAACTGAGTTTATTATTGTATTTAGTTATCAAAATAGATTTTATATTCTCGGTGGCATCAGGGATTAGGGTTGACTAAAATAAATTTCAATATTTTTGTTTGCTTTTAATACAAAATGTTAAGTAAAAGTTACCAATTTTAACAACGCAGGCAGAAAACAACCGATATGTTTTTTTTAATTTTAATAGTTTCTGGTGTGTAAATGGAAGATGATGTCAAAATCAATGGAATGCATTCAGGACAAAAATAAAAATTATAGATGTCTTGTTCGTTCGTTCAATTGGTAGGGCACGTAAGCATTACTATTTTTTTGTCAATGAATTTTGCTCTAATATTTATGTTATTGTTTTTAAGAATTTGTATGAAATACAGAATAAATAATGAACAACTTCTGAAATACAGAACATTTATATGTTTTTGTGTTACAAATAATTCATAATGAACATCATATTCAAATACAGAACTGTTCATTATTATAATGAACGGATGGTCACCGTAGCTATAACTGGCCACCTACGGTCGGTGGCGGAAAAGTTGTCACCCTATTGGAAGATGCTAATAATTATTCTGCGTTCTTTAGGTAGGAGTACAGTGAAGTCAACACTTGTTGACGTGTATTGACATTTGGCAGCAGTGGCAAAAATTATAGAACTTTCCGAAAGGGGAAATCTAATAGAAAATACAGCTCAACAGTTGCCCTTGTGACGAAAAGTTTTTAGCCGTTTTAGTTTAAGTATTTTAGAGAAAAAAAATGTTTGTTCTCTAGAAAACCAAGAAGGAAGATTGCTTTTGAAATTTAATGAATAGAAAACTGTATATACATATATAGTTTCTTTTTTTTTTTTTTTAACTGCAAAAATATGAAAAATGGTCTTCGTCTCAAATATCTTGGGGTATCAAACAGCCTCGAAGATCTTGAATTGATAATTTGCTTATAGCTAACAAAATAACATGGGTGCCTTGTTTCCAAAGGCACTAATGATAAGTGTGGGTCCCACCCAGCCTCTTTTTATGTTATTGTTACAAGTCTTGTCACATCGAGTTTGCTGTTTTATAAGTAGGTAGATATTCTTATACATCCAAGTTGCAAAAGAACATTATACCCATTTATTTTCAATTTCAATTCATGTCGTGCCAAAGTGCCAAGAAATTCCTTTGTTAATTTGAGTGCACATTTATATTTGTTTTTCATGGATTCATGACTATGGTAGATTTTGTACTTTCCTACTTTCCTGGAAGTTTAGCGACGCACAGTGTTATCGTTGATTCTGTCAACTTCTTTATAGAGTGGAGGTTATCACCACCTGCGAGCATTTGAACTTTTACATGTCGATTTTCATAGAACTAACTACGACATAATATGTACACGTGCGAGCCTCTTAACCGTATGACTAACTTACCCATTTTGCTTCCTCAGTTGAATTTAACATTTATAAAAAGGGATTGAAAAAAAGCTTTTCGAACCAACTCTCCATGATGATCGTGATTGTTTATTATACTTCTTGAAAATGTGTTTAAATGCTCTGTATACATATATTCTATATTATTGTTTACTTTTATATATTGTTTTAGTATGTATAATTTATTGTCTGCATGTGTTAGTTTGCATTATATCACTAATATTTTTAACACAAACACTGCTGCTAAAGTAAGAAAGATATTTAAGAAACATTAAAAATTCATAAAATTATTGAATAACCAGATCTCCTGAAATTTTCGAAGTCATATTTTCATCTGAAGAAAACGTCAATGAAAAATCAAGCCTACAATGTACATAAACACATAATGTTTGAGTATGCCCTAAAAAAAAAGGAAAATATGGGGTCGCTGTTGTTTGGCAAAATTCATTTGACATTTCTTTGTTTCACTTTAGTCGTTAAATATTTCCTTTTTTTGGGAAGTATTTTTTTATAAATGCATAATCTTCTTATATATATAAATTAAAGTTTGGTTTTGTGTACGTTCGCTAACCAGCCAAACCGGTTGACCGATTTTCTTAATTTTTTTTTAAATTAAAGAGGAATAGGGGAAGAAGGTTTAGGACAAAAAAAAATTATAAAAAAATAAAGAAAATGTGTTAAAAAAGAAATGAAATTTCAATTGGTCACATGGGTCACTGATTTGAATAATACCTTATTTAGTAATTTGCGCAATTCAAAAATAATAGAGTTCGTGGTGCAGTGGGAAGATCTCCGCTCAGCTACAAAAGTTGAGGTCATCAGAATTCTTTTGCAGCTTGACTTGGACAAGATTCAGCGATATTGTGATGACTGGAAGTTGAAAATCAATTTTCAGAAATCAGAAACCATTCCGTTTAGTACTCCGTTGGCTGGAGCCCCAAGGGATACTAGAAAGAACTGGCGCAAGCTGGTGATCGCTGTGCCGCATGGGCGTCCACTGGCGAGTAAAAGTGTAGTAAAGTACCTTGGCATCTGGTTGGATCAGTATCTGTATTTCGACAGACATATAGATGCTGCTCTGGCCAGGGCTAGGGGAGCCTTTACCCTGACGAAACGGTTGTTTTACAGCAGCCGGCTTGGCACCAGGGTAAAGGTGATTTGCTACATGGCCCTTATACGGCCGATGATTGCCTATGGATGTCCCGTGTGGTTCAACGTTGGCCCATCTCAAATGGAAAAGATTCGGGTGTTTGAGAGGCAGTGCTTACGTTGCTGCCTTGGATTACACAGAACACCAAAGTCGGAGTACAAACATTACTATTCCAACAGGGTTCTATACAACGGAGCCAACATCAACAGAATTGATAATTTCTTATTAAAGCTGATTCAGGGTCACATTGCAAGAGCGATGTCCTCAGCTAATAGCTTGATCTTTGGGGCTTATTACCCCAATACTGAATATTTCGAGAGTGTGCGTTTAAGTGGCTATGTTCCATCTAACGCACTCCTCTATTTAGACAGTAGAGGGCTGATCCAGGATAGAGAGGCGGTTCCGCTAATCTACCACGTCGGCCGTAGAACTGTAGATAGGCGATTTCGATATTGTCCAGACGTGCTTGCACAAGGCGGTGCTGAGCGAATTCGGTTCAGTAGGACTGTGTCCGATCGGGACCGAAGTGATAGGAGAAAGCAGGAGAACCAGCTCAATGGCTCAATCCTAATTTTGATAGTTAAAGTCAGCTTTGATTCGTGTCTTGGCCGACTTACATAGGTGTAGGGTATTAGTTTTAAGTAAGGACAGTCGGGGTGGCACCCAAACAAAAAAAAAAAAAAAAAAAAAAAAACAAAAAATGTTAAAGTTAAAGTTTTAAGTAATTTTTAAGTAGTATAAGTATTTTAAGTACTTAGTTTTAATTAGTAGTAGTTTTAACATAGTTTTTTACGTAGTCGTAAGTTTTAAATAAAATAAAAAATGATAATGATACCAAGTTTTTTTTATAAATTCTTTCTTGGTGAAAAATAAAACTGATAAGGAATTTAAGGATTAAAATAGTTTTTAGGCCGAAAGGCATATAGCATTAAGATATATATAGTTTAACTTAGAGCGCCCGCATGGGGCCAGTAAGTTAGTTGTAAGTAATTGATAAGTAGGCTAGTTTTTATGAATTTTTGTCTAGCTTTAAGATAGTTATAAGTTTGAAGAAAAATAAAAATGAATTTAAAATGAAAATGAAATGAAGATCTCCGCTTTAGACGTGAGGGGTCTCAGGTTCGATTCCTGTCACCGGCAACATTTTTTTTAAATTTTTAATAATTTTCTCTTTTTTTTCAACACATTTGCTGCAAAACAAATAAAAAAAAACTATTTTTTTTAACGCCCTGCGAAGCGGGCGGGGGTTTTGCTAATAATGTAAATTTTCTTTCAAAATAAAAATAATAATATAGAAAATATTTTTTAGTATTTTACATAATTATTACTTTTTTTTAATTCATGGAATTTTAACATTTTATTCCAAGAACGTCAATATGTTACAATAAATGGGCATGTAATTATTATTTAATTATTTAAAATTCTCTATGATGAATTTTGTTGTTTACTTTTTTTCTTTGGCATTCAATTGTTTTGCCGAAATTTTAAGGCATGTGATTTAATTGAAGCCAAAAATAGCAAAACAATTGAATGCCAAAAACAGTAAAACTACAAAATACCAAATAAAAAAATACGAAACAACCACCAAAAAACTTAATGAATGCGAATTTATTAATGCGAAAGGATAATTGAAAAAAAAAAAGAAATATAATTTGCAAACCGTAGAATGCGTAGTAATAAAATGCTAAACAAAACTAATAAAAACCAAAATCGCCGAAATGAACCCCCGGGAAACGTTAGTTTATCATGGTAGGAAATATTGTTAGAAATTCAAGGAGCTCTTTTTATAAAATCGGCGAAGAACAAGAAAATGAGAAAACCGATTAAATAGCAGGTATTTTTTTCCAAAATATATTTGTATACAAATTTTCAGAGCCGTTTCTGAGAAAAATTAACTTTTTCTTAACGAATGTGCAGAACAGATATTTTTGAATAGACATTTTATTTTCTCCTCTGGGGACTCACCTAAAGACCAATACGTAAAGTAGGTACAAAGTTTGAAGAAAATCCTTTCAGACTACAGCCCCAGGTACAGACAGACAGCCAGACAGACCCACGTGTTTTCTGTCACTGTAATGTCACGTTTTGATTAAAATTTTCTGTTTGGCTTTTTTTACAAATCCAAAACAACCGAGTAAAAATCATTCGAAATGCTCCTCACCAAAAGTTCAGCTTTCATTAACTTCAGACTCATTTCCCTTGTGATATCGTAATCATAAAGAAAATGTACCTTAAACCACTTTCAAATGAATGATAAGAATTTTAATTGGCGATTCCTAAACTTTTGGGTATTGGTTGTTTACTGACCACCAGCAACCGACAATATAGACATTTATATTTATAAAACCTTCCTCTTGCCAGAGAAAAAGGTAGGTATAGTACATTACTAAATTACCAACAAATTAATAAAATAAAATATAGGTATACATGATAATTACATTTCTGACTAAAGTTAATTCATCTCAGGCTATTTTATGAATTCAATAAAAAAATGTAAAGAAAACAAAATAATCTTAATATCTTGCGGACTCATTCAAAAATGTAATTTTGATTTTAAAGTGCTTCATTCTTTTATTTATCAGACCATTAAAGTGGCCAGCATTTATTTATTATGGGCTCAAGTGAGAAAAATACACCCGCAAGTTAATTATACCCTCATTTGAGGGATATCTACTTGTCAAGTAATTAAATTCTCTTAATAGTATGAAAAGCATTAACGAAATGATGAACTTGCTCATAAGGAAGATGATAGCTTAAAAACGCTTTATGTGTTTATCATTTAGGGGAGTTTGAGTTTATTTTAAATTGTATTAAAAGACTGTAGAATGGTGTGAAAGATAGACATTTTGTCCCTATTGTCCTAGATTTGACCATGATGAGCTTTGTTCATTTTTTACCTTGAATATACGTACGGCATGTTAGTGCCACGCCTGGAGCTTTTTTGTCACGATAAAGGAAATTTTTTTTTTTTTTAAATAATACTAAAATGTAATATAAATTTGTAATATTACATTTAAGGTTTTTATTAATTTAATTCTATTAAAATATTTTCGACAAAATATATAAGTACAAAAGTTTGTAGAATGAAATGATATTTTGTGTGATTTTATAATAGTTTAAAATGTAATTTTTTTGAATGACATTGGTGCATAATAAGTTCGTTCCTTAACTTTGAAACTCCGTGATTTTCTGTATGCATTTGTGTGAATTTCAGTCCAATGTCATACCCATACACACAAAATTTACAGTTTTTCACAGAATAGAATTAATGCTCTTGAGAAAATAAAACATTTCCCATGCATTTGATTTTTTGTCCAAGAAATTTTTTTGGATACAAATTTACAGTTCAAAACAAATTTCAGTATGACATTCATTTACGAATGAAAGCGAAACATTGTTACGTGCGTCTCATTCACATAAGGTAGTACGGAACGCTGTGAATTGTTGTAGGAACTGGGGGCCTCGAACTGTATCTTTTCCTACACATCAAGTGCTTACATTACCCCCACGCTGGTAACGGCCGGATACTGCTCTTGGCTTTATGTCTTGACTTGCTAAACTTGTAAGTGCGAATGTTGATCAAGGAAAAAATTGCAACACCAAACCCATGGCCCTACAGATTGGAGGTTAGTGCGTCGGGCTAACAACCCGGCCACAGTAAAAAATCCTATTGTTATGAAAGAGACGCGAGAAGCCTCGGATAACGACCCCCCTTAAATGGCAACCAGACCCGGAACGAAAATGGACTATGACCTAAGAGTATGTACCTGGAATGTAAGGACACTCTGCAGCCAGGTGCTACTCAAAAACTTGAATCTGTCCTCTCGCGGTACAAGGCAGACATTACCGCGATCCAGGAGATACGATGGATATGATCAGGAATAACGAAAAGAAAAGATTGCGACATTTATTACAGCTGCCATCAAAGATTGCACATGTAAGGATGCGGATTCGTCGTGGGAAATCGACTCAGATCGAAAGTCATCGATTTTAAGCCGATTAACGATCGCCTGGCTGTGATCCGCATCAAAGCTACCTTCCAAAACATCAGCCTAATATGTGCACACGCCCCTACCGATGAGGCTGAGGAGTCTATTAAGGAGGAGTTTTACGACCTCCTGGACGGAGCCTACGGAGCCTGTCCGGAGTACGATGTCAAGGTCGTGCTCGGAGACTTCAATGTTAAAGTCGGGAAGGAAAATATCTTTGGCGGATTAGTTGGAAAGCACAGCCTCCACGAGACGACAACAGATAACGGCTTCCGACTAATCGACTTTGCTGCAGCTCGCAATACGGTGATAAGTAGCACTAGGTTCCCCAGGCGAAGGATACACACAGCAACCTGGCGATCTCCAGATGGCCGAACAGCCAACCAAATCGACCACGTGCTAATTGGCGCAAGGCACGCATCGAACATCTTGGACGTGCGAACCTTCCGAGGTGCAAACGTGGACTCTGACCAATTCCTTGTCGTGACGAAGTTCAGAGCCCGACTGTCCAACGAAAAGAAATCGAAGACCGCCCAAAGGAAGAAGTTCAACACTGCATGCCTTAGCACACCTGAGAAAGCCAGAGACTACAGTGAGCAATTGACCGGGAAACTCTCTGCAGTACCCCCAGCCACAAGCGTCAACAACCAGTGGAATCAGTATCATGACATCATCAAGGAGGTAGCCGAAACCACCATAGGCTATCAACCGCCTAGAAAAAAGAACCCGTGGTATGATGATGAATGCGCGGTATTGAAGCAGGAGACGGAAAATGCACGAATGCAAATGCTACAACGGAAAACAAGAGCAGCAAGAGAAGAGTACCGTGAAAAGAGAAGGAAAGAGAAAAAAAACTCTGCGTAGAAAGAAAAGAGCATCCGCAGCCTCTCAGCTCAGGTATCTCGAGAAGTCTAGCACCGCCACCAACACCCGCCGGTTCTAAAAAACAGCCAAGCAACTGGCATCTGGTTATAGGACCGGCACGCAAGCTCTTCGAAACAGCGAAGGGAACCTAGTCACCGAAGCACAGGGAATTGTAGACGTGTTTAAGCAGCATTTCCAGCATTATGTAGAGGAAGCGTCAGGAGAACAAGGAAGTATGAGACCAGTCAATGAAAATCCAGTCCCAGCGCCCAGTACTGAAGAGGTTAAAAAAGCCATCCACAAGCTTAAGAACAACAAATCCGCCGGCTCGGACGGCCTACCTGCGGAACTCTTCAAGTATGGAGGAGATGTCCTGGTAGGGTGCATGCACCAGCTCATCAACCAAGTGTGGGAGGAGAAAAGTATGCCCGACGACTGGTCAAATAGCTCCATATGCCCAATCTACAAAAAAGGCGATCCTATGTCCTGCAAAAACTATAGAGGCATATCCCTGCTTAATGTTGCCTACAAGATCCTATCCAACGTACTATGTGAGCGTCTAAAACCTTTCTGCAGCACTATTATCGGCACATACCAGTGCGGCTTCAGGCCAGACAAATCAACGATAGACCAAATCTTCACATTGAGGCAAATCCTGGAAAAGACCAACGAATTCCAAGTCGAGACCCATCATCTTTTCATCGACTTTAAAGCCGCATATGATAGCATAAGTCGCCAAGAGCTTCTATTGGCGATGTCGGAACTCGGGATCCCGAAAAAACTGATCCAGCTATGCCGCATGACGTAACAAAATACGCGGTGCAACGTGCAAATGGGTAACAGCTCATCCGAGCTATTCCAGACGTGTACAGGGTTCAGACAAGGAGATGCGCCATCATGTGATTTCTTCAACCTAGTCCTGGAGCAGATAGTGCGCAAGAGTGGTGTTAACCTGGAAGGCACTATCTTCAACAGGTCTTCTCAACTGCTTGGCTATGAGGACGATATCGACATCATCGGCCGGTCCAAGCGAGCTGTACTAGAAGCATTCACAGCTATTGATGAACAGGCGAAACGCGTTTGTGAAGTGACTGAGGACAAAACAAAGTATATGCTATCAACAAACAAAGCCCCATCTGTCCATCGCCTAGGACAAAACGTCACTGTTAGTAGCAGTAATTTCGAGGTAGTCAAGGAGTTCACCTACCTCGGAACAAACATCAATTCCACGAATGACATCAATTCAAAACTTCTTCTCGAAAGACAAAGTGCACGCTATACAAAACGCTAATTTTACCAGTTCTATTGATTTGATACTGGGCACTTTCGAGAGAAAAATTCTTCGGCGGATATTTGGTCCTATATGCGAAGAGGGCGAATAGAGGAGAAGATTCAATCATGAATCACGTCGACTACACTGGCTCGGCCACATCGAGCGAATGGACAACAACGCTCCAGCCAAGAAAATCTTCGAATCCCAGCTTCCAGGTTCGAGACGACCAGGAAGACCGAACCTCCGCTTTAGGGACCAGGCGGTCAAAGACGCAAGAGCGCTTGGTCTCGACGACTGGAGGGAGCTTGCAAGGGACCGCAACCGATGGAAGACCGAAATATCTCAGGCAGAGACCCTTAATGGATCGGGAGCCGGATAAGTAAGTAAGTAATCCTACTCGTGCGAGAATTCTCGCAATTGCATTTGTTTTCGAGATATTCGAGTCGATAAACGTTTTTCAGAAATGAAAATTTGTTGATTTAAAAAAAAAAATTCTACAAACCTTATCAGTTATTGACTACGTCACTGTGTATAGAATACAATTAGTAAATATGGCATCGTATACCTATAGAATAAAATTACCGTGAAGTCATTGTATGTTCTCAAAATATTAGAATCAAAAAACGTTCTTCAAATTTTAGCATATTTTTTATTTAAAAAAAACTGTCCGTTAATTTTTTTAAAAATTCTTTTCAATTTATTCTTCAATACGTCATTCTGAGTAGAATAAAATTAACTTGAAGTCGATGACAATTCTTGTTCTCGAAATATTCGAGACGAAAGATTTTTTTAAACTTTTTTTTTTTAAATTGATGTAGTAATATAACCGTTAATTGAATTTTGTTGAATATCCTTTCCGCACTTCATGACGTTACTATCTATGAAATAAAATTTATTTGAAGTCAATGGGCCTTATTAATAACCAAATTTAGTTAAGAGTTAAATTAAAACCTCCAGGTTTCAAAAAAATCACATACTAATAACGATTTTAGTCTCCAGGTTAGTCACTTGCAAGACGTTAAGATTTAATACACGGAATTCCATGTTTAAGCTGTACACTTAACAAAAAAAAATGGAGTTTTAGTGCAAGTGTTGTCGGTTGTTCTATTTAATAGTACGTATAGATTTAGATAGATTTAGTACACTTAAATCTACTTTAATGTTATTTGTCGATTTTGATTGGTTTATTTATTGTTGGTTTCAATCTTCAGATAATTTGTTTTGAAGTGAAAACAGACGTGGTTTTTTATTGTTTTATTTTTTATGGTACAATTCTGCCCATCGCTTTGTAGCTGTATTATGAGGAAACAAACCCTGTCGTTCAAACTGAAAGCGGATAATTAAAGTGGTCCAGAAGAATAATGCGACGGGCAAATTCAATCTGCATTTTTACGAAGAAGGCAATGGGCATATAATGAAAGTTGGTGTGTAAGAAAAATAATATATCAGGAGATATACTATAGATAGAATCAATTCATACATCAAATGTAAGTTTTTCATCTCTTCTTTTCATTGTTGATACAGAGAAAAGAACGTAAAATGATGTCCACGTTTCGTTTCGCATCACAAAACGCAGAAAGAAATTATGAATTATGATTCATGGAAAGTGTGAGGATTCTGTTTAAGCTCCGCACTTTATTTTAACCTTGCACTTTACAAATAGTCGATATTAGTGCTTGGTTATTGGTAAGGCCCATTGAGTGTGAACGGCCCTATTAGGAAGAAATTCATAGGAAATAAGCAAACAAAGGAAGTTTGTTTTCAAAACATCGTAGAACCGAACTTCAATTAAAAAAAAATCGATAATAGTAATAAGGGTATTTATGCAATATTGTAAACTGCGTAAACCTGTCAAATTTGTATGAGCATTTGACGGGTTTACGCAGTTTACCACATTCACGAGGACTTTACGACGTTGCATGAATACGTAGATACCTCCTGCAAATAGATTTTATGTTAGGTTAAAATTTAGAAAACTTCTGTTTAATTTCCTTTTTTAAATCCAGACGATTTCTTTTTTATCGGCTAATCATTTATGGCATTAAAGGTAAAACCGCACTTGGCGGAACTACACTTCAGCGACACCATGCGCACTTTCAGCACGGAACTGAACGCAACTTCATATTCCGACAAAGTTGGTCAGATTATCAACTTTCCCGAATAGTGCCGTGCCGTGAAGTGTAGTTGTCGCTTAGTGCGACATAACTCATACAATTTCCTACTTTCAGCAAGGCTTTTGATACTCTCAATCATTCAAATCTTTTAGAAGCGTTAGGAAGAATAGGGATTCGAGGTGCGATGGCTGATTGGATGGCAGACTATATTCACAACAGAACCTTTTGCGTCAAGATAAAAAGTGTTTACAGTGAGGCAAGGAATTCTTTTCATCCCCTATACCAATGAGCTTCTTCGGGTTTTTAAGCTAAGCATTCCATTCGCTTTTGCTGATGACACTGCAATTGTTGTTCGCCATAGGTCTCTTGATTCAGCGACAATGGTTATGCAAGAGGAATTCAACACCATCGTCTTGATAACGGATTGGTAGTAAACGCTTCCAAATCGAAATTAATGCATATCCGAAGATTCCGAAGTCCGCATTTCAAAAAAACCGACAAGCAAATATACTTCAGAAATGATTCCTGTACAAACACGCACAACGAATGCATCGGAGTTGTTGAAAACTACAAAACTCTTGGAGTTGTTATTGATTGTCATTTGCTTTGGGACACTGATATGAAGAAAAGACTATTTGCAATCTCACACTTGCGGTACCTACCATGCTTCTGAGGACGTTTTGCTTCCAGTCTATTATGCATTACTAGAGTCGAAGCAAAGATATGGTATACTTGCTTGGGGAAACGCAGCACCAACTCACATCAAAAAGCTCCAAAAACTTCAGCCCTAAAAATTATTCAAAATAAAAACAGGGAGCAAACTGAAAGCGACCGATACAACATCAAGTCAATACCAGACAACACATATGGTAAGAGACAGCTGCAGTACATTGTTCCATCAATAATTAATTCTTTACCTCAAGAACTGAAACAAATACAAAATTATAAAAAAAGAAAAACCAATTAAAATATTTATTTCTGAATGAAAATAGTAAAAAATTTACCCGATTTGCCATTCCAGCATAGTTGAGGAACATTAGAAATGAAAAAAGCATTTATGTATTTATGTATGTACATTGAATGTCAAATTTAAATGTTAAGCAACTTTTCTGAACATATGTAGGTACCAAAATCATAACTTTCCTAAAAAGGGTCAAATACATGTGGTTTAAGAAATTATTGTTTTGTATTAAATTTTTGTTTCTATTAAATACGCAATTTAATAAGGTTTTTCATATATTATAGTTTTATGTGACTGTGCAATGATATAATACAAACAATACTATCGAGAATACTATCTCCCTCTCGCCAATTGGTGGTTGAAAGTATTTTAATGCTTTTTTTGTTTTTATCAACTTCCTCATTGAATTAAATTATTTGTCCGATATTTATTTTCATGTTTTTAGTATAAAATTTTGAATGATTTGCTCTAACACGCCAGTCATTTTTCCTTTAATTATATACCTTAATATTGAAAATCGGATAATTGTATCGAAAGATATAAGCATTTAAGTAAACGCAAATCGGGTATTTTTCAGATTTCGCAAAAATCATCATCAAAAACATACCCATTTTTTTTCTACGAACATTTTCTCCTTTTTTTTCTGTCCGTTTTATCATCTTCTTCGTATTTTGTTTCCTCAGACTAGTAAGAACAAAGCATGAACAAAATAAACAAAATAATCAAAATAAACAAATTTTGATTATTTTGTTTATTCCCCTCACGTTTCACCCCCTTTGTCTACTAGGCGTTTCATATTTTTAAAATTCTGTTGATTTTTTTACATTGTATGCCTCCGTTTAAACATTCCTAATGTTAAAATGTAATTGAAAACTCTGTAATTTGAAATCAAAAAATTTTTCTTTGGAATTATTAACTTTTATAAGTTTAAATTTTTATTATTATTACTTTAAATAAGATAGAAAAACAACCTTCTGCAGAAAAATCTAGGCTTCGCAGGAATATATGAAATTGTAAACATATTTTTGAATAATAAAAGCCAAAAAGAAAAAAAAAATAATATGTCATGAAGTTAGTTCCGCTGAAATGCAGTTCTGCCAAATGCGGTCTTAGCTTAAATCCGCATTTGATGATCCTGATTCCTGGATGCGTTCAGAAATATATCTCCAAGGGTGAAAACACAAGAAACCTACATTTTTCAGAATGAAGTGTAATGCAGCATAATTTTAAATTGCCCCCCTATAAAATCAAATTGCCCCCATGTGGGGCGTGGGTCGTACGTTAGGAAACACTGTGTTAGAGGACGGCGAACTGCCAACACTGGTGGGTGAGCATTTAGCTTGAACCCGTGGCATAAGAGAAGAAGAAATATTTGGCGAATTTTATTTAGTTCTGACAGTGAGATCATTGACATTAGTTTTAGATTTAGAACGGGTATTTTGTGAGATAAAAATCGATTTTTTTTCTTGTTGGTTTGACGCATTTACACCATCCCACTGTTTACCTTTATTTATTTTTGCTGTGAAAGCTTTTAAACTTTTTTTTCAATGCAATTGAATCTAGCATAACAACTTGCTCGTGAGCTAATGCAAAAGTTTAAATTATTATTCAGAAACTCAAGTTCAATTACATTGATTTTCACACAAGTTAAATGAAACTTTAAAGAGCATAAAACACACGGCAAGATATCCTTATTAATAACAATAAGCAATGGGTCATAGCAAAAACAATAATTTATTTATTTAAAATATACACATTATAAGAAAATAAACTCTTATGTTTAGTGATGTTTTACATTGAGGTAACAAGAAAATTGATTCAAAAGAGGATACAAAAAACATAAAGTTAAAGTTTAAAGGATTCTAATTGAAACAATTGACAGACATTATAAAGCCGTGCGCCTTCAATTAATCGGTTTTAAGCTAAATCTGTTTTCTCTCATTCACAACAGTTCACGAACAACATAATAAGTAGGTTTGATATTGGCTCGATCCGCATTAAAATTACTTCAATATTACTTATAGTTCTGGTCCTTGGGTAGCCACCAGGGTCCGCTCCTTTTCATAATGTCCGTTAATGATATATCTAGTCTCGGTCTTTAAGTATTGTATTAAGAATGCTTATTATAACGGGTGATTTTTAAGCTGGTTTGGTTTTGGCAACACTGGTTTTGACAGCTGATGTGTGTTTAGTACCTTGTGTCACTGTCAAACAGCTTCAGTTTGGTTTGCAATTTAACCATGGATCGTCTTACAAATGAACAACGCTTGCAAATTATTGAATTTTACTATCAAAATTCGTGCTCGGTTCGAAATGTTGTTTATCGAAAAATTGTGTTCAGCGATGAGGCTCATTTTTGGTTGAATGGGTACGTAAATAAGCAAAATTGCCGCATTTGGAGTGAAGATCAGCCAGAAGCATTGCAACAGCTACCAATGCATCCCGAAAAAGCCACTGTTTGGTGCGGTTTATGGGCCGGCGGCATTATTGGGCCATATTTCTTCAAAGATGATGCGAATCGCAGCGTTACTGTCAATGGTGAATGCTACCGAGCGATGATAACAAACTTTTTTTTGCCCGAAATGGAAGTTCTTGACTTGCATGATATGTGGTTTCAACAAGACGGTGCCACATGCCAACATGCGGTCAACATTTGCATGAAATTATCTTTAAACATTAAATTGCAAGGTTCAAACTATCGATTCAAATAAATATTTCATTCATTTTTTCGAATTTTTTGTGTTTTTTTTTTTTTTAAAGTTCTAAACCTCTTAAAAAATCACCCATTATATATGCGGACGATATAAAAATATTTTTAAAAGGGCCGACTTTGGATGATTCATGATTGTCAACTTATGCAATCTGACATTGATTTTCTATCAAATTGGTGTCACATCAATAGCCTTAAATTGAATATCAAAAAGTGTCATGCGATTTCTTTTTCCAGAAAATCTCAGATTTTGTTATTCAACTAACTGTGTAATTGAATCTATGGCTTTTGATAGGGTTTCAGGTATTAAAGACTTAAAAGTTGTTCTTCATTCCGTACTATCTTTTAAAAGTCATTTCGATTATTTGGTTCCTAAGGCCAACTCATTGGTAGGTTTCATAAAACAAAATGGAAAAGACTTAAGAGATCCTTTCGTGTTATTATCCTTGTTTACTTCTCTTGTGAGATCAATTTTGGAATATGCAGAGTCCTATTTATAAAGAGAATTTGGAGGCCTATTTATAAAGTTCATTGCGATTGCTTGAAAAAATTCAAAGACGATTTACGAAATATACATTTAAGAAATTGTGTTGGAATTTTAGCCCTAGTTATGATGCTAGATGCCAATTACTTAGAATAAAGTCATTACATCAGTTCAGTTCGAACCTTTAAACCCTCAAGTCGTGTTTTTGCCTTGCTCCGTAACCAAAAGTTAATTTTTTACCATTATTATAAACCGCTCTGTTACCAATAAACAATAACAATATTATTGTAATGATTGTGCGTCTATTTCCCCCGCCCACATTATGCGCGCCATTAAATGTTTAAAAGTTGTGCGCAACCTGATATCGTTTGATGCTAACCTAAAGAGCATGAATAGTTCATTTAAATTTGACTTTGAAAACCTTAAGGAATTGCTGTCTAATGGTTCATTAGCAATCGCTTCAATTCATAACCCCCTATGTAATTCTGAAAATAAGATTATGTCGATTGAAGGTAATGTTGGAACAATAAAGAAAAATCAAGGTGATCTGACGGTTTCTCTTGATGAAATCATGCAACAAATTCAAAGTTGGATAATGTGAAAAGCCTTCAAGCTAATGTTTCTTTACTTGATGAACTCTTCACCATTAATTCTGATCAACCTGCCGATAGCCGATATAATTCAATATTGCTGAATCGCAGTCTGCTCCATCACCTTCTTCTTCATCATCTTATACTCCAGCTTACAACAACGCTCGAGACCCAACTCCATCAAAACCAGCTAATGTTTTTACACCCCCAACAGAAGAAGAAACTGTTCATAAATTTGGAACGAACCACGTGGACCACATCTGAATGGACTAACCGACTAAGTAAGCTCAATGCTGCAAATCTGCATATCTTCTTTGGAATCTAATCTAATTAAATGGATTGAAAACCCTGAAATAAGAACTTCATCAAATCCTAAAGTCACCAAGATGCAGCAGAATCAATTTCGAACACAACAGCTATTTTTAAGACGCAATTCGTCTAATTGTAACCAAACTCTGAATCCACCACCTAATAATTTGAGTTTTAAAACTCACATCTTTACGCATCCTTCATCCCCTAAATTTAGCACAGTTCCACTGCCGAAACCACAACGCAACGCAAGCGAGTGTCTTTTAATCTTACCCTAACCACACAATCTACCACTTTGTCAACGCTATCACAGAATACCCCACTCTCATGTTGAACTCAAAATTACTTTCATATATCTTCCTCCAACTCTTTATCTTACTACCCTGACTTCATCCGTTCCCACATTCTCAATGCCAAGCCTTCAACCCGTCCATCCACTACTAATAACTAGAAAATGAATTATTCACCTCTGATTTTTCTGTATTTCGTGCTGATGGCCAGAACCACACGCTGATACCCCCTCTGGCCGTGGCGTTCTTCTGGCTGTACACCATCGCCTTGACGCGACTTTTCTCAAAACATTTAACGTACTTAATTGTGAATTTGTGTGTGTAAAATTAAATGTATCTAAACGAAATGTTTATATTTTATGCTGTTATATTTGACCTCCTCAACCTGTTTATGCATACCAAGTAGTCATCGATGCAATTGACTCTCCGTTAGATGTTGCAGAGCCTGAGATGATTTCATAAATGTTGGAGAATTTAACCTTCCCAATCTATGTTGGGTTCCTTCCGAACATCTTTTGTTCCTTCTTTATGTAGGCAACTTGACCTCATTTTCTCATCTGACCCCTCAAACTCCGTCGTTATGGAAAGCTCCCATCTTCTCTCTTCCCTTGATCCCTACCACCCCCCTCACTCTGACCTTCACGTATTATGGTCATGAAAAATATTAATTGATTCTGAGAATTCTCTTTCTTTTAATTTTCGTAAAGCTGACTTCATCCATTTAAACCATCTTCTCAATAACACTGATTTTGGCCTTTTTTTAAACAACAACCTCTATCGACTTTCTTCTACTCAGCCATCTTTCACTTTCTCATTCAGTATGTGCCATATGCATACTTTCATTTATTAATAATAACGAGAGCTAATAATATGGCGCTAATGGCATGGTACCGAGTTTTTTAATATTGCAAATATAATTAAGAAAAGACCGAGCAACTTACTGAGAAAAAATAGAAAACTTCCCACAAGTACATATTTTTAGAAAGCAAACAATTGCCCTGACTCCTCACATTTGGGCCGAAGAAAACAAAAATTCCAAAAAACTACATTATATAAGTATATATTATATAGGTATTCTTAAACCAGATCGATTTGTATAAAACATTTACAAATACATAAGTACTTACGTGTTAGGAACATTTCGCATTTGTCTTACACCAAGAAAAACTACAATAAGCGTCCCGTTCCCTAGGACTCCAACAATGAAGATGAATGCAAATAGCACCGGTACGATATAAGTCTCCGGTCGGTGAACATACGGTACGTAGGGTGTTTCTGTTGTAGTTGCATTTTGCATAAGAAATTCCAGAGCGTCGTCCCTAGCACCTTGCATAATTCCATTTTGAAAAGCAAATGTTGTGGCTGTGGCATGTTCTAGGAACGCGATGGTCTCATTTGTGCCGTATGCATCCAAAGCGTAGTGCTGGATGTCCTTCATGGCCTTTTCGCAGAAGTAGTTATTTTCTATATGAATTCCCTACACCGACAGCTGGCTCGAGGATTTGGCCTCTTTGTTTAGGTACTTAACGTGTCGTTAGTAGGATTTTTGTGTACCTTGTCTCCTCTGTTCAAGGATATAGGTTCTAGAGCACAATGTTGCTTATAGGTATTAGTGTTAAATGCATTATGCAAATATGCAGCTATATTTATATTTAGATATATTTTCTAAGAAACAGTTTTTGGAAGATGTTGTTGATGTTCAATCTTAAACAGTTCCATTTTGGTTTTATCTGAAATGAAAATATAAAAATAAATGGATTTGCGAGATTGGAATAATGTGCGATGCAAGTGGCAGGTAATAGGTCCTACAGTCATATATGTACGTTTAGATTGAATGAAAAGAATGGAGCTTGTAACCAATGAAGCCGATAACGTTTGTTTTCCATTCCGCAACTTTTAATTCTATTCAGTAAAAAAGCAAGTTTTGTATTTGTTCTCAGTGAGTGAAGACCTAGAAAATTTGAGCTTACATCCGGGTGTAACTTCTTTAACCGCTCCCACGAGGGCACTTTAAATTGAATCGTATTAAATGCGACAAGGTTTAATAAAATGGGTTTATTGCCAGGTATAACGAGTGAATATTATGCTTTTGAGTTTAACTTTTTGGATTAACTTACTTTTAACCCAGGTGTAAATTTAAAACCAATTAAAGTCAGTTATTATTCACTGGCAGTTATTTATTACATTTTCTTTTTTTCCCACTATTTATATAATTTTTTGTATTAAATGTCATTTCTTGTAGACGGCAAAATAGCCATGTCCGTATTCTAAAAAAAAATCATCTTTGTATAAAATTTATTTCGAAAAAATAAAGAGCCTATCTATATCTATCTATAATGCCCAAAAACTTCACAAAAAAAGTCTTCGGCAGTGCATGAATTCTTATTACTATAATGTAAGCCAAAATTCCCAATGTTGTACAACAAGGAAAAATAAAATAAGAATTCTGATTCAATCGAACTGAGTTTCATTCCAAATGCGCAGCACTCCACCCTACAAAAATTGCGCTTTTTAATGATATCCTGGATCCTGGATTGAGTTTACTGTTTCCATGAAAAGATAGAAAGATACATAATAATATTATTCATTTATTTGAAATCTTGTTTTTTTAAGGTAATACCTAGAAGAGATATCTTAAGGAAACCATATGCTGCCTGCAAAAGAACTTGAGCTTCTAGGTATGTGCTTTGATCTTTAAATATGTTTATAAGGGGAATAACGCAAATAAAACGATTGATAATAGAAAACTGCTTATTATTTATGAGGAGCGCATAAACAAATACTACTTATTTGTTTTTATCATCGTTTTGAACTTTTGTAGAATTAATGTGAATGTTGAATTTTTAACCAGATTCCATCCGAAGACGAGTATTAACTATTAACTAGAATTATCAGGGACCTCAGTTTAACAGAAACTTCAATTTTTGTTAGAAATATAGGTAATATCATTGTATCAAGTACGAAGGGACTAGTTGTATAGTAAAAATTCTAAAACCAGACGCCGAATATTGTATACGTTAATGTGGTGAATTTGTTGTTAAATGCGCATGGCATATTTACGGCAGCTAATTTGCACCATCCGGAATATTCAAAAATATTTTTTTGAACAAAAATAAAAAGTGTAATACTAACTTTATATGCAAATTATGGCAACTCTTTTTTACCATTTCCGAGAACATTTTTCTCAATAAAATACGTGTTTTTTCGGCTTATATAGAAAAAATTAATTTACAAAGTAGGTACAAGTAGGTTGAGTTGAGACTGCAAAAAACATTGGTAATCTCAACAAGGCTTATGTCTTTACCCTGTATTAAAAATGGATATTTATCAACGCTTATGTCCCTAACTTGAATACCATTTTCTATTAAGGCTAAGGAAATCTAATTAAAATAATCCCTGATAAATATCCAGACTAAATTATTCAAGCTCAGCTATTGTTTTTATAATTATTGAATTGTTTTCTAAGACCATATAGATTATAATGAAGAGGATGTGCGACCCACACTTTGTAACTACCCATTGATGGCCGTGAAAACTGGATACTCGATGTTTTTTTGTTTTAAGAAAATTCTTAATTCAAAATCTTAAAAGACCTTATCAGGTGTTCAATGTGCGACCAAGTGAAAACAAAGGTTGGGCCATGTTAAATTTTTCAACTATTTAGTTGTATTTTTGGCAGGTTTTTTTGCTTAAAAAAAACTGTCAATTGAATATTTTTACAAACAACATTAATTCTTGCTTACAGCATAGTAAGTCAAATAAAATTATTCTGGAGTCGATGGGAATAGCTTTGGCCCGGTTTCGAAATCAGTGTTTGATCTCAAGATATTCGAGCCGAAAAACATTTTTTTGTAATTTTTAAAATAATGGAACCGAAAAACGTTTTTCAACTAATTCTAGCATGTTTTATTGATTTGAAAAAAAACTGTCCGTTTATTATTGTAAGATTCTTTCTAATTCTTCATTACGTCATTATGTGAAGAAAATTTAGCTGACGACGAGACATATCATTTTCTCGAGATAACCGAGACGAATGGCATTTACGAATTTTTTTTTTTAAATTACTGTTGTAAGAGACCGCTAATTGAATTTCTTTGAAAACCCTTTCTGCATGTTATTATCTGTAAAATAAAATGTATTCGAAGTCGATATCTTTATTCGTTCTCAAGATACGGTGAACGAACTTATAAACGTAAGTACACACAGCAAACACATAAACACACCTCTCTAAACTCTAAAGACGATGAATTCGGATTTTTGGGAGCAATTACAATAACAATGGGAATTAAAAAACCCCGTATTCTCTGTTCAACAAAAATTAAAGTTCTCTTTTAGAATTTCTGTAGTTTGTATCATAAATCGCTGCAAATCTGTGTTTTCTCGAAAGAGGTATTTGATACAAATTATTGGAATAGCTATAATAATTTACTTTCAAAAAGGAATGGTAAGGTCACTCTGTTTGGACAAGCAAATTTTCAACACACACAGATATTATTGTAGCCATTGGCAGTGATGCAGAATGGTCATGGTGAAGTGTAGGCAATTATGCGGAGAATTACAACAACAATTCCTGTACCAAATTTAGTGGGTTGGTAATTTGGTATATTTTTCAGTGGCAATTTTTTCAATTCAGTACTATGACGAACATTTTTTACTGTTTATTTATTTGTTTAAACAAATAATTTGCAATAAAATAATAGGAATTACGTGTTTTATTTTTGACTGTGATAGACTGGAGCCGAAATGTTTATAGAAAAACAAAAAAATATAAATGGTTGTGCAAATTTGGATTTAAGCTTTTCCAATAAGCATTGGAAATTAATTTAATTCTATTTCTCACATTCCACCGATTGTTACGATAACATTCCTTGCGTTCGAGGAACTATCAGATAGGCTATCCACTTATCCCAAAAATACTTTCAGGTACGTTGGGTTGTTCTTGCATCAGCTGTTTTGTCACAAGAGATTACAAAACCACAAACCTATCCAGATAGCTTTGGATTGATCTCCAAACGCGACCATTTGAAAAGAATTAGCTTTTTGTGAAAAATAATTCCCATCAGCAAATCAGTAATGATACATAAATATATGTACCTAAAACATAGTAGCTGGGGGAATATTAAAATGGAAACACAAACTATAAAACCTGAAACATGAAAGGTATCATTTCGACAGATAGACAGCAAAATTTATTATTGATTTCCTGAATATTTTATTTCAAGCTACAAATAAACTGATTCCTGCTGCAATGTTTGTTTGAACGTCCAACCACGCATACATTTTCATTCATAACTTTTTATTACTTATTGATAACTCTAATAAAAGTAAATTCTTTCCTATTTCAAGCGACAGAGTCATGAATACAAGAAGATCATACGCGGGAAGCGTAAAGTTCAGATAATTTTTGTATTTTTAGATTTTTTTCCAAATAACTGTTTTAATTTTTTTCAAGAACAAAAAAAAAAAAAAAATGAAAAAAGAGACCAAGATAAATAAATGTTTACATTATTTCAAGAATATCACAGAAACATTTTTTTTCATAATTTTAAATTGAATATTACTTCATTGCTACGGCGAATGATTACCTTGATGTAGTAATGGGTACTTTTCTAGAGTTAATACATACATATGTACACTGTACAGTACAGTACACTCTCGATAACGTGGACAACAACTAGGTAATTGTGAAAACTTTTTTTTAATACATTGACTAGGTACTCTAAAACTTAAACCTGAAACAAATATTGTTCACCGTCCCCACGTATTAGTGAGGATAAACAATATTTTTTTGTTTTTAGAATAGCCACCGATGCAACACAAATTTATTCGGATTGATGAACGTGTATTTTTACCAAAAAAAAAAAAAATTATTTGCACTAGGGAATATTATAATGGTATAATACCTTGATAATGAAAATAATTTTTAGACAAAAGATTAGTCCTTACAGCGAACAAAAGCTTAAAAAAGATGTAAAACATTTTGGCACCAGAATAGTTTTTTTATTAAATGCTAAAGGTATTTGTGTTCTATTTCCTCATTTTGTGTACATTAAAGGGGACTGGAGCAGTGATGAGCTTTGAGGTTTTTTATGCTTGAAGTAGTTTTAAACAGTAAGTAGGTCAGGTAGCTACATTTTGTTTTGTTATTAGATACTGAGTTAATAGGTTTTCTTTAATTTCTTAAAGACTGGTGCGTCTACATACAAATTATTTCACATAAATACAAAATACTTTTAACAGAAATATTGTAGTACCTAATGTTAAATCCAACAAAGAAGAGATACGAAACTCTTACACCTTTTATATATCAAGTGCAATAATCTTACTTTCATCAAAACGATGTATAGAGTTGTTCCATTGTTTGGTGAGGTATACCATCCGATCACCAGTAGACCTATTGCTACGAAAGCCGTACTACCGGAGATTTAGAAGCTTTCGTTATCCAAGATTTGTCTTAAACTGTTGATTAATCCTGATAAATTATCGTTTCCATGACCTTGTAAAGAAGGTATGTAAGTTTAATTGGTCGATACTTATAGAACCGGAAGATGATTCGCTTTTTTTTTAGTGACATGGACTAGAACCAGTGGAATAGGATAGATGGAAAAGATTACGCAGTCTTTTTTTCAGCATAGAAGAAAACCTCTTTAGAATAATAGGTGACATATTATCCCGGCCATCGGATTTGTGGATATCAAGATCATTCAGTAGGTACCTACTCTTACAACTGCATGGGTGCCAAAGAAGATTCGTTCTTCGGAATCATTTACGGACTTATTACTGATCTTTCAACTTGAGATGATTTGATTAAAATTAATAACTAATATCGAAGTTTCTATTTACATATTATGTATCTTTCGAAACAATAGCCAAATATTTAGGGGAGGGGGGGATATGATTTTTGAAAAATATTTTTCCCCTTTTCAGATTTTAAGCGATTGAGGATAATTAAATTATAATATTACTTTTCAAATTTCAGTTATTTTGTATTGAATAGTAATTATTATAATTAGGTAGGTATAACAAAAGTAGGTAGATATAGGTTAAACAAGTAACAACATTGAACAAAATTTTATTACCGCCTGGCCTTTTTTGCTGCAAATATGTCAATTATTTCGTGAGTATTTCAATGTATGGATGAATTGACATTAAGGCTAATCCAGGAAGTAAGAATCAACAATAGGAATCAATTTTTTTCTATTTTCCGCAATATTGAAAGCCCGTCCCGAGTCGAGTTGGCTAATGATGTCCATTTGTGAACGTCTGTGCACATTTAAAAAATTATCAGTTGCTAACATACAGGTTTTATGGTGCTGACATTCACTGTGATGTTTAAAATATTCAATAGCATTTTTCCATTTATTGAAAGGGTTAGTAACTAAGGGATTTTAAATTTTGATGGCAGCTCTTGCCAGCACATTCTTTGGAGAAGAGTACAGAACATTTACATAAAGCTCCTTGCTCCCTCTTTGCCGTATATATACAAGCCCTGAAAATCTATCAAGCCAAATGCATTTAAAAATTTTGTTTCCTTTTGGTGTCAGCTATAGGAAAAGAAAATGACTTCACAGGTTGCCAAGACAATATTAACAGTCTATACTTTAAGGCATCGTCCATTTTGTTTTTCGAATCAACAAACTTACCCAAATCTAATGCATTTTTTTGAAAACTATTTTGAGAAACATCTGCATAGTTGAGTTTTTCGAACCAGTAACTTCTGTTTTATCGGCATCAGGAACAGGCAAACATTGATTATTATCACACGAAGTACTACCTTCCCCATCAGAAGTGCTAGTTGTTTTAATTTTCATATACATATAATTCAACAATGTATTTTCTTGTGTTCTTTTTGCCAGTTTACAAAAAGTCTTGAATCTAAATGAAAACAAAAAAAGGGATGCTTACGAGCTGCGACATTGAAGAAAACCTTGTTGGTAAGATACCACCTATGCAGGTATAGCTTCCATAATTTTCTTAAATATAGATACCTACCTACAAAAATAATAAAATATTTCTACATATTATGTACCTATGGTGTTAAAAAATTAAAGTAGTACTTACCTACCTAAAAAAAAATTGTACATAGGTAGGTAAATATATATTGTTTTTCGTTCTTTAAAAATAATAAACATAAGTTTACATTAGCTTACATAATTTAACGTAAAGAAGCCACAAAATATTAAAGGAAATTAATGAAAACAGACATTTGGAAACCGGAAACTCATTTTACTAAAAATTAAATAACTTCGGCCACATAGCGAATTTAGGCAAACGGGTAACTAATAAATAATATATGAATACGTACCTATATATATGATATAAAGGTCGTTCTTATTGGAGCTGGGCCCGCGCTCCATACATTTTCGCCCATTGTCCTTTATTGTTTAAAAAAAGAAATATCCTTAAAGAAGCTTTAAAAAATAAAATTTTTGTTGAAAGATGTACATATTGTATCAATCTCTTAAATGTAAAATTTGCGGTAGCAATCCATTGTAAAACTTATAACGAAATAAAAATATATCTATCTAGGTGGATGGCGGGACTTTTTTTGATCGTGATGATGATATTTTTTGTTGTTCAGATTAATAGATACTTTCAAACATTTATAAAAAAAACTGAATATTATTAATTTCGTGAAAATTCATATTCGAACTGAAAAATATGTGATACATCTCAATATCAACCTACCAAAAAGGCTATCCTTAAGTTTGTCAACTCCTACTGGCAGCAGCAAAAAGCTATGGATTGGTCTCAATACAATCATCACTACTCTACCATCAACCAAACCCAGCGGGAAAAATCAAAAAATTCATTGAGGAAAAACCTGCTTTTTCCTTGAGGAATGGGAGCTGCACCTGCTACTTTTCAGCTTAATCCTTTGATGAATTTAACATGGGCGTGTCATTGGCAGGAAGCACATGCCACTTTATCAATGAAAATTCCACACCTAAATCACTACTTCCCTGGAAGTGCTTATTCACCAGTTGACAAAAAAAAAAAAAAAAAAAATATTAAAACACCGTGAGATTTGAACCAGCATCCACTGATAACCCAGCCGGCTACTCTTCCAACGTACTATACTTAGTTTTAAATTGTGTTGGTCGTTGGTGGATTAAAATTCAGCACTTATTTCAATAACATTTTGTTAGGCGAAGTAAAAGAGAAAGAGCGTCGTGAGAGAATTATTTTTTTCCTTCTCTCCCATAATATACTTTACAAAGCAGATGAGTGGATTCAGACGATGAACTGATGAACTTGTACATTACTTTTCAGCAGTTTTTTCATCGCATAATTTTCCCTATTAAAATAGCAATATCTAATTCACCAACAGAACGTTTTTTCCTAAACACAAAGCAGAAAGTGGGGTTAAATCTATGAACTGAGGAATCTTTGCATTACTCTTCAATTACTAAATCATTGCATGTCTATTTTCCTATGATTTGGCAAGTGAATGCATTGATGAATTCAGCTATAAAATTCATTGAGGACGATATTTCCCGCTGGGAAGTCGCAACCCTGCTACTTATCCAACAAATACAACTTCAAACATGAATAAATGCTTCATCAGATTAAGAATCGGACACACGCAACTTACCCACAGTCAACTACTCAACAAAGAACCTCCACCGATATGCCACCTCTGCCAATTAAATCTCCAGCTTTCCATTAATCACTTAACGACACATTGCTCTAAAGTTAATGAAGTCTGTACCAAATTGTTCAACAAAAACCTTAAAAATCTTCTTTCGGTTCCATCCGAACAAAACATAAAAAATTACTTAAATTTTAAAAATTATTAGATTTAACTAATAAGATTTAAGTTTTATAAACAGAGTTCTACCTGCGGGGGTGGTCAGAAGAGGCGTGAGCCCCGTAATGTCGTTCTTACCTTTTCTGACCGCCCCCGAAGATTGACATTTAAACTATGTTATTCTTTATTTTTCTTAATATATTGTTTATACCTTCAGCTAGAAGCCCTGGTAGCTAGTAGCTTTAAGTATTTTACTGTACTGTATAGTTTTAATAAATAATAATAATAATAATACAAAAGAATACTTGTTAAGAAACTGGGGAGGGGGCATCAAACCCCTGTTATCCCTCCCTGATTACGGCCTTGTCCGTAACCATATAATCACTCATTTTAATCTTTGTTTGTCGCTAAAGGTTTTGTCGCTCAATGCATGACCATTAAGGCTATATTACTTGAGTGTAATAAAATGTAAGTGAATTATTGAAATAAAAAATACCTACTTCCCTTTATCAGCACTTGAATGGTAATATGAATAATGAATCAGAAAATCAATTCATTCTAGGCAAAATGTGAATTTGAATTTTAAATTTGATTCCAATGAAAAAAAAAGAACAGAATTAAGTAAAAATTAAATTGAAACATTGAAGCGTCTTTTAATTTTACTTTTATATGCTTGCAACTATAAAATACATATAAAATGATTTTTTCAAAAAAATCAAACGTCATAAGACTTTGCTTATATTTTTTGAAACTTAAGCAGATTTTTAATCTATTATGTAGAATATGTTTAAAAATGTGATGACACGAATTACCCATATTTTCTGGTAATAATATGCTTACGATTGCGTTTCATCATTTCACAAAATTCTATAGTTAATTTTAATCTAGCTTCTCCACCACTTAAGGACGAACTAATTTCCTTCTTTGAATGAAAATAATTTCTCAATAGAAATAATCATTATATTAAAGAGAAGAAAGCCTTATACAAAGTAAAGCTTCAACCTACATCCTATAAAATCTATAATATGTGGTGGAAAATTTAAATATGTAATTATGTACATTTTAAAAACATAATCATATTCAAGGATAAGGAGACGCCTACATCAATTTCAAAATTTGATAATACAAAAATGTAGAATATGATAAAAAGCAAGGCCAAATATTAATGTTCAGAGAGATGATGTAATGAAACCACATTAAAGCAATTTCTGTGTCAGTTTTATTCAACATGCTGGTCAGCATCTTCACGAATGTAAGTATTTAACAAATTTTGTTGGCCTTTTGTTATATTTAGTTATTTCCCCCTAGGATGTTAAATAATTGTATAAGGTATTAAATCTTTCCTTTTAAAAGTAAATAATCGTTAATTCAATAGAATAAAGAGATCCATGCCAGAGCGGGTCAATTTTGTCTAAAGTTTTTGGCCAGTGTCGGCGGCACATTCATACATTAATTTTTTTAAAAGAGGCATTCATTATTAAATGAGATAAATAAACGAAGTTCGTATTTGCGTAAATTTAATATTTATACATCATTTTGCTTGAACGCACTCTGTTTACAGTATACATGCATACATACCATAAAATATCAGCTGTTGTCGGATTTTACTTGATTTTACTTTTGAAATTACTTGCTTAAGGTTATGACCTCATTTTCGAGGCAAAATCATTGCGCAAACTTATGAGCTTACTTATTTTCCATACAGATTTTGACACTTGATATACAAGGATAACACACGCAGTACATATGTATATGAGGCATATGAGGCGTGTTTTTTTGTAAGCCCGGAGGGAATTTATCGAAAAAAACGACGTCGTCGGTGCTAAACATTATATTAAAGCAGGGTTGTAAAAGCTTAAGCTCTTTCGTAGCTTAAGCCCTCGTTCAATTCACAAGTCAGTAATGGGCTCGTGAATTTAAAAATATTTAATTCATAAGCTATTTGGGATTGGTGATTTAAAAAATTTTTAATTCACAAGCTCTTTAAGATTTGTGATTTGAATTTTTTTTAATTCATAAGCTAGTTGGGATTTATGATGAGAGTTGTATACAAAGCTAATGGCTCAAAAAAATATTTGTAAATCATTTTTTTATTGAAATATATTTTCTATTTGCTAAAAGTTAAAATAATGTTTAAATATCCTATCCTATCCTATAATTATTAAAAAACATACATAAAATATGTATACAAAAGGAAACGTAAATTGCTACTTAAGGATTGCTAATCAACACACAAGCGAAACAAAGAAATGCTAAAAGTATTTTCCAAACAATTGTGACCCTCTTGTGAATTATGTATTTTTCAATTAAAAAAACATAAGCTGGAAAAAGGTTATCAATCGAATGAATTCAATTCACAAATCCCAACTAGCTTATGAATTAAAAAATTTTCAAATCACAAGTTCTAAAGAGCTTGTGAATTAAAAAACTTTAAATTTACAAATCCCAACTAGCTTATGAATTAAAAAATTCAAATTCAATTCACAAATCCCAACTAGCTTATGAATTAAACAAATTTCAAATCACAAGTCCTATAAAGAGCTTGTAAATTAAAAATCTTTAAATTCACAAATCCCAACTAGCTTATGAATTAAAAAATTTTCAAATCACAAATCCCAATTAGCTTGTGAATTAAAAAAAAATTAAAATCACAAATCCCAACTAGCTTGTGAATTAAAAAATTTTCAAATCACAAGTCCTAAAGAGCTTGTGAATTAAAAATCTTTAAATTCACAAATCCCAACTAGCTTATGAATTAAAAAATTTTCAAATCACAAATCCCAATTAGCTTGTGAATTTAAAAAATTTCAAATCACAAATACCAACTAGCTTGTGAATTAAAAAAATTTCAAATCACAAGTTCTAAAGAGCTTGTGAATTAAATATTTCTCAATTCACAAATCCAAAAGAGCTTGCGAATTGAAATTCATTCAATTCCCAAATCAAAAATAGCTTGTTTTTTTTTTTTAATTCACAAGTCCAAAAAGAGCTTATGGCTTAACGTTTTTTTAATTAAAAAATTCACAACCCTGAAAGGCAGCAACAACTAATCCCCTACCGGCTAAGCTAAAGCTAGGGAATTCTCCCGGCTTAACTTAAGCACACAGGAAAACTGTGTTACCAGCGTGAATTATAATATACTTGTATCGATAGTTTGTAATAGTTTGTATGAAAACTCCATTTTGTTTCTGTGATTCTGTCGCTAATCCCTGTGGTCTTTTTTTTCGTGCAAAATCGGCAATCCCTCTGGGATTGCAAAAAAACACGCCTATTATGACATCGCATGAATATCCCTAGTTTAAACGTTCGTCAATTGCGACGTCGATATTCCAAACGTCTTTACCTTCTTCGACAACTCTACCAACAACCTTTTCAACATTAAAACAAACAATTAAATGATGATTATATAAAGTAAAGGTGCGTGTCCATTTGAGAGTAAAACCATTGAGAGAAGCTCTCAGGCCAATCTCGAAAGCAAACTAGCAATTGGACATAGACTTAAGAGTAGCTCGCGAAGAGTTCAATTTTTGCTCATGACATTCCAACTTTTTGATAGTTACTCGCTGCTGATTTTGACAATTTTTGCATGTAAATTATTTTTAAAATTGTTATTTGTTAAGTATTAATTTTTTGTGTTTTGGATTTTTAAAAAATGTTTTAATTTTTTTAAAAACTGCATACATAATTCGAAAACGATTTGGTTGATTCTTATTAAAACTGGCACCCATCAGTTTTTTTATTTAGCAAACTTTTGACAAAAATTATTATTATAATCAACAATAACGGTACCTTCCATTCAAGTGATTAAAAAACATATTAAGCATATCTCTAATACAACTATTTTTTTTAGTTTTTGACTATCTCATTATCTGCTAAACCGATTTTAATGGAATTTTTACACAAGAGTTTAAATAATATTGCATATCAAAATTAAAAAAAAGGAGATTAAATACTTAAAGCAGCCCTCACCTTTCGCTTCATATCGCTTTTACTAGCAGGAAAAATATATCAAGTGGACACGGCTACGAAATACTCTCAGGAAATTGATTATCCAAACTTTACAAATGAACTCGAGATATTAAAATCTTGAAAAAAATACTCTCAAATGAACAGGGCACTCGAGAGTACCTTTTGAGATTTTACCATAAAATACAAATAACAGGCCTTAAACCAGATAATATATTAGGCACTACACTACCCAAAATACAATTAAAATTTTTTTAATGGATTAAAGTAATTTTCAAAATTAACTTTAAAAAAATACAGTATTTTATAAAGAGGATACAAATAGTTGAAAACTATATTTTGTAATTATTTATTTTTATAAAATCTGTTTCATGTACTTCTAGCATTTTTTAACGATTTTTGATGTATGAACATCTATGCCGGCGGTAAGGTAAACTAAAAATGTTTAAATTTCTGTAGTACATTACGTTGCTGTTAAACATTACGATACGGTCAATATTAGGTAGGTTCCTTCGTAGCTCAACCAAAATCGAAAGGTCTAGTTGAGTTTGGGTTGAAATTTGGTTGACAGTTTGAACTCGCTGTGATGTAAAACCAGCACTAGAATATTTAATTTGATGTTTACACATCTTAACCGTGAGTCCCGGCGTTCACACTTTTTTTGTTACTATAATAAATGTGTTCTGCTTTATCACAATCAATTTTCAAATTTATAAAAGTTAATTTTTATTAATGAGATACTCGCTCTTTTCGCCATTTTGAATTCATGATTGAAAATATAATTTCTGTGTAGGCGCCACATTTGCAACCGGAAAAACTTGAATGGCGTTTACAATATTTATTTTGACGTTTGAGAGCAAGACTTAGGCGCATAAATTGGAAGCTTAAGGTGTAATCAAAATGTGTTTGCTATTTGTTTCTATGATTGATTAATCCAACTGAAATATAGTACTATATATTTTTTTATAACAGCATGTAGTACGCAGACCCGAAATATAGTATAGTATTATATATTTAGTACAGTTGGGAACTCTACTTGCACCACCCGATGTAATATTATTTCCCAAACGTCAATTTGTTGACATTCAATTTTCGATTGTTATTTTATTTTAAGAAAAAAGTGTCAAACATCTCTTTTTAGATATTAATTGCAAAACAAATTACCAGCAGTGAACTCTGTGAACTACACCGTTATTATTGACTGAATAACAAAGACGAGACGTTATACTATATAAGTAAAATTAAAATGCAACCCTCTCAGTTTTAGGACTTATAGGTTTTACCTTTCATAAAAGGAAACTTTTATATCACGTTCCTGAGATTTAAAAGGTAAACTTTTCAGATTAAATGCTCAATCGTAAAACTTTATAACGACGCGGTTGAAAACCAGAACCTTTGTTAAAAAAGTTCCTCAGCGAATATTTAAGTTTTAAGCTAAAAGCTATTAAAAATATTCTCCTGTTTTCGTTTCATTGCGAATCGATAGAGCTATGTATATAAGAGTTTGATATATTGATTTCAGGTTTAATTATGAATAAAAGTTTCATGGTTACCACCTATTCAAAAGATGAAGTTAATAATAATTTAGATGATAAATAATGAAATGTTGATTCAGTGATGAAATGCACAAAATATTCATACATTCGGGTGGTCGTTAAAAAAAGTTCATCTTTGACGGATCTTAAGCAGCTCCAAATGAAAAAAAAAATAATTGCTCACAAAAACACGTTGTTAAACAGAGCACTTCGTGTTGACAAATGAAACTATGTGCTAACAAAACCTAACACCCCCTCTTTAAAAGTACTCCACTTTCAACCCTATAATGACCGTTAGAAAGGAAACAATCTCTGCGTCTGCCGCGCGATTGTTAAATTATAAATATTTTCGTTGGGAGTTGTCAACAACTGCAAGATCAAAAATGGGGATTTTATTCATTGTTATGTGTGGACAAGTGGAAGCGAAAAAGTTTGTCATTAATGCCCACAGAGAGTATACTTGAAAATATGTTTTAAAATATTGGGATAACACATTTATTATCTCCGTCAGTTTAAGGTCGATTGAATTTTGATAGAAGTTGGGTTGGGTTTAGAGTAATAAGTATAGGAAGATTATCAATTCGATTTTCTTTACCAGATTTGAGTATGACGTTAAAAATCCTATTATTCAAACATGTTTTTAATAAAAGCATTTCGCATATCTCTGTTAATCACATTATCAAATCCGATAAATTTAAAAATAGGTTCTTCAACTTATAATATATTGAAAGCTTTATTTTCTAAAACAATTATTTTCAACCAAATATGTAATAGTGACGTTAGCATTAAAAGAAAATAGCATTTGTTTTTTAATAATTTTTTATTTGCGATATATGTAGGTATAGGTACTATATGGCAATTTATATGGATTCGTAAAAAAATCGAACTCTAGATTTTGATCAAAGTTGGCATTACGATGATAGCGAAGTCGAAAAAGTGGGTCTCGCAATTCTGTTTATTTGTTTGTCTATCTGTCTGTCCTGTTCTTTCGGCTGCAGCCTAAACGGGTGGGTGGATTTTCTTCAAACTTGGTACCTAGCAGTTTTTGGGCATTCCCCGTACACTTTTTTTAATTGTTTTAGACCAAAAATAACGTACCTGCTGTACATTTTTTTTTACAAAATTATGAAAACTTATTAACATTAGAAATGTTTAAACGGAGGCATACAATATAAAAAAATCAACAGAATTTCAAAAATATGAAACGCCTAGTAGACAAAGGGGGCGAAACGTGAGGGGAATAAACAAAATAAACAAAATAAACAAACTAAACAAAATTATTTCATTCATGCTTTGTTGTTACTAGTTTGAGGAAACAGAAAACGAAGAAGATGATAAAACGGACAGAAAAAAAGGAGAAATGTTCGTAGGAAAAAATGGGTATGTTTTTGATGATGATTTTTGCGAAATCCGAAAAATACCCGATTTGCGTTTACTTAAATGATTATATCTTTCGATCCAATTATCCGATTTTCAATATTAAGGTATATAATTAAAGGAAAAATGACTGGCGTGTTAGACCAAAAAATTTTCAAAATCATTCAAAATTTTAAACTAAAAACATGAAAATAAATATCGGACAAATAATTTAATTCAATGAGGAAGTTGATAAAAACAAAAAAAGCATTAAAATACTTTCAACCACCAATTGGCGAGAGGAATATAGTATTCTAAAGCCGGCGGCGGCGGAGTTTGTGCAATAAAAAACCACAATCGTGGCAAATTTGCTTCGCGTCGGAAAAAAAATGCTAAATGTTCATATGTACCTAAATTTGTAGTCGGTATAATAATTGTAAAGAAACATTGTGTTTGGTTTGGCTTGCTTATAACTTCGGTTCTAATAATCCGTTCATTAAGGTCTTAAAATTTAGCTAGAATATCGGACTACATTTTTTGTATTATATGATTGCACAGTCACATAAAACTATATATGAAAAACCTTATTAAATTGCGTATTTAATAGAAACCAAAATTTAATACAAAACAATAATTTTTTAGACCACATGTATTTGACCCTTTTTAGGAAAGTTATGATGTTGGTACCTATGTTCAGAAAAGTTGCTCAACATTTAAATTTGACATTCAATGTACATACATAAATACATAAAGCTTTTTTCATTTCTAATGTTCCTCAACTATGCTGGAATGGCAAATCGGGTAAATTTTTTTCTCCAAAACGTGCCCCAACTTAAATAAAAAAACTAGAATTTAAAAAAAAAAAATAGTATTTTTACAAAAAGGCTACTTTAAAAAAAAATTCAGAAAAATGGTTTTAAGTGACCCTCTCATAGAATGATTTTCGATTTTTTCAAAAACGACTCAACTAATTTTGACCAATTTATTTATAGAAATTTTTATAAGAAGTTACAAAAGTTTAGTATTTTTTGGATTTCTAAAAAAAAACCAGTAGGTTTAGAAAATCTCATTTTTCTCAAAAACGACTCATACGATTTTAATAAAATAAATTATGTAAACTAACATCAGTACCATATTATTGAAAAAAAAATTATCTATCGATTAAAAATGGTATGTCCGATAGACCGATAGATTTTTTTGGTTTTCGGTTACCTCATTATCTGTTGAACCGATTTTAATTATTTTTTTTACACAAGAGCATCTGATAATTTTGAATAATACATATTAAAAAATTTCAATTTCTTTTTTTTTCGAATTTTCAATATTTTGAAAATGGGTAGATGGTTATTTTCCACAATTAATAATTTTTAAACTCCGCTTTGATAAATACTAAGAAATGGTGCACCAATTTTTTGTTCTTAAAAATGTTTTCAAAATTATTATTAAATTATTTTTTTTTTTATTTTTTTATTTATAATTTTTTTTCTCATAAGAGTGTGATCGCACATAAGAGTAAGTTCATGTGACCAATACTTTTTTTCAAAAAAAAAAAACAATTATGTATATACAAAATAACCATTCGCGTTGGATGATTATGAGTGGTATTTGGCCACTTTGACTTGAGTAATTTTTATACATGTATTTCAATTGAAATCGATATATCACTTCATTTACTTATAAAAATTGTTTCAATGGCGCGATGTTTCCGCAATTGAATTTCACAAGTGGTTGCGGTTTGCAAGATGTCTGATTGTTCTCAAAGCACGCGTGCTTTTAAAAATTAAAGGCCTCTACTTAAATCAAATGTCTTGCAAACTACACAACCTATTTGTATACAATTTTTAGAGTTTGTTCATATAAATGGTAGGAAATTTTAAGAACTGATTTTAATAGAATCCGCCAACTTTGTTCACATTTAATTTTTCTTCTTATTCAAAGTAAAAAACTGTAAAAAGCTCCCTTAAACATAAGACATCATGACATCAGAGAATTTTGCTCACTTCTCTTATATTTGAATTTTCTCCTTATTTTATAACTTACTTAGATAACTAAAGACAAAGACGGAAGTATGAAGGTAAATATATTTTGAAAATCCGCCAGATAATCAACCCACCTTTATTTTATCTGAAAGTTAAAACTTTTTATTTAAGTTCTCTTGAATCTAAGTTAATCTTTTTTGAAGTCCTTATAAATTAAATTTATTTATTTTAAATATCATAAGATAAGCACAACAACTTCATTATTTTTGAAAGGGGTTTTTGTGTGATAACAAACTGGGAGTTAAATTGCCTTTCGTACCATCATATTAATATTGAAGGTTTGAATGAAACAAACAAACAAACAAACAACACTTGGTGAGCTACCACCAATTTCAATTCTATTCAATTTTCTCAAAAACTAAAAGACATTTCACACATATTTTGACTAAAATTTATAAGAAGCATTAAATTTTGAAAACAAAAATAGTATTTACATAGTTATGTAAAATTTTGTCTGCAACTTAAATTCATCATCCCATGAATTTGGACTGGCTAGTTAAAAATTAAATAAGAGTTTTTCTGTTGAGTGCTTTAGAGATTTAGTACACTTTTATGTCGTTTAGAGTTAAGTCGGAGCCACACCTATCTAGTGGGGTGTGTTGTGGAGTGATGTGTTATGTCGCTGACTGTGCACAATAATCAGGCGTGGAATCACGTAAGGCGATAGTTGATTGTCACTGTTTTGATAGTCAATTTTGATTATCAACTTTTCTTTGTTCTAATCACCAAATTAAAAAATTAAATTTAAAGTTTGGGAAACTTGGTACAAATTTTAAGTTACTAAATAACCCTTCAAGCAAATTCACTTACCCATCTTTGTCGGTTTTTCTTGGATCCTTTCAAAACGTAGTGCCATTACACACATCAGCACATTTTCTGTATATGCATGCACTCAAAAAAAAAGGACAATCGAGAGTACTTTTTTTTTACTGAGAAAGAGTGAGAGTAGACGATAAACTAATGGTGAGTATTTTTTATGGAATGAAAACAGAGAAAGAAAACTAACGGGTGATTTTTTAAGAGGTTTAGAACTTAAAAAAAAAAAAAAACACAAAAAATTCGAAAAAATGAATGAAATATTTATTTGAATCGATAGTTTGAACCTTGCAATTTAATGTTTAAAGATAATTTCATGCAAATGTTGACCGCGGCTGCGTCTCAGGTAGCCCATCCGCTGAGTCCAATTTTGGCATACTCTTTCACACATATCGGCCGGTATCTCACGAATGAATGCATGGATGTTGGCTTCCAGTGCGTCAATCGAAGCGGGCTTGTCCCTATAGACATTAGCCTTGACATACCCCCACAAAAAATAATCTAATGGTGTCAAATCGCACGATCTAGGCGGCCAATTGACCGGCCCGAAACGTGAAATTAACTGTTCACCAAACTCGCCTCGCAATTGCGCCATTGTTTCGCGTGCTGTGTGGCATGTGGCACCGTCTTGTTGAAACCACATATCATGCAAGTCAAGAACTTCCATTTCGGGCAAAAAAAAGTTTGTTATCATCGCTCGGTAGCGTTCACCATTGACAGTAACGCTGCGATTCGCATCATCTTTGAAGAAATATGGCCCAATAATGCCGCCGGCCCATAAACCGCACCAAACAGTGGCTTTTTCGGGATGCATTGGTAGCTGTTGCAATGCTTCTGGCTGATCTTCACTCCAAATGCGGCAATTTTGCTTATTTACGTACCCATTCAACCAAAAATGAGCCTCATCGCTGAATGGAAACAGCGCGCGATGAACATTTCGAACCGAGCACGAATTTTTATAGTAAAATTCAATAATTTGCAAGCGTTGTTCATTTGTAAGACGATCCATGGTTAAATTGCAAACCAAACTGAAGCTGTTTGACAGTGACACAAGGTACTAAACACACGTCAGCTGTCAAAACCAGTGTTGCCAAAACCAAACCAGCTTAAAAATCACCCGTTACAAAAACAATAATCTTTTTTCAATGTGTAAACATTAGTACCAAGCGCAGCAGTTCAATAAAAATTCCATTCAGCAAAAACAAAAAAAATATTTAAAATCAAAAGTAAATTATTTAATTCGAGTGATCACAAAATTGTTCCATTATTCAAAGGACAGGATCCACCAACAAATAAAAACAACGAACGAAATGCATCTGCAACACCATATATGATCACCGCATTATGTGCTTGTGCGTATACATATTTTTATTTTGTGCATACAATTATTTTTTTTCTTTATCAAGGCTGGATAAAAGCCCTGAGTATGATGAAATGGGAAGCTCTCTCTCACAATACATACACAAAATAAGTCCGTGGTAATTCTAATTTCCATACTAATTTGAGCCGACAAACGCAGTTTTGCGGATCCATATTTGGATCCGTACACGGAATCACACATTACTACGTGCGCGGATCCAAGGCGGAGTCGATTGCTTGAAGGGTAAATAGGCATAAATGTCATATCGATCAGCTGTTGTGTATTAATGTTTTGAATTTGCAATAAATAGTTTAGTTTCTGCAAAAATGTAAGTATATATGTACTTGCAACAGTTATAAATTAATGAAAATGTTTGTTTTTTTTTAAGGATCTCGGGGTTACAAAACAACAAATAAAAATGATTTCCTCTTACATGGAAACACATCCCGTGCTCTGATCGAACAACCCAAAAGCTTCAATGAGATCCTCTTTGAAAATTAGCATTGAAGTCCTATACATAATCGTTCACTTATTTGTATTTAAACTTTGTTATTTTTTTCATTTTTTTTTTCTAAACTTTCGATTAGCGGAAAATCTCACACAACCTATCTTTCTCAAAAATTTAAACAAAATGTGTGAAAGTAACACCTAAATAGTATCACCAACAAACCATAACAAAACAGTAATAGTCAATTTGATAATCACCTTACGTGGAGCAAAATCATTAATTTTATGATGAACAATCAACTATCGCATTACACGATTCCACCCCAGAATTTTGTCTTGCAAACTTTCATTTTTTATTTCGCTATTTACTTATTCTCTTCCGCGAACCCTCTCTTATCTTTCCAATTGAAAAATGTCTCCGACACAGCATGGTATGGGATGGCCCAATCGATTAAAGATTGATTCCGGCACAACACACCACATTACAACATATCATCACGAGAAAAATATGGCTGTACGCATATTAAATACATTGAAGCGATATCGACATTAAACATTCGACACACCACATGATATAAGTGTGGATCTTTGTGAAGCTTCATGAAGGAGTCGGCTTTCAATTTTCACATTGTTGACTTCCAGTTTAAACATTTTTAACAGTACGTTTCGTGTGTTTAAATTTTATTTTCAAATTTATACTTGCTAAGCCGTATAAACCTAGGTAAGTTAAGTACCTACTTTTTGTAAACAAAAATCAGACCAAAAACATAATTATTAAAAAAAAGTTCTTCTATACAAAAACCTGTATGTATCAAGTCAGCCATGATAAGTAGTGATCTAAAAGACAAAAGTACGCAAAGTTCTGACTTTATGAAGGCTTAATATCAAATATTTAAAGTAGAGTAACATAGAATTGTTTTAGGACCACAAAATAACGTTACCTACCTGCCATATAATATTTTTTTTTTTTTTTACATTTTTGGAAGTTAGAATTCGGTAAAATAGTTAAATCAAATTAAATAAATTAAATCAGTGAAATTAAATTGTTATAAATAGCACCATAGAAGCATTTTTTTTATTTTTGCTTTTCTCAGAAACAATTCAATTTAATAATTCAATTAGAATTTAAAAAAAATTCTTTTAACTCCGCTACACCTGTAGTAAAGACTAAGAAAAACAATTTTGTCTCCTTAAAAATGCTAATAAAATTTTATACATGAAAGATTACTTTATAATTAATTTATAAGTGTTAAAATAATTTCAGAATAACTTATTTAGATTTTTTAACAATTTTAAATTAAAATTTTAAGTTTGATGCCTAAATAAGCATATATTCAACACGGTGCTATATTTTTCAGTATAAACAAGAATAAACATTTTTAAACTACCCCGAAGATACTATAATCTAAATGAGAAGGAAAATATAAAAACGATAGAACACTTTTCTTTTGTAATCTTTTTCCCGGCAGATATCTATAGACGTAAAGTGCCAGAAAACCAAGTGTTCGTTCTATTAAAGCCAGCAAATATTCGATTTCAAATAGTGTGTGTAACTATCTATCTTCTATGAAAATAAAAAAATTATTTTCCTGAAATCCATTATATTAATGCCTTAAATCCTATCTATTAACTAATAAATAACCAACATTTTTCTTGTTAAATCGTTTTTCACCGAAAACGTAATGTAATATGACCTTTTACCCATATCACTTTCTTTGCTTAGTCAAAAAAAAAAGAGGAAAACGTAAAACAAATAAACATTAGTTTCCTCGTTCATATACATAAGCCACCGCGCGCCGCTTTCAAATATGTTCATTTTGTTTTAAAAAATAATTAATAAAGAGCAAAAATAAATCATGAAAAATAAAACAAAGGAAATTAACCTCTTAAATGACAAATGAGCAGAGCATGAGCATTAATATTTTGTGTCGTTTTGTAAATTTAAGTTACGAGTGAGTAAGAACAAGAAGACTGATTCTTTAAATGTTTCGAATGTAAAATATTTGGAATGGAAACCTTATGGAAAATATAATTAAACTAGCTGGCCCGGCGAACTTTGTTCCGCCTTAAATTAAATATTTAATTATGTCCCTTTCGAAAGTCGAACCTCTATATTGAATGAATGAAACTTTTTTTTGAATTAAATTCAGTAGATAAGTTTTATTTACACCGAAAATGAATTTCAGAGATTACATGTCACTGCAACTATTTGTGGTAAAGAAAGTTGTTTATGTTTTTTTGTCCGGTACATAAAAAACAATGTAGATGGCTTTCCAACTCTCGAATACGTCACGTACAATTGTCCGTGCGAAAAGCAAGGAAATTCGAGATTAAGGCCACATACTTGCAACGATTGGCCTTATAATTTGTTGATTATTATTGTGAATGCGAATCGAACGGTAAATTTAATGCGCTTAAACTCGAACGGCAAGTCGGTTGGTATCAACGGAATTCTTAGAATAAGAACTTCCTCTTCTTTGAATTTGACTTTAATAATGGGTGCTTTCATAAATGCATGGTTGCGAAAGTCTGACGAATGCATAACTGTAATAAATGCAAATGATAAATGTCAGATATAAAAGCAAAACGCAAATATTTACAGCGCAAATGTTATAGTTGCACATTTTGGTGTTCCACTTTCCTCTATTTTGTGATCTATACTCTTTATATTCTCACCATTAACCCCTACAGATATGCAATTTAACTATTTTTTGGTCTAAATTTCCAATTTTCGGCTCCGTTGTGTTCTCACCTTATTTAATACTAATCCAACAAAAATAGCCCTGTTGAGCCAAGTTATGTTGACCCTAATAAAAAATCAATTCATTTTTATATATACATAGATTATTGTCGGTTACAAAGTTTGGATTTTTCGATATGTTGTCTGGCTTGGTACAGTGTTGTTTAAGTTTTCTGATTGATCCCACCACTGCTGGCACTATAATCTTGAAAAAAAAAACTCCTACATTTTTTAGTTGTTCAAAATATCTGCTAAAGTTTCAGTTCGACAAAAAACATATCAGCCGCTTTTTTAATAATTTTGATTTTCTAATTTTTGGGACCAATGCGAAATTTGTATTTGTTATAGCTTACATGATTTTCTTTACCAAAAAAAATATGAAAAGTTTAAATTCTATGTTGATTAAAACTTCGTACCAACTAAATCAATAATTATGGATCTTATACGAAATTTCTTTCATTCTGATTCATGGTTCTTTCATACTTCCCAGCGTCCTTATGTTAATCTGAAATTTGAGGTGTGGTCAGTTGGAAGATATGTGGAGAATACTTACGCCAACAGAAGAAGTAACAATTATTTATAAATGTTTGGTTCAAATGAGAGGAAAGTGTGGAATAAAATAACCATAGGTACAAATGAAATACTTTAAATAATGCTTCATTATATTCAGCTTGCCATTTTGAACATTATTTGTTGTTTTAGGTCTGACTTTCTGTTATTATTACCTAAAAAGATGTGGAGCTGCAAATACAAAGTTTCTAAAATTTACTTAGATTAAGAAGTGAAGAAACTGATGGGTCACCAATAGCCGTGTTTTTTTGGGATTTTATTTATAGTATAGTAAGAAATTTCCAAAAAAAAAACCCTTCTGCAGTAGCCTAGCTTTTATAATTCACATTTGGAATAATTAAAAAAAACACAAATAAAAGAAAGTTTGTTAAAAAGGAAAAGCAAAACAAAAAATAACTTAAACAAGGATTAGTTTTAGTTACATAAAATCGACAACTCCATTCGATACTCGAATAAACGTAACAAACCCATCTCCACTAGGATTCTACTTCTGCTTTTATTGGCAGTAATTCTACTCTGGATGTTGTATTTGTAACTAGTGTAAAAATCTATTGTACTGTGAAAAGCTTTCCCAAAAAACACGACTATTGTTTAGCAAAATTAATTTGGAATTTCTTTGTTTCGCTTTTGTCTTTAATTATTTCTTTTAATTCGCAATCCATAACATAAACTTATTCGCTGAGCAAAAATTGTCAATATTACATAAACATAAAATTAACTTTAAAAAAATATTGATTTGATTTGTACTACCTAAAATTGGCATATTTTGTTTTTGGAGCAAAATTTTAAATATTGCTCATTTAAGGAATAACATCGGCTCGAGTAAATTAAGGTTGACAGCTATAAAGACAAAACACAGCTTAAAAAAAGAACAAAACTTCCGAAAATATTTTAGTTCAATTTGTTTTTTGTTTTGAAATGACAATAAAGTATATTTTAAGAGATAAGAAAGCGTTTTGCTGTCCTTAAAATTAGATGATTGCTTTAGCGTTCAAATAAGATCTCTGTCTTTTAAAATTATCAAAATTAGAGTGGAAAATTGATGTAGAGCTGAATTTAAGAGTTTAAAATTTTGCGCCCATAATTTTTAAAACTATGAGAAATACAATATCTTATAGTAAAAAATTATCGTTTTAATGAAATAAAAACAAATGTACACAATACACATACTCCGAATATTCCATTTACTTAAACAAAAATCAAAACAGAAAAACTTATACAAAAAAAGTTGCTTCAAATATAAGTATATATACAATACATATACTGTTAAGTTTGTCCAATCGCACATATAGAAAAAAGTGTTCTCATTTGTGATAGTTTGTTTCTATCGCTATGTATTAAGCTTTCCACAGAATATTTTCGTCATTTGGCAAGATATTAGAAAGCAATTCATTAATAATATCAATTGTGCATTCCATTAAGAGGTCTTCCTTACCTAAGGAGTGAACTCAATTTAGCTAAAAGCTTTTAACTCTTCAGCAAAAATTAAAATAAAGTGATAAAATATTCTATACAAGAACAATGAAGTAAAAAACAGATAACTACAAAACGACATTTATTCTCCTGTAAATTCATACATAAATGCAACTTGAATACTGAAAGTCTACACCTAGTAGGTTTTAGGTTATTGTGTAAGCTAAAGCAAACACTGTTTATTCACGCCCATTCATTTGATTAAGTTTATCATATTAACGACTGTTCCGTTTTCTTTTGAATTATGACTATGATCTGAGCAATTTATTACTAAATCAGGTATTAGAATATTAAAGGAGAATTCCATCATGGCAAATATTGTGCAAATTGAAAATGCTATATTTGCGGCAAGTAGAAGTTTATGTAGATGTTTATATAAGATCCAAAAACTTGCTTTAATGCAGACACGTTGTTTAATAAATAGACGGAATTTAAGTGCTTTAATATAAATGAAGCGTTAAGAATGAGAAGGTGTTATGTGACAAAATTTGATATGTTGATTTATGGTCTTTAAACGACCTTTTTTTCTTAGAACTGCTTAGAAATTTTTTCTTGGGGCAAGAGAAATTTAGAAAAAAGCCATAAAAATAGAGATAAATGCATAATTCGTGATGTTTTTATTTAAATTCAAATTAAAAGTTTGTTTTAGACATAATACCAGTCAATGTCACTCAACACCTTTTCATTCTAGACGCTTCAAATATTATCTTTCTTTCTCTTGATATTTGGCAGCTTTTCGCGGTTGGCTTATCAAAAACCTCCCCCCAATTATCAGTCGACAAATTTAGTAAACTCACTGTGGATTTTTCTAGGGTGGGCACAGGTCATGACTGACAGTTTTTGCAGACTTCAGTTTTTCATGCAAAGTTTCGAGTATACATATCAGATTTGTTGGACGTTAGTCTAATACATATTCTCATCTCAGACCAAGATTTACAAGTAATTATTATAAAAAATTAAGTAAGCAACAAAAATAGAACTGAATAGGTAACTGCTGAATGATATTTGGATACACCATTTCTTGCGTAAGAAGAAAAGATAAGTTTCTGTTTTTTTGTTTCAGAGTTTGACTTTGATGTTGGTAATTTCTCTTTGTAAAGTTACGCTTAGACGGTCAACTTAAATAGTCAATGCGTTGACTCCTTGACGTCATCAAAAATATCATCAAAATACTGTCAACGTAGGCTATGTTAACGCATGAAACGTTAAAGATATCACACGAGTGACACCAGTCATTTAATGTTGTCCCTTAATGAGTTGACGTGTTATCTATGTCAAAACTTTTCTTATCCTTTTGTGTCAGAGCGTTGACATATTAAACTAAGCCGATCACACGGCTTTGCAACATTGGAACACTTTGAGTGTGTACGCTGAGTTGACAAGAGCAAGAATCAACAATTTTTCACGTCATCGACAGTCGTCACCAGTGATGTTCAAATCCATGTGAAAAACTATTTTTTACCCTTTCTACGTTAAAGTAGGTAAAAAACACGTAAATAAGTGTAAACAACGTAAAAAACCCGTAAAAAACGTAAAAAACCTGTAAAAAACTCGTAAAAAATGTAAATAACTGAGAAAAAAGAGAGACAATGAGAGACATTGTCATTATCTGTCAAAATCTAAATAAATAAAAAAAACTTTTCGGTCGTTCAAGTGCCATGCGTTGAATTGTGTATTATGTGTGCTATTGTGTTATTACATGATTGAACGAGTACTTTGAGATCAAATTCAATTATTGACATCGACAGAACCGTTCCACGTTTTTTTTTTTACTTTTTTACCTTTTTTTTCGTTTTTTACATAAGCATAGTAAAAATAGAGCAGGTAAAAAACTAACGTAAAAAACGTAAAAAACTATGTAAAAAACGTAATGTAAAAAATTCTAACAACACTGACAGTCACACCATTGTAAATATATTTCCATAGTACTGTCATGAGGAGGAACGAACGGGACGCTACCTGGTGAACCGAAACAGTACTAATCATCGGAGAGTACTGGAGAGTTGAGGATAGGTGGGAAAACGAGAGAAAGGGGAATAATTATTAAGGTTAAGAAAATAAGAATATTAGAAGATAGATAACAACATATATGGGACTTATGAGAGTTAAAGGGAGACCAGAAAAAAAATATTTTCTGTCTATTGCTTTATTATTTTCTATACAAAACGGTTTTATTGCTTTGTGGATAGAGAAGAAGTCTTTAAAAAGATGATTTGATTTTTCTTTTCGCTGAGCACAAAACTTATTTGATCGCAAATTTGAATGTAAAAATATAACATGATGGTTACCACTTAAAAAAAATATCTTCAATACATATCGATGTTTTAAATTTTTATAGTTAGCTATTTTCGTTACAATTTAAGTAAGGATGTTAAGTGTAATTAAATATAATACTTTATACATTCATTTAAACATTTGTCAGTGTTTGACCTATATGTAGGTACTCAAAACCAACAAAACTGATTTTGCTGAAACTTTCAAAGTTTTTTTTTTAATAGCGGAAAAGTTTAGAAAGTGATTTCAGTACTATTTGCCATTGTCTTGTTAAGGTATTTTCCTTATTTAACTTCATTTAATCTTTAAAAACTTTAACAAGACATATTATAAAGTTAAAAATTGCATTGTAAAATTCAAATTTCATTTTTGAAAATTACATAAAGTAATTTTTTTTTAAATCACGTGAAGTAAAAAAATGGATTATAAAATTTTTATTGGAATTTTATAATGCATTTTTTTAAATATTCATTTTTAGAAAATCACGTGAATTTTTAAAAAGTGCATCATAGAATTCAAACAAAAATTTTAAAATGGAATTTTTAGAAAATCAAGTGAATTTTTAAAATTTCATTGAAAAATTCAAATAAAAATTTTAAAATGGAATTTCTAGAAAATAACATGAATTTAAAAAAAAAATGCATCATCAAATTATTGTAAAATTCAAATGAAATGAAATTTAAATACATTACATTGTCATTACATTTCTTCTATGTCAATTAATTTATTTTTTTTTTATTATTCATTTTTTAGAAATTTTTGACTTTTTTTCAAAACTTTTGACATTTTTCAAATTTCTTAATTTTTTTTCAAAATGCTTAAATTTTTAACAATTTTTCACTTTTTTTCAAAAATGTTCACTTTTTCGAAATGTTCGTGAGTTATATCTACCCTGAAAAAATATATTCCGTAAAATAGTAGATCGTACCAATATTAGTACGATAACAATTTTAATCAATATCGTAATAGCCATTTTCGTTTAAAATAAGACTTTCTTAAAACTGTTTTCAAACAATCGTAGACAATTTTGCCTATAAGAATAATTTAGATTTTGTTAAAAAACCGCTTTGTGCCAAGTTTAATAAAAAACGACCAAGTACATATTGAGTTTTCAAAATGAAAATTTAAAACTTTTAATTTTAAAAATTTTCTGATTTCTTTTTTACATTTTTACAAAGTATAAAAAATTACGATTTTTTTCAAGTTTAAAAAAAATATATTAATTAATTCCTTAAAATTTTGTATACCTATATAGGTATCGCAAATTAAAAAACTTTTTTAAACTTTAATATATATCTAAGCCTACCTACCGACATTCCTACCTAAAATAAATTTACATATGTATATCTCTATGAATACCTTTATACATACAAAATAACAAAACCGTTGAATAAATCCATGCAATACACATTTTTTTTTCTCCTCCTTATTTTCGTCGTTGCCATGGCATAGACAGCTGATTCAATTATCTTTCTTACTCCCTTTATTTATAACGGAATTAAAATAATACATTTCTCTCTGCCTTACTACTTATTCCTAATTCTACTCCCTACCCTATTTTAAAGTCTCAATCTCAACTGCTGATTTTTGGCTTAAACAACTGATAAAGCCCAAACAGTACCAAAAATATGTGTTTCATGAGAGTACTATAGAGTTTGTATACAAAGATCAAACGACGCGACGACGACGGTTAAAATAAATGTTGAAGGATGCCTACGATGTCAATAGATTAAAAAAACTTATATTTTAAAGCCTAGTACGCTGCTGATGCGAAACAAAATTTTTCATTGGTCTCCAACACGAAAGCGAAATGCTTACGAAAATGACAACGGTAAATGGTCTGGACAATTAATTCTGTGCGAAAAAAAGTGCAAAGACTTCTCCAAATAATCTGCTACAATAATCAATTTCGTTCATTGAACTGCGTACTGCAAAACGAAAACCAGAACGAAATTTTTCGTTTATGTATGAGATTTTTCGTTCCGCATCAGCAGCGTACTAGGCTTAAGAATTAATTTAAAAAAGGCACTTTTAGGCATCTTTCAAGATATTAACTGTCAAATTTCATTGAAGGATGGCTACAATGCCGATGGATTAAAAATTCTCTACAAAATTAGAAATTTTTGAAATTGAGATGAAGGTAAACACAGACGACGTTGACCCGGTTAAAAATTCTTCTGTCAACGTTTGTCGTAACTGCGGTTACAGGGTGATTACACTGTCAAACAAAATAATACGTTAACCCTAAAATAAATGTCAACGCGAGTGCCAACGCAGCCGGCAACGTATTGATATTGATATTATTCTGCGTTGACAATCACACGTCTTCACACTTTGTGATATAATTTGAAGTCATTTTGACTTCATACAGTCAACTCTTTGGCCATTTGCGTTGACCGTCTAATTGCACAATTGAATACTCACAAGACATAAATTCAATGTATCGAACAAAAAACAAAACAGCTGCAAACAGAGCTAGTCGAGTTCGCAACCTGATTTTTCAACAAAAAAATATCATTTAACTTTTGTTGGTTGATTAAATGACATTTTCCTCGAAGAAGTTTGTCTATTTTTAAAAATTATAACGATTTCTTGGTAAATGTATGTATGTACACCCAAATTGTAAACAGTTCAGTTTTGTATAAAAATGTGGTGAAATTTTTGTGTGTGGAACTTATTGAGCCCAAATTGTATAAAATTTCTTGTTTATTGCTTATTCTATTCGCGAAAAAAATTTAAATTAAAAGAAAAAAAAAATCGGAAATATATTTTTTTTTATTAAAAAAGCTGTACATTATGGACACGTAAAAAATAGCACGTACGATACTTTTTGACAGCTATTCCGGCTCCAGTTCCAGAAACACAATTGCATTGTGTTAAGGAAAGAAATTTTAAACGAACGGGTTGATACTAAATGTATAGAAGGGCAATATTATTTAATTTGAAAAAAAAGTGAAAACATTTTGATCGAACCATTGGCGTAGTTCAAAGAACGTAATAAAGGAGATTATTATGTACTAGCAGACCAGTGCTCGTGTTGCTTAATTTTTGTATATTATATTATCAAAATAAGTTTATATGCCTACGTTTTGAGAAAAATCAATCCCCTTTTTTAAAAAATAATTTGTTTGTAGGTACATATGTATGTACATATTTTATTTTTTTGTTAGGTATGTTTAATGTTCTTATATATCGCACGCCAGTTAAAACAGTGAATAGTTCAATGTCGTAGAGAGGAATAGAGTGGATAGAAAAAAAGCGAATAGAAAAAGGAAGAAGAGAAAACGCATAATCACTGGAATGATAATGAAGTTGAAAAAAGCAGCGATCCCTTGATTGCGCATAAAACCATTTTCTAGATTAAAAAATACAAAAAGTTGTGATTTTAAAATTTGTTTAAGTACACATTTCTCAGCTTGTAGGTATAATTATGAAGAGATTTAGGGCGTTTAAGTATTGACTTTATAAAACAATCTCTATTTTTGTAAAGAATCAAAAAAAAAGTTGACAAAAAATAAAAAAAAAAAATAATACCCTGATTAAATAAACAAATAAGAAAAACAAAAAATAGTCTTTAACAATCTTATAAATATAGAGAATATTATAAAATTTGTTTCAAGAAAATCAATTTAATACTTTCTGAGTTTACGCCGGACATAATAATATTAAGGGTATTCATGCAACGAGATAAGTTTACCAATTGTGTAAAAAGATAAGTTTACGCAAAAGTTTGGGTGAACGTCCTTTTTATTTATTTGGATATATGCTGCGTAATTAAATCAGCTGTTCGTTAAACGTCTAATTCTAAAAGTCACAATGACGTTTGTATAAGTTTCCGCAACAAAATCCTTAGATAATTTTATCCAATTTGCGTAAACCATTTCCCATACAAAATTTGACAGTTCATTTACCAAAAGATAAATTTATCCAAAAGATAAACTTATCTAGTGTTTTACGTCGTTGCATGAATCCCCCTATTGCTTCGTCTTTATATAATAAAGTAATGGTAAAAACAAAAATTTCTGAGAAGGAGGAAATACGCACATTTTTCAAATGCCATTAAAGTCAAAGTTCATTCTATTACAAATTTATTTAATGTATCCGAATTCTTTGTACATTATTAACTATAGGTACTTTAAGTCCAAAGGGCTTTCTTAAGAAGTAAAAATACTTTATACAACCATCATTTCATCAGGAACTCTGTTTCTAGAAGAATTGATTTGTATAAAGTTGATCTTATAATGTGTAGGCAAACTGATTCGTTTAGGATGGCAGTTTAAAAATCATCTTATAGATTTTTAAATTATTGATTTAATTTTTGAGAAAAAGACTACATTTCTTAATTTATTTAAGCAAACAGACTTTAAATCAAAAGCCTCGACAGGTGTGCCGATGCTCATCAGTTTCACACATCACTCTGTCGTTCAATTTTCTAAATGATTACCTGTTTTTTTATAACCTTGTCTGTTCTCATTCCCGACACTTTTGTTTTCTATTCTTGCGAAAAAGTCGTCTCAAATCTCACGTTACTTGTCGCTGAAGTCGTTAATCAATGTTAAGTGTTTGTATATGACCGAAAATAATGACAACATGGAATTATCTACATCCTTCACATGTGTACCTTATAACACGATGCCATGTAGCAACATAATTTTATATATTTCTTCTGTTTATATACTCATACAAAAAAAAAACATGACAAACGTATAGGTAAATAAAAAAGAATAAAATTACCTATAGAAGACATTGGACCACATCAGATTGAATTTATCGCTTGTGCTTCATGAAATCATGACAGCAAGCAAAACGAATGGTGATAGCAAAATTTCTTTAAGCAACGAAAAAAAAATCGACTAAATGCCGTAGATAAGCTGTCATCGTTGTTGTCGTCTGGTTTCTTTCAAGTGGAAAAGAGAGTAAATTATTTTCTCATTTTCTATGGAATATTCTCAAATTAGTTGGAAAAATTGGTTAGAATTATGAAATATTTCGTAATTGACTTGCTTTCGATATGAAGTGTTAGAAGTTTTTACATATACATAGTCTTAATGATATGATGGCAGTCGAAGAAAAATCAAAAAATATATACAAATGTACCTACAATAGTCGAAAAATCAATTTTTAGTTATATCTTTCTTTTAATAAATAGAAATAATCTTTTACACTAGATCATAATAGTATAATAATGAGTTTTCAAAAAACATACATCCATTTTATTCAATATTAAAGTTATGAAATTAAAAAATTAAAAAAATATATTTGCAACTAGTTGGCCCACCTCGGCTTTGCACGGATTCATAAACCCAAGTATCGTACTAAATTTACAAAAGAAAATATAAGTAAATAACCAGGCAATGTCATTCACCCCAATGACTGAATCCAGCTTACTTCATATCCGGAACTCTAGAATCTGTGGATCCAAGAACTAATCGCTCTTACATTATACATTTATTTTCCTTTTATACGCGCACAAAAAGTGTTGCGTTTCAAAAAAATAAATGTTAAAAGTCCTCGTTAAATTTTGCGGATTTCATAATCGCTACGAGTTATTCATGAATCAAAAACACTATCTAGTATCTTATTACCTTATCAGTCCAGACTTTTGAACCTGGCAGAAGCACAAAAATCCAAACAAACACACTTCACAATTATATTAAGTACGATAAGAAGGATGAGGATTTATCTGCACAGCATTTATAAGTTAAAAGTGGAAGAAACTGACAACTTTCTGATTTGAACAGTTCTATACTTGCTTACAAAAAGAAACAGACGTTTTATGTTTTCCAATGGCAGCAACAGTTTTTTTCTTTTTTTCTCATTTTTTTATTTACCTCTTATTTAAAAATATATATTTTAAATATTTTTTGCTTTTATCCTACAAATTGTTAAATCAAAAAATTCTCTGAACCTTTATATACATTATATGTATTTATTACCTTCCAAATACAACAAGAAAATTTAAAATAAGTCGTTACTTTTTACCGTTACCCCATTTCACTCTGTAAATGGCTAATTGATGAAAATATTAATCCATAAAGCCAAAACATATCTAGCCTTTAAGAGAATCCCAAAATAAAACCCTGAAAACAGGATTTTATTTTTGTTTACCCTATAAATATTGGAAATATTAATCCATATATTTAATCCACAAGTTTAACCTTTCCAACTATGATAGATATGTTTGAAATACTAGAAGACAATTTTAATACATTTTGGCATGATGTAATGCAAGAATAATATTAAATTTAAATTAAAAAAAAAAAAAAGATTTAAACGGATATGACAAACATTTCACCAAAAAGGGGATGGTACAGCTTCATTAACTTGGACTATAGCACTCGTTATTTCATCAAGCTTTCTGGGTCATAGGTAGAATTTTCCCTTATATTTCAATTCAATAAAAATGAGACAAATTCTCCACCAAGAAAATGAAATAAAAACTTCCATTTCATTACCATTTAAGTTGTCGAAAGTATTTTAGTAACAAATAGTTTGAAAATAATATGATTGCAATAACAGATTCATTACTAATTTGATTTTAAATAGGTATGAAATTTTTAAAAAGTTTCTTGAATTAGTCTAAAGTTACTTTTTGTCCTTCGAATGAAGTTTTTTTCCTTGGTAATTTGTAAAAAGATCTTTCACACTCACCAAAGTGCTACAATTTTTATCCGTTCTATAGTGTTGTTGTATTTTATTATTACTTTGATAATGCAACATTGTTTTTTGTCATTGCACTAAGCATCTGGTGTCTTTATACTACAAAAGCATTTCGCATTTCGCACGGTCATTGAAAAGTGTACTATTTTATAAAACATATAACATGCTAACCGCAGATGACATGGAATTCTTAATGGAAATATAATTTGAAACTTCGTTGGCCCCGTCCACAATTGAGACAGTTCTTGGGGAAGAAATGTTATTCCAGTTCTTTTTTGTCACAAATGTTGAAATAATACATTTCTTCAGATATGTATAGGGTGGAGCGGGGAAGACTCTTTGGGCCCATACTAATAACCAAATTTAGTTAAGAGTTAAATTAAAATCTCCAGGTTTCAGAAAAATCACAAACTAATAACGAATTTAGTCTCCAGGTTAGTCACTAGCAAGACGTTAAGATTTAATACACAGAATTCCATGTTTAAGCTGTACACTAAACAAACAAAAAATGGCGTTTTAGTGCAAGTAGTGTGGTCGGTTGTTCTGTTAAATAGTACGTAAATATGTATTTAGTACACTTAAGTCCACTTTAATGTTATTTGTCGATTTTAATTGGTTTATTTATTGTTGGTTTCAATCTTCAGATAATTTGTTTCGACGTGAAAACAGGCGTGGTTTTTTATTGTTTGATTTTGTATGGTACAATTCTGCCCATCGCTTTCCAGCTGTATTATGTGGAAACAAACCCTGTCGTTCAAACTGAAAGCGGATAATTAAAGTGGTCCAGAAGGAAAATGCGACGGGCAAATTCAATCTGCATTTTTACGAAGAAGGAGATGAGCATATAATGAAAGGTGGTGTGTAAGAAAAATCAGATATGAAGAGATACATATATAGATAGAATCAATTAATACATCAAATGTAAGTTTTTCATCTCTTCTTTTCATTGTTGATACAGAGAAAAGAACGCTAAATGATGTCCACGTTTCGTTTCGCATCACAAAACGCAGAGGGAAATTATGAGTTCTGCCTGCCCCACCAGCTAACTTTCGAGTTATTAACATAAAAATCGGCATTTGATTAAATGTAAATTTAAAATATTATATTTTAGTAATAGAAAAGCCCATTTAATTAACAATTTAATGAATATTAAAATTATACTGAATAATTTTTCAAGGAACTCCTTACTTTCATTACTTTCAAATTTGTGTATTATATTGCGAATGAAAAAATAATGAAGTTTAATAAAAAAATCATTTCCTTGCTAAATATTGTGTACCTAAACTAAAATAGGTATGTACAATAAAAATCGTTTGAATACTTTGTATCAATTCACTTACTATTAATATTGACATAGTAGGTAGTAAAAAAGAATACGGCAATACTCTTAACATTCTTGGGTTTTTTCTTTATCTATTGTCTGTGCCGTGATTGGTTAATATTTTGGAAATTGTAGTAGAAATTGGTTTTTAGTAGGATTCTGTTTAACTTTACGTTATATATAATAAGTGAACTTTTTTTGTTTGAATATTTGTTTGTTGATTTGTGGGCTTCAGGTCAAAAATAAAACACTTGTTGTTTTTGTTCACGACGTTTCGTCCATGTCTATGGACATCTTCGGGTGAAAATCAAAAAGATCTATATTTGCATTGATTAGTATAGAATTACAATTTGTTTGCATGTTTACAATAACAACAATTACTTACAATAAATATTACACAAGTTAATTTTACACAATCATTTTTTTCTAAGGAAAAACAAAAAGGCTGGACTTAGTACCAAAAAGTTAGACTCACAAGTAACAAAAAGAAATTAGAAAATGTTTATAAACATGAATCATAATCAAAACTGTCTCCTCTTTTCCAACAAATGTTTGTATTGCGGACTTACATTGTCCATGTCTGTTTTTTTATTCATCGTGTTGCTTGTATTTATTATGTGAAGAGTTTCGATCATAAATCTCTTGCTTTGATTCTCTTCCCTTTGCAGTACTTTGATTTCATCAAAGTTTGGAGTGTGGCCGTGTGAGAGACAATGTGCTGCCAGTGCTGTCTTCTGCGGAGCGTTGTTTTTTATGTCTGATTTGTGTCCCGAAAGTCTCTTTTTTAATTTTTGTTTCGTTGTTCCGTCGTGAATGTCGTGAACAAAAAAAAACAAGTGTTTTATTTTTGACCTGAAGCCCACAAATCAACAAACAAATGTTTAACTTTACTTCACTTTACTAATAGTTGACATTAGTGCTTGGTTATTAGTAAGGCCCATTGCATTGGTTTTGAATTTTAATGAAACTGAATATATTTTATTATATTATTTATTTTGTAGTGCACAATATTGTGAATTTCAGCTTACATGATTTTAAATAATATGACACGGTAAAATAGCGCCCAACACTCTTTCGAGTATTCGAGTACTGTTTAGACGAAATCTGTCCGATTTTGAGCTGGATACTGTCTTTTAGTGCTTCCAAGGCTCTGGGACAGTTATTAAAAACAATATGGATTTCAGGTAGCCCAGCAGGTTAAAATATAACGGGATCAAATCAGGATGGAGGTCGGACCAGATGAAATCGGTAGCTTGGCCAAGCATTGTTCTAGCATCTGTCTGGCTACACAATCACGAGGTAACAGTAGGCGATTTGACGACTGCTTTTTTTTAAGGAATGATGATATTCACGTTCATATGTTCATAGAACGTCTCAAAACTCCAAGAACACCTGATTGTTTCCGCCTGACAGTAATAATTCTCCAATAAACGGACTACCTAACAGCGTTACCACTTCCAAAAAAAAGTCGAACCAGATTTGAAGAAAAAAATTAATTAGATTCAGCGAAATCGACGAAGTAGATTTTGAAATTAACTTTTTTTTTTTTAATAAATCTATATTTAAATTTTTTTAAGATATCATATTTACATAAATATTTCAACAAATTGTTTAATAACACTTTTTAAATTAGCAACAAAAAAAAACCTATATTATTTTTAAATTCATTCAACAATTCTAAATTTTATTAAAAAAAAAAACTTCGAACAAAAAAATCTCAGATTTCATATTAAGTTACTTTAATATAATGAAACATAATATGCTTTATAAAAAAAGTAATAACAAAAATTTAAATTTATATTTTTACAAATACATAATATTATTGCATATTGTTTAATATTTTTTTTAAATTAATTTAAATAAGAAAACAAAAATTAAAAAAAAAAATTACCACGTTTATATTTTTTATATATTAATACTTAATTCTGTTTAACAAGAACAAATAATATCTCGGACTTCATTTTTGGGTACTTTGGTAATTATTTTAAAATATAAAAAAGAACAATAAAATTATGTTACTATTAGTATGTTCTACCAAAATAAGAACACGTCATTAAAAATAAATAAGAAAAAGATCTCATTCTTTGAAAAGTCTAAATTAACATTGGCACATATTCATTTTTTTTTGTTTTTATGAAAATTCAGGGGTTACATACTAGATTAAAGAAAATAAAAAGGGAGTAGAATCGTTAAAAGAAGTAGTATTCAATATTTTGGTGATGGTGCGAGTAGGGAGTAGATTTTAAGTGGATCTCCTACAATTGAAGTAAAGTGGTACCACTGCTAACGTTATAATTCACAACAAAGTATAAATAGTAGGGGTGAAACCCTCGAAAAAAAGTTCACAAACAATTTCTAAGACACTTATGAATTATATTATATTCCGCAAAATCTATTATCTATCTATTACTACGTTCCAATTTTTCGAATACGGCAATTTTTTGTATGCCTGAACAGAAGTGAACAGAGCCTCAAACATTTCCTTTAACTGGAAACTCCATTACATTTAAATATGCAAAATAATTACCACCTAACGCCAGCCTTTTAAATTCGAGGTAATTGGTAATTTTACAAAATTTTGTTTTTCAATACATTTTTTAATGTTTTTTATTTCAGTTTTTATTTATTTAGTTTTAGATTTTGAGATTATTTTAAGCTTTAGATTATAATTAAGAAAGTTATTCACATTGAGGCCCATTTCATTATACAGATCATAAATCTCAATCATATTATTTTATAGAAATATAAAAAATTCCATGTTTTGATTATTAAGGGTAGCAATTTTTGTTTCTTTCTTTAAATGACAACAATACAATTTCAAGCTCTGGCATCATTTTTCAAAACCCATTTTTTTGACAGTTCTTGGTGTAATCAAGAAAATCAGGGTCAACCCTGGGTAAAGTTTAACGAACGAAGCTATTGCTAAAGAAATGCTTGTGATATATCAAATCTGTCAAACGTCAGTGTCAGATTAAAGAAACAAAAGCCGAAGATTATTATTATTATTCATATGCGAGAGACTACTGATCATTTTGTTCCCATTTCCCGTACAAAATTATCCAAGAAATTTCATACATTACCCTATCCACTTCTCAAAATTTTACATTTTCTAGTTTTATGTTTTACAATTGTGGGAAATATTTTTCTCTTTCGTTGCAACCAACAATTTATACGAATTTTTAAGAAATTTCAATTTAACAAACAGAACAGACCTTATTATTTTTCCATGAAACAACAAACCGTTTAACATAGTAATATTTACGTTCAAGAAGGAAGTTGAGATGAATTTTATTGCTAGTGGTTATCCTGAATTCTTACAAAAAAAACAAGACTTTTGAGAGTGGCATGGTGTCTTCTATAAAGGGAACTCTTTTGGTGGCGTTTTAAACTTCTATCATGAATGAATGGCATTTGAAATGCGTTACCTCAATCAAGACAAATGGTAAGTACTACGGATGGTTGTTTATTAGGCAACACTGCATCCACGTGCAGACAAGCGTGTTGACCATTATTATTATCACTTTGACCAAGAATACTTGTTTTGCTTTTGTTCAGATACATACGAGTTTTTACTAACTTTGAAAAGGGCTTGAGGCTGATATGAGATTCAATACAATTCTATTCTACGCCCTCAATTAAAAAATAAGTAATTTTTGTTTTATTATATTTTTGCATTACTGCAAATACCAATGCAGCCGTAATTTAATTACTGTATCTGCCATATACAGATCTATTTTTCATCACATTTTATGTTTTAAACTGACAAAAAAAAATGTATTTGCTTGCTTTAATATTTGTTTTTATTTTCGTTTAAGTCATGTAAAGCAGAAATACATACATATTAAGTGTTTTCTTGATTCTTCACGTCTTCTAATTAAAACATTTATACAACATAAAAAGTTTTACGATTCTTTTTCAAGAGTGAATCTTCTTCAACGCTTTTAAATACTGAACGATATAAATTAACTACATTTTCGATACATCATGTAACATACCTTATTTGTTTTGCGTTTTAAAAATGTTTTTAAGAAACAACTCTTACAATTTTTTTGAGTTAAGTAACACTTACAAACATATGTAAAGAAAAAGTACTTAAAATTTAATAAAATCAGAAAAGCACGTATACGCCCGAGTGTACCATACAGATTCACGTTCTTGGGAGAAAATAAAAAAAAAACCAAACTTCTTCCTCCCTATACCTGTTTCACATAGAAGAAGAAGAGGAAGATTTAAGGGAAATTGTTATCACTAATAATTGTTTTTAATTGTTGCAGTTTAAGGTAGATGAAGTTTCTCTTGAATTTATCCATTTACAAGTTCTTGGTTATTTTTATATTTCTATATTATAGTAGTAAGACATTTCTCCCTTATATTCGTATTCTTTAAAAACTTTTACAAATTTAGCTGGAATAACTATTTTCATTTAAACGTGAATGTGGTCTCCTCAGTAATATTTGATTTAATTATGTTTATGTAAGATTTTACTATATTCATAAAGTTTTTAAACTGTAGTAGTTGTAGGAAAAGCTTTTTTTTATTTGAAGTTCATATTTCGGTATTGATGTAGAAACATATGAAGCATTATATTTTTTTTGTTAACTCATTTTTTCAATTACTGGATTTTTAATATTCATAGTTTCAGTACTGATTCTAAGAAATCCAAGACATACTCGTATACAAAAAAAAAAAAAAATATATGTATTTGTATAGTTATAAATTTATGAGAGTCGTGCAAAAGACTATCACTTCCATTAACTTAATATGAGTTAGGTGGATTAATGAGTAATTAAGTTACTAATACCTAAGACAATAAGACTAGAGCAAAAAGGAGAGACATTTAAGTGACACATTATATGTTATTTACAAGCTTTAAGAGAAAGCATACGTGCAAGATTGCACACTTAGTGAGAACGTATATGTATGCAGACTGAAAAATAGTCTTTGTCAACATAGTCCTTCACAGCAGAGTTTTCGTTGAATGTAGTAGCTTTTCGTTAAGATTTGCCACTGAACATGAATTATTAGAAGTTAATTGTTTTCTTATAAGATATTTTATTGCGTAAATTAATTTTTGATTAACTTTTTAGTTGATTTATTAATTAATTAATGTTGTTTATATGTTTTTTATGATATCAATAGGGCACCAAATAATAAAAAGTGTTCATACATTGAGATTTAGATTTTAGAGTCAAGTTCATCCGCAAATACTTTTACCTGCTTTATATAGATCTATTTGGCAAGTTATGGATTCGTAAAAACCTTGTTTAAACATAAAATTACGACGATAGCGAAGTCAAAAAAAGTGGGTCTCGCATTTCTGCCTGTCTGTCTGTCCTTTCGACTGTAGCCTAAACGGGTGGATCGATTTTCTTAAACTTGGTACCTAGCGTTTTTTGAGCATTCCCAACATGTTTTTTTTTTCATTTTTTTAACACAAAAAATAACAATTTTTTTAAGCAAAATTGAAAAAAAAACAAATTTTTAATTTTTAAAAAATTCAATTTTTTTTTTTTTTTTGAAAAATCGTTATTTCGAAAATGTGTAGATGTTTTTTTCAAAATTAATTTTTAAACTCCGCATTAATAAACATAAATGGCGTACCAATTTTTTTTCTTAAATTTTTTTTTTTAAATTTTATATACATATAAAAAAATATTTTATGTTAAAAAAAACCGATCCAACTATTTTTAAAATGTTTGCTCATAAATTGAAATTTGTATAATAAATCGGGTGGTGTACATTGCGTTGGTGTTTCAGAAGTTGTTTAATCTATTCATTTATAGTTATGTATATACATATGTATATTTTTTAACCATTTGTCAGTCTAAAGTGTAAGTATACACAAATCTATAAAATGTACCTAATGACGTAAAATTAATTTGTCTTAAATTAATTTGCCTCCTTCAAATTTTTATGAAAACTGAAAGTATGTAAAACAAGTCGAATTTTTAATTTTTAATGAAATTCAATTTGACTTTGGGAAAAAACCATAATACATAACAGTTGGGTATTGAGCTGCTTTTTATGATTATGTGTGCGAAGATCTGCAGTCGATTTTAAACTAAGTTCTCGATGCACTTAAAATCTGATATTTCATATTTTTTCTTGAAAATCCGTTTTCATGATATACTTTCCAGTAGCATTTAATTTACCATAAGTCGTTATTTAAAGTACCTTCCATAAAAAAAAAGTAAACGTATACTTTATGCAATACTTTTTTGGGTATGTTTGTATATATGTATGTGCATCTCAGTTCACATTTGTAATATTCAGAAGGTGCAGTTCAGGAATTGTATGTATGCCTTAGTATCAGTTGATAAAAGGTAAAATACTGGTAGGTAAGCTGAAGGATTCGAAAGTTGAACACTTAGACAAGAAAACTTTTATTGAATGCTTCTACAATCGTCTTCAAAAAAATGATTCAATTCATGAAGTTCCGAAAGTCAACAGTCACGTACTATGCGTTGTATAGTAAACCCAAAAATAAAACAAGTCAAAACAAAAATGAAAAAATACAAAAAATTTAATAAAACAAAAAACTGCATAAAGTTGTTAACACACATTAACATTTCATAAATTACACGACCATTTTCAATTGACAAATCACAGGATTGTGATTTTACGTACATCTTTGTTAAAAACTGCTTCACAAACCTAATATACCCTCGAAATAGAAATACTCGTATTAAAATAAACTTATTTCTCGTCCCATACATATGAAACCTATAAAAACTCAAAGATTCATTTAGAAGTCAAAACAAAAGCTACAAACGAAAATTAATTTACGATTCTACTGGAACGCTGTTAATCCATATAATATGTGCATGTGAGTGAACAAAATCATCGTTTCAAACAGCAAAATCATTTCAAATTGAATCGGGATGGATAGGCGCCATTTCGCTGTTAATGTCAGAGGACCATAATTAAATCGATGTTTACGACACACTGATGAAGCTCCTGCAGAGATCAGCTCTGCCATTCCTTCTAGACTGAAATCCCTTGCAGTGCACATCAACGCATTGCCGCATTATAAATATACTGTGATGTGCGATTATAGGGTGTTTCGCTATGTCTTTATCTATTACATAAGCGCATATAGAAGGATATAATATTGTGTATCGTTATAATGCTTCAAACATATAGCTTACATATCTAATGATGAATGTGCAATAATGCTTCTTAAGTAGCCTTGTGTAGCTATAAATGGCTTGAGCTATATAATAAAAGAAAATCATAAAATTGAAATGGGTTTTTCCATCACGTACATTATGTAGAGTGTTGACTTATAACAACTGCCAGTCATGGATGTTAATACGGTTAAATCTTCTTTCTGAGGGATAGATATTTAATTATGTATATATAAAAATATTACAACCATTATATTAAATAACAAAAATAATTAACTCGTTTAAGTTTAATAAAAAGTTTAAGGAAAAGAAAATTCGCGACTATTCAATGTTGATGTGGATTTTATAAAAGTTCTCAAAGATATTCAAGAACTCAGTGCTGGATCCGGCTTGGAATTTATAATATAAACCGGCGTTTCTCAAAGTTTGCAAGCCAACTTTGACTTACTTACTTACTTACAAAATATTAAATTTACATAGTGAAAAGCGTGGGGTCCATTTAACTATTATTATTGTTTCATTATAATAAATAATTACCAACAATATATAATTGTAATATATTAATAATTGTTATATTATTATAAGCACACCACGCTTTTTACTATGAATTGATTTATTTTGTAAGTAAAAATTATTTACTACTTTTTAGTTCGGTTTTCTGTTAAAGCTTTTAGTTTTTTTAAAACTATAATTTATTTTTAAGACTTAAAATAAAGCGTATAACCGACACAGTAAGACCAATTTTTGGCCCATTACCTCATGGATCTGGAAAAGCTTCTCCTTACTCAATTAAACCATTTTGAACTCCTTATGAAGTGCGCAAGATTACTTATAGAAGTATTTGCTTGCTAGATCACTCGTATTGTTGTAGTATAAATCTCCCAGATGAAGTATACGTCTCTGTGACAGAGCAGGACAGGACAGGCGTAGTCAACCAACCCTAGGGCGGCAACAAACCTAAATCTGCTACTGCAAGCATTCCTTCCCATTCCAAGAGTTTGTTTCACTTTTTGAAGTAAATAAGAGCAACAACTCATAAATAACTTATAGACCAAGAGGCGAACTTAAATGTGGAAGTGGGTTATAATCAAAATATGAGAATGCAAATATTTGGCGGGTTATTCCTCAGCTTTTGTTGGGGGTGGGTGATATGAAATAGATATTGAATTTTCCAATTTATATATCTGGGCTGCAACCTACTCAACAGTTAATATTTGAAATGATGCTCTTTAAATTTTTCTGAGACCAAAATCTGGATGATCCAATTACGAAAATTCAAGATATAAATTTTTTAAAGCGTAACTTATCTCATTTTATAAATATTTATTTTCGTTGTTTTTTTGTTTTTTATAAAATTTTCAAAAATAAGAAGTCCACATGGTTCACTTAAAATGTTTATATTGTAATAACTTAACTTAATTTACTATATTATTATATACTGTATCAAATTATTTATAACATTATATAGCTTTTAAAATACTGTTTTCGATAATTATTGAAAAATTATTATTATCATTTCAAACATCAAAACAGATTATTGTTTTAAATAAAATTATTATTCATACTCGGGAGCTCTCAATTTTTAAATTGTAAAAAGCTGTTGACTGTTAGAGAGATGTCTACATATGTGTGTACATGATTGTAGAAACATTCAATTTTAAAGTAACAAAATTGCAAAACAAAACTACTAAAAATTGATCAAAAACGTTTTTCGGCTCTAAAAACTCGGGAACAAACAATGCTATGCTATCGACTCCGGACGCGATGGGGTTTGAAAAAAAATTCAATTGACAGTTTTTTTTAAACCAAAAAAATGTGCCAAAAATGCTGTTAAAATATTTTCGGTTTTTAAGCGAATATTTTCTCATTTTATGTGCATAGCTATTTTATGCACATATTTTTTGTGTTTAAGGCTAATATACAAATCCAAATTTCTTGAAAGGAGCTATTGCTGCTTTTTCTAATACTGTTTACGAATTTTCCGAACCCATTTTTTCTTTCGCTTCTTAAATATTTTAAGTTTTTTGTTATAAAAAAATGCACCTTGTATACTTTTCCAACAAAATACACTGATTTATTGTAGTTCATTGTTATAGGGAATATTTTTCGGATTTTCGAAGTTAACCCTTTAATTTTATGTATGAATTTGTTTTTGGAAAAATATTCTTACTTAAGGTAGTAAAATTTTTCGGGAAAAAATTCCAACATGAAAAAATAATGTTAAAAGTTTGACCTCAAACAAATGCTTACAATCCTTAATTTTAATAAAGACTTTGTAAGAAATAAATAAATTTGATTATGATTTTTTCATTTTAAAATTTCAGTTGTTATTTTCAATATCACAGTTTTATTTTCTTAAGTATTAGTTATTTGTTTTTTAATGTTTGTTTATTTTAAAATAAAGTTTTCTACGAGCTACAACTGTTTGAATAAAATTGTATATTGTCTCCTAAATAAATGGATCAAGGATATACCAAAATTTCTTGATTAAATGATAAAACGTGCAGTAATTCATAAAAGAAATATTTTTAGAATAAATCAAAAGAAACGAAGTATGCAAATTATCCCAATAAAATAGGTAAAAAACCAATAAAACCATCGAAAATCTCACTCTAACATATTTCAAAAGAAAAATGCGTTCTCCTCTCTTCAAGTGAAATAATTTTATGATATTCTGTCAAGCGTGAATAGGCTCATATTATATGTACATAATATTATTATTCGAAATGTTTTCCTTCAAAAAAGAAGATTGTTCAAAATTACAAAATCATCAATCTTATGAAGCATGCTGCTGTCAGCATGGGATGTCTTAAAATATTGCAGGGATTATTGCTCACGTCATATCATCAGGCAATAAAGATTGTCAATCGAAGAACACAATTTCACACATTATTCCCTTTCCCTTGGAGTGTAAAACAACTCAGAAAAATAATATAGTACTCTCAAGTAATGAACCCACTTGTCAATATTATTTATGGAAGTTATTTCATAAAAGATAAAAATGTACCTACTTTTGGGTAAACATAATGAAAATTAAGGTTGATTCAATTCAGTATTGTTCAACTCTCTGGAAAATCCGTCTATTGTCAACTTTGGAGTTGAATGAAAAACCTGCTTTTGGACTGCTTTAAATATTAATTCCACAATTGAATTTCAAAAGTTAGCTTACTTCTAGTTTCTTAAATATCCCTTGGGTATTTTGGTAAATGACACAAGCTTATCATCAGAGTTCGAACAAATATGTATCATAATTCCTTAGCCCACACATATTTCTATAATTCCAAATGGTACGAAAATGTTAAAACAAATACTTTTGCCGAGCTCCCACTATTTTCTATCTTTGTTTTTGCTCTCCATTTTTGATTGTGAATTAATTACTGGGAAAAGGACAATGAATTCTTTATCAGCTGAGAAATGCAATTATTATAGTCAGTGACAACAACGATAGATGTAAATATTATTGAGTTATTTCAAGAAGCATATTTGTTTCCTCTGCAAAGCAAGAGAAATGAAACCAGACTCCATTTTGCTTTATGATGGTTTTTGTTTTCATAAATTTCTCTCGTTTATTTTTTCAGCATTTTGATATAAAACAATTATTTTACAACTCTATCCTTCGTGTCCTTCTTACCTAAAAAAACTGAAAGTTGCTGGAAACTCAGTTTCCTCGTGTGAAAGGTGTTGTCTAAGTGTTGTCTAAGAAAAGAAGTTATTTTATAAAAGAAATTTTCTTTCTTCTGATATCCGTCATCTACATGTTATTTGTTTTTTTTTTTCACTTTCACATCTATGTACATCTGTTGCAAATCATGGATAATAAATTAGTTTTTCCGTGAATTTTTGGTGAATATCTCTAATATGGGATTGCATGCCAATCGCCAAATTGTTCGACTCCAAACGAACGTTCGTTTTGCCGACCAAGATATGGGTTTAAGTCATGATCGTCATCTATTTTTTTTTTTTTTTCAAATTCGCTGACTTAGGTTCAACTCCTTCGCTCATTCTTGGATCAAAAGAGTGTTAGCCACCTCAGTAAATTTTTACACAGAGACAATAATAAAAAATTGATACCTAATAAAATTTTTTTTATTGCTTGCAACTTTGCGAGTGAAAAATATTCAATTCACGTAAAATAATATTTAAATTGACATTGGAAATTATGTCAACAAAAATAATGAAAGAAAGCAACTCAACGCATATCGGAAATGATGAACCTCAAGCCTTGTTGGAATCTATTTATTTTATATAAATACAGTAGAATCTTGAAAAGATGAACAAATATAAAACAGGGCCCGTTCATCTTTTCAAATTGTACATCTTTTCGAGCATCAACATTTTGTTGAGGAAGAAGATATACATAGTTATAAATAAAAACATAAAAGATAATTTACATATGAAGTTAAAACAAACTGAATAACGTTACATAAATATAATACGAGGAGCTAAATGCAAAGAAAAATTAAAAAAATTGATTTGGGAATAATTCAACTTGTTCATCTTTCCGAACTCATCTTTCTGTGATTCGATTGTATTAAGTTTTCAATACTTTTTTTTATACAAATAGGTATATATGTATATGTATAATTTGAGACATTTTCATTTATTTTTTTTATTTAACTTGTAGAGATATTAAAAAAAAAACTCTTAAGAATGGACACAAAAATTATGATGGTCGAATAATTTTGGTCTCCAGGTTATATGATTATTGTCAGTAGGATGTATAAGTGCCTTGTTCGGCACTTTCTATAATAATTTATTATTATTGGTTGGTCCTAAAGAGTACGCACACAAGAAAGCTATTGCCGTTGATAAAACTGACAAAACGCGCTCAGTGTTATATTTAGTATACAGTATACATATGTACGTATAGTCAGCAAAATGGCTTTCAAGTTTATCTATTATTGCACAAAGCTTTTGCAATAAATTAGACGAATTCAGGTACATGTTTGGTGGTTCTAAGATTGATGTGATTTATGTGTCTGAAACCTGATTTAAATCTGAGGAGAAGAATCGTTAAAGGAGTTATAGTGATGCGATGTATTATTTGGATGGCCAAAAGCGACTAATCCGAACATAATCACCACCTCAAAATATTGGTCGTGTTTTGAGGTGGAGTTTATGTTCGAAGCAATTGAATAGATTGTAGGAAAACTTTTTAATCTACATAGCTACGACAGCGAATTTGATTAAAGACCCATGTATCGCGGCTTTGGGGAAAAACTCATATGTTCTGGCACTGCAGAAGAGATTTTAATTGTTACCTCCTCGAAAATTCGTTTGTTTATAGGACGTAAAAGGGTGGCAGATGTCCTTCCAAGTTTCCAACGATGAAACGGCGCCATAGAAATATACAAAAATAATTTCTGTTGCTAAGAACAAAGATAAATTTATACCTACAGATATTTTATTTAGTTGAAAGTACATAAATCATATTATAGGCAATCCTTATTATTATTATAGTATATTATTTGAAGATTGAAAAGAATCGTACAATACCCTTCACGTTGTTCAAATAAAAAGCAATTATGGCCATTATGGGTTTCTAAAGTTTACCATTGAAAATTTCATGCAGCGCTGCACTCGCAGTTATTTTTTAATAAGCATGGCGTTCTATTTAATTTTGGTTGCAAAAATTATAGCCTATAATCGAATACATATGTACATATATCGCGATAATTTTTTTTTCGGTTTGAAGGAAATTTACAAAGCTATAAACTTTGTGAAATTTGAGCAAAAATATTTACAGAGTGTTTCAGAATCTACGGCTGAAATATGAGGTTATTCCCATAGGAAATGGGCTTATTATACCTCAGACATTGTCAAAAGTGAATAACTGAAGTAAAAACAAGTCGTCTAAAAATCAAAAAAAGTCACAGTGGTGCATACAAGTAAATGGACAATAAATTGTTTAAATATTTTTGCAGGTAGGTTTATGATAGCCTTTTCTTTCCTATTTCTTTGGTACATTTAAAGTCAAGCTATGGAGAAAGTGTGAAGAGTGTTGAGTGAACGTACGTACATACAAGCACACATACAGACATCTCTCTAAAAATGATGGATTCGGATTCCGGGTGCCCCGAAACGTCAAGAAACGTCAAAATTTTCAATTCAACAAATCGGACCAATTACAATAACTTCCAATAGAAAGTTAAAAATATTTGTAAAAATCTCTAATACTTGCACATATCAGCAAAACTACCTGACCTGCCATAAAAACTATCAATCTTAGGTCCCCACCATTTGTTTTTGCCTTCAAATTTTTTATGGAAATTTTTTAAACTCAACATAATATCAAAAAAGAGTGGTAAAAACATATTTTCAAAAAACATTAAAACAAAAACTAATTTTTTCAAATTATTTAAAGTCCTTTAAACTGCCTGAACTAATGTGAAATCTAAAATGATTACGAAACAAAAACCCACAACTTTTCATTTCAAATGCATATATTCACATTGTCTTTATAAGGTATAATTCGTAATAGCTTTTATTGTTTGAAGCATATTTATATACCTATGTGTGAACCTCAACCGGAACTTCAAGATTTTTAAAGAACAGATATTTCGTTATAAACTATAAGGGGTTTTACTGTACTTATTCATTTGTTTAAACCGTTTCAATTATCCACATTTGTAGCTCCTTAAATATATAAAGTAGGACTTGGCATTGCCACTGCCATGGCGCGGTGGTTCTTCCCGACTGACTTTGCCTACACTTTCATTTTTGCGTTTACATAATTATTTTTATAATAATAATAATGACTAATTTTATCAGTGCGAACATACATAGTTTTCTTCTAATTTAATTTCAAAATGTAGTAATGACTTATTAAAAAATAAACTTTTATTTATTTCATCAAATTTGATTTTCTTTTTCTTCTTATTGTTGCATCTTTTTGTTTAGTTAAAACGAAACATTAATAATAATTGTATATCTTGATTGAAAAGCTTAAAAGTTTTCAATAATGACTTACTTTAATAAAAACTGTTAATATTAGGATTTCCCACAAGTTTTTTAGTCATGAAAAATCTTATGGCAAGATAAGCTATTTAATTTTGAACTTTTTTGCGTCACTCAGGCCTACTTAAATTATTATTATTTATATTGATATTTTTAATGTAATTTAAAACAAATTTTGAATGTAAATAATTTAAAAAATGTTTAAAAACTATTATAAGAATCGAACCTCATAACATTAAAAAGTTGTTATGTATGTAGGTACATTGTACATTTCCCATTTATATGAGTCTAAACGTACATATTAGATACACCTTATATCTTCACAAAAAGTAAATAACCTTTATCTTATGCTTACTTTTGTGGTTTTTTACGTTTTTCATAACCACCGACAAAGAAATTAAATATGTATCTGGTTTCACCCAATAGTCTTTTATTTCTTAATTTATGCTCAAAGTTTTAGTATCGACACAATGAAACTTAAGTATTCTGTCGAAATAAAATTTGGGAGAAAAACCACTTAATACAAATAACAAAAAGATGTATTGTATTTTTGAAGGGCCATTGTCTGTCTGTCCAAAAGTTTTGAAAATCGATCTTGATAGAATCGTGGAAGGAAAAATCAATAACCGCTTGGAATTTAATTTAATTCATTCAAAACCCATCAATGCTGTTTCTTGTAGTTGAAACAGTACCCCAATGGCTGCCATTATCATTCTATGATGGCACTTACCACGAGGTATCTGTAAGTAAAGTTTTCTATAGAGCTAAGAGCTTGAAAATAATTCTCACATCTATAGAGTATGCTTTTAACATGCCTACCTACTTGCATGTATTGTATAAAATTTAAAAAAGAGTTCTGATGCTAATAGGTCATAGGACTCATAGGTGACATACGAACCAGAAAAAATTGTGTCTCTTGACACCGTTGAAATGTTTCATGCTGTTTTTTTTTATCGATTCTCTTACAGTATCATAGTTGCATTTGAATTCCTCTTAAGAAACAATTTTACCGTAATGCTCGCATCCGCTACCCTTTGAATTAATGAATGAATTTATTGTGAGGGTTATTGCACTACGACCTATAGATCAATTGTGCCCTCATATGGAGCTGGACGAGGTTACTTATCTTTAGTGTCCGACCGAAGGTCGATTTTCAGCCGAAGCCGAAGCCGAAGCCGAATTATTAGGCTGAAAGAAAATCTTCGGCCGAAGCCGAAGCCGAAGCCTAAGGTTGAAAAAAGTCAAGAATTCTCCTTTCCAGTTGGATAAAAATATTATTTGTATTAAAATTTATTGCTTAAAAAACATAAGACAAATAAAATAAAAATAACTAATAACTAGGTAATTAGTAATTATAAAGAAAAAAGAAATAAATAATTCATTTTTATGATGGCACACATGTGTTTTGAAATTTTTGAATACCTATACCGAAGAAAAGATTGCAATCTTTTCTTCGTTATTCAAAAATTTCAAAAATTGAAATTTTTTCCGGCGCCTAGTATGATGCTCGATATAATAAACAGATTCTTCGGCTTCGGCCAAAACTTCGGCCTAAAATGCCGAAGCCGAAGGTTTGGCCGAATGTTGTTTTTTTGGCCGAATTCGGCCGAAGCCGAAGGCCGAAGCCGAAGCTTCGGTCGGACACTACTTATCTTACAACTCTTCCTCCAAACCTATTTCTCTGAAGAATTTGAGAATTTGGTATTCTCAGAGAGAATAAGTTGCTCTCTTCCACCTGGTAGCGTCCCAGATGTTTATTTATTTGGTCCATGACTGCATCGCAATCTCCTAATAAGTGGTTCGGTGTTTCCTCATGGCAATTGCAGAATCTGCATGTGGCACTACTCACTAGGCCTAGAATATTTAATTGCTTTTTGAGTGGCCGGTGAGGAGGCCCGTTATAATACTGAGACTGTTTCTACTTACCTATATGTTGGTGCAGTCCTTGAAGCGTTCTTGGTTATAGTTTACAAGGAGGAGTTTCATCTTTTGATCTTCTTTTTTGATTTGATTTTTGATCACATTTTCTCCTAAGCCGCAATAGGACTCAAGTCCCGTTAATGTGGTCTTTGCCCCTATTTTAGCTAGGGTGTCTATTTTGGAGTTAATTGTATAGGAGCTCAATGCTTTTAGCGCTGCTTGACTATCTGACATAATGGCAATGTTTTGTTTTCGATAATTTATTTCGAGATTTCGATCTGCAGATTTTTCTATGGCATTTACTTTGGCTTGAAAAATGCTTGTTTACTGTCTGTTATGCCTTTTCCAGTCCCAATTCCCTCTTTGGCAAATCTCATGATAGCTCCCTTTGCAGCGCTTTCAATAACCTCGTGTAGAGGAGATAGATGAAGGATTACTTCCATAGTTGCTGTAGGGCAAGTTCTCATTGCTCCAATGATACATATACATGCGAGCCTTTGACCTTAGTCTAGCGCTTTCCTAGTTGTTAGTAATTCGGTTCTTTTATGCCATACAACTGCACCATAGGTAAAGATGGGTCTTACAATCGGTCTACATCCATCTGAGGATGTCTGGTTTGCAACCCCATGATTTTCCTGCAAGTCTCCTGCATATCGTTAGGGCCTTTGTGGCTTTCCCGGCTGTTGTTTCAGAGGAGTTTACCATCTAGTGTAATTTCTAAATTTTGTACCTCTCTCTTTGTTTCGATTACCCCGCCAGCTAATCAAATAGGCTTCATGCGCGATATTAGAAGTCTTTTCTTGGTAAATGGTATGATTGTCGTCTTAGTAGGGTAACTTGATAATCCTACAGACACCATTTCCTAGTTATTATTAGTGGCGGTTTCTGTGGATCTACCCGCCCTATAGGCATGTTGTCGCCTTTGAATCACCCTAGAGTCTAACTTCGAACTTACTCTCAAATAAAAAGAGATTCTTTCCTTAGTCATACTACACGAATGTACAATGCCCGATTTTGTTTTTCCCTCTCCGAATTTCCTAAATGCTCACACCATACTGTATTTGAATGGTGCCGTGACATAAGGCCATGTGTCATAACGTTTTATTTAAAAATATGAATTTATGACGCTAACACAAAGTGACATAGAGCCTTATACGAACACATGGGCTTTTGTCACTTTGAAGAAGCGTCATATGTATCTAAATATAACACTTTTGTTAATTGACGTAACGTAAAAAAAATATGTTTGCTTAGTATATAGTGCTGCTGAACAAACTATTCTTCGCGGTATTCTTAATGCTAAAACTAAAGTTAATCAGAATTTATAAGTGCACCTTAAAGTTATCTTAAGTTATTGAAAACGAAAACTTCTGTTCCCAAATGAATAATGACAAGAAATCATTTTCAATTATACGTTAAAGTTTACAATAATATTTTAAAATTCGCTGGAATTTAGTTAGAAGAACAAAATTATTAAAAGGATTGATTTGAAATGCGAATATTAAAAAAAAAGCGCTCAAATTTCGTATTTACCCTTTTATCTTTTAAATTTTATTATCATATTATTTTTTAACTTCAGCTGACACAAAAATGGAAATGAATAATTATAATGATGTGTAAACACCAATCATAGCCATAGAATTTTTTTCACGTGTAAAATCTCAATAGAAGGATTGCGTTCGCATTTTAATTCACTCAAGGCGTAGCGGAATCAATTTGTAATGTGAAACCTAAAAACTTCGCGTAGATTTTTTTTTTTATGATTTCCTTCCATAATTTATTTTATTCATAAAACAAAACTTAACAAAAAATAAAAATATTTACAATTCTACTTTATTTTGACTAAAACCCTTTTTTCAATAATAACATCAAATGCAACAAATTAATTTCGGATTTCATATTGATACGCTTGTACAGGGGTAATCATTTATGAAAATGGAGAACTGTGTAACCATTTCCCTTTGAAATCAAATTATATTCACAAAACGTAAGCACTTGTCTCTTTATTTCAGGTCTGTTTTCGTACGTGTTCCATGACAAAGAAATTAATTATATCTCTGATGGTTTTATCCATAACTTGTACATATATCTGTGGTCAAAGAATTATTATCCACAGAATTGTATATGAATATATTCTGTTAAAAAAAACCGCTAACAAATTCACTTAAAAAAATTAAATGATTTATTGCCTTTCTAAACATTTTTGAAGGGTCGTTGTCTGCCGGCCTAAAAGTTTTGGACAACGTAAAAATATGTTCTCTTCCAAAAAGTTATTTTAATAAGTTTTGAATAGCTTGTCTAAAAATAAAAGAATACACACATCCCACAAATTTCTTGTTTTGTATTAGATAGGTAACCATTTTCATTTAATGTAAATCAGTCAAAGGACACGCAAACCATGCGAATGCGACCGAACGTGGCGAATATATTTAATTAAGTTCTATTATGGGTTACTTAACTTCCATTTAATGGCGATTAGAATTAGAATTTTTCTTTCAACATTCAGACGACTTGATCTGCGGAATTCAAAATACTGAGGAAAACTAGCATACTCGAAAAGTACAAAGTTATATTGTTAGAAAGTATAGCGTCAGTGTCGAGTTCTAAGTCATTTGTTATTTGACAAAATTCAGCTTTTATCAAGAAAAATTGTGGTGAGGCGATGTTTGTTATCAAGAATTTAATTTAAATAGTTATAGGTTATAGCTGCCAGAGGATCAAAGTTCATACTACATAATGTTCTTAAACGAAACAACAGACAGTTATTCTAGAATTAACTTCCAGTCTAAAATATATTAAGGGCATTCACGCAACGTCCGTCGTAAGTTACAAACTGTGTAAAATGATAAGTTTACACAAAAGATTGCATGAACGCCCTTTTAATTCATTTGGTTAAATGCTGTGTAATTGAATCAGCAGTTCGTTAAACGTCAATTATTAATTTTCAAAATATGTATACAAATAAGCGTGTTTAGATTTCGACGTTATTTTTAAATGGAGAACCTTTCCCAAACCATCTTTGACTTGGAGTCGAATGTTTCGGAACGGAAAAAAGTGTAAAGTACACCCCAAAAGTCCCGTTTTGTTTAATCCCGACTGGAATTAGATAAAAAAACTTTTCCGTACAAAAAAAATCTGAGTGCCCAAGAACGCAATATTGACATATTTTTCTTGCAGTCTTATTTTGTCACCAATACTCACTCAAACCATTTAAAAGTACATTTGTGTAGACCTACACATTCTAAATTAACTGTATATCTAAATTGGCATAGGAAAGTGTAAAAAATACGTTTAAATTGGATTTGAAAAATGAATTGGGCACTTAGTGCCCAGTACACAGGTCTAGGGGAATCTCTTATCTTCATTTGTTTAAAAGATATTTTGCCAAAAGATGTTTTTTGCCATTGGGCCTTACTAATAACTAATAAATAAATAGTTAAAAGAAAATCTCCAGATTTTAGAAAAATCACATACTAATAACCACAGGGAACGTATTCTGTGGCAAATGCCTTTCTTTTGCAAAGTCCAATTAAAACTCTGGTTTGAATCAAATACGATTGACTTCCTCCTGATTCCAAATATATACATTTTATTTTGCCTTTTTTTGCCTTTTTGGAAATTTTATTTTCAAAAAAAAAATTAAAGGCACCCTGTATTTACAATACATAAACGTAAAAACTAGAGATTTTCCTCATCACCACACTTGGTAAGCACCCACTTTTGTTACTTGTTTTAGTGTGCGTAAGAAACGCACACAAATATTAAGTATGAAACTATACCTCGGCTCGTATATTTAATGTTTCTATTTGGGAATATGTGGAAATGTGATTGATAGGTGATTGTGTTTTCAGTGTTTTCATTCTTTGACGTGTTTTTGTTTTTCAAAATGCCTTAGAATAAACTAAAAAAGGAAAAAATATTGCAAAATTTTATTAAACAATTCGGGGAAGACTTTTTTCCACGGATGCAAAGGTTTTATTGTTCAAATTTTGCGGTGTTAGAGTCAGCCACGAAAAAAATATTACATTGAGCAGCACATAACTCGAACAAAACAAGCAAGCAAATGAATTGATTGGTAAAAACCAGCTTATTTGTTCGTTCGCTACTGGCAATAACAAAAACGGGTTTAACACGGACTAAACGCGGATGATGTTGGCTTGTGACATACCGCTTCACAAAGTTAACAATTCAAAATTTCAATCGTTCATTGAAATGTATACTCAAAAAAAAGTTCCGGATGAATCCACGCTACGAAAAAAATTATGTATACGACTCATATATTGAAGTCATTAATGCTGTTTTTTCTGCTAACGAGGGACTCGCAACATTGAAAAAAGTAAATGCAGTAATAAATGGTGACATAATAATGAACTCCTAAAGGCATAGAAGTCAACAATGTTGGATCTTTAACATGGGCCCCACTAGTTTCAACCCATGTCGAAAGAACATTCAGCTCTTTTAAAGCAGGCGTTTGCTACCCGAAAATTTTAAAACGTATTTAATCGTACATTGTTTTTATAACTATAAATAAATTTCGTTAATTATGTTAATAAAATTATAAATTCCTTTTTTTGCCTTTTTTAGTATTTTGTTTTGCCTTTTTTAGATTTTTAAATGCCTCAAATTCCGATCCCTGCTAATAACTAATTTAGTCTCCACTCTCCAGGTTACTCACTAGCAAGGCCTTAAAGTTTGATACACGGAAATACATATTTAAAGCTGTACACTAAATAAAAAGGAAATGGCATTTTAATTACATAAGTGTTGTCAGTTGTTCTATTTAATAATACCTACGTATGTAAATAAGTATAAAATTTACTTTTATGTTATTTATCAAATTCGATTGGAAAGAAAATACACGTGGTTTTTATTTTTGTAAATTTGTATGTAATATAATTACGGCAATAACGAGTTCTGCCCGCACAACTAGCCCGCTTTCGATTAAAGGCTCGAAATCGATATTTTATCAAATATAAATTGAAAAAAATGATGTTTTACCAATGGAAAACCCTATTAAATTAAAAATTAACAAACATTTAAATTATATACCTATTTTTTTTATAGAAATTTTCTTACATTCATATGTTGCAAACATATTGAAGTTTAGTGAACAAAAAAAAAAATTTGTGGTGAGCCTAAATTTGTTTATGAGAAGGTTAAATTGTTTTTTAGTAGGATTTCGTTTAAGCTCTGCACTTTATTTTAATCTTGCATCTTACTATAATAATTGACATTAATGCTTGGTTATAATTATACTAAGGCCCATTGAATATGAAATGAGCAGATAACAGTTTCTGCTTATTTTTAGGAAAAAGCTTTACCTACTGGACTATTGAAAAAGAAATATTTTCTTCATCAAAAAAAAAGTCGATTATCGTTTCGATTCGGTTTTTTTTTAAATTTAATTTTCTTTAATGGGATTTTATAGGTAACCATTTTAAAAGTATTTTAATTGAAAGGGTTCGATCTCATTAAAATTAAAATGTAAGTGACAAACGTTGAAGTCCACTCAAACTCATGACAGCCGAAATAAAAATTACGAATGTTATTGCTGTTTTTTTTTAATGTATTGTAAGAGTAACCTTCAACTTTATAGACTGCCTGATGCACAAGAAAATTAAAATGAACAACGCTTTATGAGTTACACACAAACTATTAAAAGTCGCGATACATACATACCTATATACAAATTATTATTTTCTCAAGTAACTAACCATATTTTAGATTCAACCACTATTGAAATATAGCTATATCATTTTCAGTCTCCTATATTGAATCGTTTATTGATTAATAATTCTATTAAATTCCTTATAGAACCTACATAAGTTTAAAAAAAGTTCATAGAGAGGTTAAAGCAAATATAATACGTTACGGGCATGGTTATTTTAATTGAGTAATTTTGTATTTGTTATACCTACATTTAAATGTCATTTTATAGTTACGAGGTTTTGGCAGAAAGCCAACGATTCGTTAGTTGGGCCATAGAACCCCACTGGATTTCTTCTTTAGGGATTTTCTTGAAGAGTAAAGTATATGAGGATATTTCTAAAACTGTTCAATACCTCAAAGACAACATTATCGAATAAATATCTCTAATTGAACCATCATTTTCAAAAAAGTTATTCATAGATTTGGTAAGAATTAACAGGCTGCCGAATTAAAAGGGGCGTGGTCACTTCATTGACATTTTTTTTTCATTTTAACCAGAACCAAAGTAGGTACTTTAATTTCTAATAAAAATAAATACAAAATTTATGCAATCTATGTCTTCTTATTAATATGTATTTAAAAAGACACCACAAATTTGAACACCCTTTACATACCAAACATAGTGTTAATATAAAAAATGTTCATAGATAACTTTTGCAAACAAAAATTTAGAATTGTAATATGTAAGTGTGTCGACCTTAAGTACCTAGACCTTCCTATATATAACGGCTCGTGGTATTTGTAAAATAGGGTTTTTTTAATGGCACCGCATAATATTGTGCATTATTGAAAATCATGTTTACGTCTATCTAACTAAGGCTATACACCTACTTAGATATAAGTAACTTGATACTCAATTTAACATTCTCTCTATGTATCATTTTCTATATCTTCTGAATAATCTCCTTCAACACTTCAATAGAAGAAAGGTCAGTTCATCGGGTTTTGGTTAAATGAGTAACCGTATAGCTTTATTTCTCTTGGTCCTTTCCATAGGTAATGTAAAGAGAGTTGGCAAAAGCTTTCTTTAATTCAATTAAATAAATGGTACGTAACCTAAGTAATGTTTCACTTTTTGTCATCGTTACGTAGGTTACTTATAATAAAAAGAGGAATTCATACTTGGTTATGTTTTATTTGTTTGATGTTCTTCACATCAAAAATAGCTTTATTCCTTTATTTCGAATTTCCAACCTATTTTTGGATGTCTTTTTTTTTATTTTTATTATAAATGAACAAGAACTCCTAAGAACACGCACATTAACAACTTTTTGTGGAAGGGGAGAAACAGATAGATGCAATTAAACGTGTGGGTAGGTACTTCGCTTCATTTTTTAAAAAGTTGGTATATACATAATATGTATAAAAGGCAATTGCTTTGTAACATCTATAGAAGCGATAGTGTCATTTTAGCCTTTTCGAGTACCTATAAGTGTTTTAACATTAAAGCCATATGTGAATTGGGGGTTAAGGGTGGTTTGATTGATTGTTTTTTCTACAGTTAGGTGCTTTTAAGCAAACAAATATGTTGATTAGTTGGTTGATACCATGTTATTGAGCGATGATTTGAATTGTATAGCATACAGCAACCAGCTTATGAGTGATGAAAATTAAGTCATTTAATATAATTCATCCTTAACACTCGAATTATTAAAAGTGTTTTTCTTTTAATATGTCTTATCCATGACATATCTACTAGATATGGTGATATATTGAATTGAATTGGATATGAAAATCACTGGTTACGTTTACGTTGTTTATGTTTGGTACCAAGTTGTTTGACTTATTGGATTTTCCTTTGATAAATTCAAATTTCGATCTGAAATTTTACTTTTTTCGGTGCAATTTCGTGTTATGGTATCCGTATTATGTAAATTCGTGTCCGAAAAGTCTAGAACAACGAATAGAAGACGAAAATTGTCACCGTCAGTCTTTTGCATACATACATATCTGGATCAAGAAAAAAAAAAATAAGTTTATTTCCAATGGAAAATCTTATTAAAAGAAAAAACACACAATATCTTCAAATTGTGACTTTTTGAATTCAAATTTTTTTATACATAGTATAGATATAACGACGCACGGCTGCAGACGAAATGTTGGTATTGAATTTGAAAATACAGTTCGTTATGAATTTGATCTGAATCAAAATAACCATGATTCCAAGATACCTAAATTATGTCCACCTCCAATTGTTGAAAGTCAAGAAGGCGTAAAATTTTTATTTGAAGACTCTTGGGGGTTCCTTCTGGCCCTGGTAGGAATAACGAGTCTGAAAAACTTCCCAGCGTGTTACAGAATTGCTGGCCGGGATGGCCAGCTGCAACACACCAGCAGTGCCCTATAGTGTGGTGAAGTCCGGCGTTTTTTTTTTAATTTTCATGAAATGGAAAGTGAAATTTAGTTCTGTAGTAAATATTTTGCCATTTTCTCTTTGTCGAATGTCACTAATGCTGTTTTCCATCAATAGTTTCAATATTTTCTTTCAGTGTAGCTGTCATCACTCGATTAAATTTATCTTAATTTACTTATTTTTAATGCAAAATTGATCAAACTTGACTCAAACAAATTCTCCCGGCAATGAAACATTAAAAATTGAGCTTTTCAATGATCTATATCAAAAAATGTTGATTTCGCACTAATGGGAAACTACGCCATCTTCGGATCAGAAAATCGAATAAAATAAGGGTTCGAGGCATCTCATATACTAGGTAGTTTCTTTGTGGAGAAAAATTCAGTGAGGAAGGCCCAGAAAAAATCATTTCTTTCTATACGGAATGTTTTCCGTACAGTAGAAATAATAGAAAAAGATTGGATTCTATGGCGAAAAGTCCTCGTAGCTAGTGCTATATTTATCTAGTTATTGTTTATATAATTTGTTTATATTTTCAATAAAGATTAGATTTTATAAACATCTGAGCGTGCTGGTGAATGGGCACAACAGATCATACAGCGTCTTTCATGCATATTAAGTTATGTTAGCTGGCTGCTACGAAGTGCAGCCTTGTAAGGGACATCTTCCAAATTGTAAATATGTACCATTTTTAAATTAGTTCTCTATTAATTTTTTTTAAACAATATTAATTTATTTATTTATGAACATTTGATTGTTTATTATTTATTATTTATTATTTTTTTTATTATTTTAAACTTAAGCAAATTATTCATTTTTAATTATATTTTTTTAGTAGGTATTTAGCATTTTTATTTTATTCATGACAAGCTTACACTGTAAGATATAATATCTTCTTAGTAGTGAAGCTTTATAATTGTACAATAGCTGCTGTATTTGATAATTAACACATTCTGTTCAGAAATATAATTGTATACCTACAAAAGAGATTAAATTAAATCATATAGTTAATTTATTTATACATTACTAAAATGAAGTTTAAATTGCTTTTTCATCAAAGATGTACTACTAATCCTTCTTACCTGTCGCGGCAATGAGTTCCATATACTGTCGTTCAGAGATTAGACACCTAAACCGAGGAATAACTAAAAGACACGATCTTAGGTTTTTTTTTTTAAATACCCCCGACCTTAATTTTTAATTAAATTTTGTATATTACTGACCCTCTTCAATTTGTTTACCTTCTTTGTATTTCTACGCTCTACGTGTGCCATAAACCAATTATAATGTCAAAGTGCTGTGCTTGCAATAAAATAATCGACGCGATCGTGTTACATGTGGTGTGAAACTTTGCATACAAGCAACCTCGCACCTACCCCAAATCCTGTAGTGTGCCCAAGCAAGGGGTTGCCTCTCCATACATACCTCACTACTTATACGCCGTTATGCTGGGTGCTAGCACTATATTTATTTAAGCAAGCAAAAAAAATTCGCAAAAAAGTAGTTTTAGTAATTTTCAATTTTCAATTTTCTTAGAAACTAGAACACATAAAACCATTCGTGTTCGATTCAAAATTGATATAAGCATTGACCACAAAAAGTTAATTTAGCACTTTATTTCACAATTTTGAAAAACAAAAAATGGTCTCAACGTTGTTTTCATTTTTTATCACAGTTTTGAGTTTGAATGCATTTTTTTTTAACTTTTGACATACCAAAATAATTTAATTTAAATTTAGAATTAAAGAACAGATTTATGGCTTTCAAAACCGGTATAGTACCTACTTCAGTGTAAGTGAATATTAATAATAAATAATTTTTTTTTTCATTTTAAGAAATTTTTTTCTAAAATTGCCCCGAGATAGACCCCCCTCGCATAGTAAAAAAATGCTTGTTTTTGACCCCTCTACAAAAAAACATTATCAATTTTTGGCGCTAAAGAGTCATAGCAATTAGTTTTTATGCAATACCTATGTATATTCTTAAATTTTCAATTGTGCGGAAGCACACATAAGTTTTTTTGTTGTTGTTGTTGTTTCTTTTTGTTCAAGAATCTTTTCTAGAATATCTGAATTTATTCTCTATTTATTATCTAATATTAAATAAAGTATACCGTTTGTAATAACGCAAGGAATCAAATAAAATTTCCAGAACCACTTTCAAATTGTGAATTGCTGAACAGTTACTGTCAAAGAAGTTTATTCTTGCAATTTAAGCAAATTCAAACCAGTAGTTTAGTGTTTAATTCTTATTTCAAGAATAATTAATTAATAATTTTCTTTTAAATTTAACTTTGTTACATATTTGGCTTTTGAATTTTCATACACAAAAGTTAATTTCCTAATTTTGTATATTCAATTCTTTTGTCCATATAGTTTGTGTTTATTATTCAGTTGAATTTTAAATATAAAAAAATATTCTCTTTATTCCTAGTGTTAACAGGTTCAACATGTAGAAGAACGAGAGGCTATCCACATCCTTCTTGAATCAACAACCAAGTAATCAAGTTATCTGTTACTATAACTTTTTTATATGGTGAGACTTTTATTTTGTATTTAAATTATTTTTGAGATAGATAGATAGATCTTTATTGTAACGAAATTCTTAAAATATTTTCATTTAAACCTAGATTGCACAATTAACAGAGATATGATATATTTATCCTACCTTACTACTGAAAAAATTTACAATTTGTATTCAATTAATATCACAGATTTATATACATTTTTGAAGGAAAAGTTACTAGAAAAAACCTTCATTAACAACTCATTTGAATTTTTCCATAGGAAGAGAGAAGTGGGGTGCAGAAAATTGTCATAAGATGTTGTTTACATGCATTATTTATATAGTTTAATATAACTAAGTATTTAAATATCACAGAAGAAGAATAAATAATTAAATAAACAATTGAGTAAATAAATTAATAAACAAATAAATAAATAAGTAAAAAAAAAATAAATTAATTAATTAATAAAAAAATAAATAAATAACAAACAAATAATTAAACAAGTAGAAAACAAAATGAATAAATAAACATGTATTTTAATAAATTAACAATTAAATAAATAACAAACAAATAAATAAATAAAAAAAAAAAAACATTAATAAATTAATAATAAATAAATAAATAAATAAATAATAAATAAATAAATAATAAATAAATAAATGAAAAAATAAATAAATTAATAATAAATAAATAAATAATAAAAAAATAAATAATAAATGAATAATAGATAGATTAATTAATTAATAAGGAAATAAATACAAAAATACAATGTACATAGCATATATGGACATTTATAGATAATAAATAAAGACTAAAGACTTAATTTTTACAACACCTTAAGCAACTAAGTTTGAAATTAAATTATTATTTGAATTATTGCACGATAAAATGTAACGTTCATGTAGTTTTGAAATTCTTACTGTAACCTTATCAATGTTTGCTATTTTATGGAGTTCTTCTGTAGAAAAGTGCCAAGGTAGATTAAGCATTATTTTTAAAATTTTATTTTGCATTATCTGTAATTTTTGTATATGGGTTTTAGCATTTAGGTTTGGCAGTTACCCCAAACAGGAGAACCATAAAAAATAATGCTTTGAAAGATAGATTTAAAGATCATTAATTTATTTTCTATACTCATTTTAGACTTTCGATTGATGAACGGATAGAGCGTTTTGATTACAATATTTAGTTTGCTAAGCGTTTGCTGAATATGCAAGTTAAAAGTCAAGGTTTTGTCTAGGTGTACCCCAAGATACTTTGCACTTGATTTCCACTGTATTTGTTCGCCATTCAAACGGAGGCTATTGTTAGGCAATAAACAGGGTTTCCTTTTTCTTGTAAAAAAAGTGCCTGTGTCTTCGAAGCGTCTATCTTAATTTTCCAATTGTTGAAATATATTTGAATAGTATTCAGAGCAGATTGCAATTTAGTTTTAATATAAAAACCAGTTGAATCTGATGAATAAATACAAGTGTCATCAGCAAAGATTGCAGTTTCACAATTTAGAAGTTTTGGGAAATCATAAGTATATATATTATATAAGAATGGCCCTAGCACCGATCCTTGGGGCACACCTGCAATAATATTATTTTCATCAGTATACCAACTGTTTACACAGACTTTGAAAGTTCGATTTGACAGAAAAGATAATATGATTTTGACGATGTACAAGGGAAAATTTAAGGAAACTAGCTTATGAACTAAGCCTTCATGCCAGACAGTGTCAAAAGCTTTCTCTACATCAAGGAGAACCATTCCTGTGCTCTTCCCTGCAGACAAATTATTTCGTATATGCTTTGTTATTCTATCGATTTGATTTGTGGTACTATGAAACCTTCTAAAGCCAAATTGTTCTGATGGTAAGATGTCATATTGATCCAAATGCAAAACTAGTTTGTTTCTTATTAGTTTTTCTAGGCATTTGCTTAATGAACTCAACAAGCTTATTGGTCTATAACTACAAGGGTCGCTAGCATTTCCTGGTTTATGGATAGGAATGACTTTAGCTGCTTTCCATTCTTTCGGAAAGTATCATGTTTTAAAACAATTATTAAATAATGTTCTCAGGTATCTTACAGCTATTTTAGGAAGATTCTTCAAAAAAAGGTTTTTTATTCCATCAAATCCAGGAGATTTGGTAGTTTTAAGGCCTTTTAATATTATTTCGACATCATCAAAAGTTATATCATCTGTAACTTCAGACACGCTTTCGGTAAGTAATAGCATAGATTGCCGGACGATACTTTCAATATGATTATTGTTTGTACTGTTTCTTGTTATTAAATTGTTGGCACAAAACGTCCGAGCTAATGCATTCGCTTTTTCCTCATTAGATATTAGGATTGAGTTACCTATTTTAAAAGAAGGGATATGGATCTTTTTCTTTTTCACTACTTTTATAATATTCCAAAAAGGACTACTACATTTATTCAAACCCTGTAGTTTATTGTTCCAGGACTGGTTTCTGAAAAGAAATAGTGAAGATTTGATAAACTCATTCATTCTGTTCATCTCAACATGGAATTGTTGGTCCCTGGTCCTGATCCACAAAGTTCTATATCTATTTCTTATTTTAATTGCTTCTACTATATTAGCAGGTAGTGCATTACCATTATTTCGACTTTGAGTTTTTTTGGGCACTGATTGTTCGACACTCTCAAGAATTGATGTTGTAAAAACACTAACGGCTTCATCTATTTGTTCGAAACTAACGTCATTTGGGTTCGCGTCTGGGATGTTTGAGATGATTTTAAAACTTAACTTTCTTTAAATTTTTTATTTGAAATTATTCATATAATTTTTAAATAATTCTTTTTTAGCATTGAACTTAACTTTTAAATAATACTTTTATAATTTTTGAAATAAAATGAAACAAAGATTTTTTTTATTTATTCTATTTTCTAAATGACAAATTTGGAAAGAATATCATGTAATAATTTTCTTTTTCAGTGTGCTTGTGGTGTAGTGGAATTACGGCAGTTCAGCCGTAGGTTTTCTTGTATAACTATCTAATTAGGGGTAACTGTAATAAAATGAGTGTAGCAGTAACATAAGCAGTCCTTATTTATTTTAAGGAAAGACTGTGGAAGACTCTTGCAAACCACTCAAACCAGTTCCATTTTCGATTTCTCAACTTCAATTTTTTTCCTGTTTTTTTTTTTAATTTCAATATTATTATTTTTTTAATTAATTAATTAAAATGTTTAACTTTAAATTTGTCAACAAGGCATGTAGAGTTACGTAGCTTGGTAAGTCAGTGCAAGATTCCACCCTTTCGTCGAACTAGAACTTTGAAAAACAAGCAAAAAGTTGTCTAACTTCGGACAGCCGTTCAAGTTACATTTATAAAAAAAAACATGTTTAATCGTTGTCTAAGAGTTACATATCGAACTTAGACAACAGAATCGGTTGACTAATGTGACATTTAATTAAATTAAATAAAGCATATTTCCAACTATTTCGAAAATTGTAGACACCGTCTTACTAGTCAATAATCTAAAAAATACGGGTGAAAGTCTTCGTTGTTTTTGTTTTACAAAATTAAGTATTGATATTATAAAAATATAACATGTAGAAATATTTTGTTTTATTTTTTTTAGTTATATATAAATTTAAAAAAATGTTATTAAAAAATATGCAATAATACATGCATATGTAAATATGTATATACATTTATTTTTCGGTTATTACTTTTTTTTTTAAATTGCATCACATTTATTTCAATAGCTTTAATAGTCTAAGCATGAAGACTAAGATTTGCTAGAACACCATTTATTTAGGTATACAAAATAAACATGTAAAATTAAGTTAAAAATAGTTTGTTTTTTGTTAAATTAATTTAAAAAGTGTTATTAAACAACATATTGAAATATACATACATATATCTAAATATGCATTTTTTTATTAAGTTAAATTAATTTTACGAAGGTTTATTTAAAAATATAAATTCTATACACTACTGAAATAAGTCAGCCAAGAAGAAGACTAGTACTAGCACTATTTTCATTAGACTTGTTGAATTATTGATTCAAAATATCTTTTAACGGCCTTATTAAGTCTACAAAAATTGGCATTTCGTCCCAGCGATCTCAGTTGACTAGTGACTCCTTGCCAATATACAATTTTCTGTTAAGTTCAGTTCATCATACATAGATTTAATGTCGAATGTCTAGTGTGAACTATATCCAACAAAATTAGAATTCCCAATCATTAAATTGGAATTTTTCGTCTTTTTGGATTTTGCCCGTGGCCTGGAATTGTTTATATACCTTCGTTGATATATGTACATTATACATTTGATCAAAGAGCACGGTAGTGCACAGCCAAGTTCTGGCACGACACCCTATTTACAGGACCAAACTCCAACCAAACTAACTTCCGTACCATTAAAGTCAAAAAATTAAAATCCAAAATATTTGCTAAGCTGACCAAGTAATTTTAGGTTTTCCATTTAGGGGACGTGATATACGCCCATTTCCTCAGAGTTGCAATCAATTATATGGAGCACTTCCAGATTTTTCATTTAGGAGGCGTGGCATCTTCCCACTTTCTAAGAACTGCGATTAATTAAATGGAACACTTCCAATTGCTGTAGAACAGTGTTTCCCAACGTGGGGCCCACGCCCTACAGGGGGGCAATTTAAAATTATGCTGCATTACACTTCATTCCGAAAAATCTATGCTTCTAGTATTTCTACCCTTGGAGAAATATTTCTGAATGCATCAAGGCTCTGTCATTCATCAAATGCGGATTAAATGTCATAAATGACTTGGGGATGATACAAAAGAAATCATCTGGCTTAACAAAAATTAAATGAAGCAGAAGTTTTTTAAATTTTAACTTAACATAAAATCTATTTGCAGGAGTCATCTGGCGCAAGGATTTCACGAAACACAATTATGTAATAGATACCTACCTTGCACATTTCGTACAATGTTTTGTATATGTTAAAAATTGTTAGAGTTCACTGATGTTAGACCTTATCACAGTCCAATCTAGAATTTCAGAGACATTATACAGAAAACTCTGAACAATAATTGTTACAATGAAAGAAAGAGGACGACACATGTCGTAACATCTCTACTTGAAACCAGTGGTTAAACCTCCGTTCATGGTCAGAAAACAGAATTTTTCTAAAAATTTCAATGCGCTTTTACAAGAGTGCAGAACTATCAAATTTATTTTTTTTAAAGAAAAAAGCAACATAGATAAGTTAGAAGTTTTAAAAATCTGTATTTAAATTAGTAATACTCAAAATTCAAACGCGAAAAGTTTTCAATTTCTTTGTACAAAAAAAAAAACTAAACTAATTATGTCAGGAGAACCTAAACTGGATTTGCATCATAAGATCATCATTACAAGATGAATATTTGAATTGCGTATCATTTGCAAACCAAAAAATCATGTCAAAAAAAAGTTTGTATCAGTATTAATTTTTTGTTAATTTTACTATAATTTATTCAATAAAATAAACTCAAAAAAAAGAAATAAACAAAAAAATCTTTTATTTATTTTATGCATTTTGTGGGTGTAAGGAAAATGTAAAAACTTTGTGTGTATGCTGTAGGAAGTAGAAGTTCTCATGTGGCATCAGTACTCTCTACTTAAAAAACCGAGATATGGTAATAGAAGAATGCCAGTATCCGCTGAGTTGTATCGTTCTTATTCTCTTTCAAAAGTTCTTCAATTCCATTGCTTGATTATTTCGTTTTTTTTTCTGATGACAAGGGAACTAACTATCAGGCTTAAATTAAAGCTATATAAAATACATAAACGTTCTACAGTCATCGTCCAAAGACATACCTCGTAGGATGAATATTTTAAGAAGTATTCTGCTGCGAAAACAGTCAAACCTACTAATTACTAATTTTTGAGGCCCTTTTTTCGAGATTTATTCAACTATATGGTTTCCAATGAAGAAGAAGAATTAGTAATTGAACTTTTTTAATGTAATTTGAGTGTCATATTTGAAAATAATGTTCTCGTTAACATCAATTGGAACGATGATGATGTCGACGGAGATCCGTGACAACTTTTGAACAGATTTTGATGTTATTTTGACGTGGGCCGATTTTGAAGAGGGTCAATGCATTGACTAGTCCAAAACGAATCGAAACGAAACGCGTCGCAAATAACATTTATGTAATTAAAAGTTGTGAAATTAAGTATTTTAAAATTAAAGTCAAAAATAAAAATAAAACCAAAGTAAATTTAGTTTTCTTTAATTAAGTTTAAGTTTAATTCAAGATAAGTTTACAAACAACTTAACAACTGTAATATTGACCTTCAAAATATACTCTTAAATTATATGTATTGCATATTTAACCTATATGTATTGTATGTATTATAAATATGTAAAAACTGTGTTATAATATAACCTCAAGATTTAAATAGAAGGACCATGCATCGATTTAAAATGAGTTTCGCTATGCCTGGAATGAAATGAATAGAAAAGGAGGAAATGCTGGAATTGTATAAATGTTTGTATAAATATCATCATCAACAACAAGAGGCTCAAAATGGTTCACCCATAGTTTGAATATGCACGAGTATGTGTGAAAAATTAAACTAAAATGCGAAAGCTGCTTCATATGAAAATTTTCTATTATAGAAACTATTCTTTGAGAAACTGTTAAGATGAACGATATGAATTTGAAAGTTGGAATTCCTTTATAGGTGAAGGTACAGTATATTAATTTTATATATTTAAAGTTTTCAAAGTTTTTCAAATCTTAGAACACACAAAATGAACTTGTTAATTTTCCAATGTAAAGTAAAATTAAATCCATTCTTCTCTAAGCTAAGATACCTCATGTATGTAAATACATTACACCTAACTAATTAACAAAATCTCCAGTTTTGGGAAAGTTCTCTAGGTCCTATATGTTGCTCAATTCCTAAATTAAAAACTTTTAAATTCAAACGTTTCCAAAATATCTAACAAGTGAAACACTCAAAACAAAATTGAGATGGATTAAGTGATTTTTTTAACGACGACGACGCGACGTAATATAAGCTTCTTTCATTCATAATATTTCATGAAGTCTCTCAAAATTTAGTCTGTCTTATGAATTTTAATCATGTTTTCATATAGTCATCATCAAGGTACTTCATTATTATTTTTCTAAATAAAAAAAAAAAAAAACAAATACAACTTATTCACATTGTTCCTTCAGAAACAGTGCTGTGAAAAAAATTACAAAGATAGAGAAGTTTTCAGTATGTATTTAAGTAGGTACAATAAATTTCAAAGTATTAATAAATAAAATATTTATTATGTTCAAATGTAATATTTAGCTAGCTATTTAACCAAAAAATAAAATACATAACTTCTATATTAGAGACTACCGCGGCGTTCACTGTATAACGCCACCGATGACTCCACCAGCCACAGAACGCACCAAACTTTGTATTTTTCAGAATGGAATTGCATTTCGAAAATGTCATATGGATTATCTTCGCTCCAAATGCCATAATTTTCTTTTTGACATACCCATTGAACTGAAAATGAGTCTCATCACTGAACATATTTTTCCAATAAATCAGAATAAAATTTTAAAAACTACTGAATAAACGTAACACTGACAGTTTGCAATCTGACAATAAGTTTGACAGATGTAACTGTCTAAAAATAGTAGGTACTGAGTTAAAAAAAAAAAAAAACCGTTCATAATAAGACGCTTGGGTGATACTTAATGTTGTGAAATTAAATGTTGCAAACATAATAAATAAAGTCAATTTCAAAATCCACCAAACTAAAAAAAACATATGGCGGTTCAAAGGAAAATTTTATGAAGCACTGAAACTTATTTCAATAGACATGGTACTGACATTTTAATTACACTTTTCTAATATAATTTGTATATTATCTCCAATTATGATTATTGTCAATTCTCAAACCAGAACTTCATGAGAAAATTTTAATAAAATTAAATTACAAATAAGCATTGGACATACAGAATTAAAATTGAGAATCACCCATTATGCGCATCTTCTCAGATAGAAAATCCAGTGTTAGATTTTTGGACAGTGGCGTAGTTTTTGGTTGGTTGGTCAGCCAATTTTGTGGAACACCGTACCATTCAGGAGGGTGCACAAAAAAGAGGAAGGGAAAAAATGTTAGGTACTAAACACACAATATGCTTCAAATGAGCTGCTGTTGTAGTTACTTGAAACTCGCAAAACATGTGCGTGCTTAACCTAATTGGCCAAATAATTTACTTTGTGCACAGAAACTTACTCCGTTTTGTTTTGAAGATTAAGGAAGAAATATTCTCAAACATTTTCAACTGCGCAAAAATATACGAATTTGGTTTTTCTTTTATGTCAAAGAACAAACCAAGAAGAAGTAGGGCATTCATTTCTCTTTTGTTTACAATGCTTTAAGTTAATCTTAACGTCAAATTAAAGATAAACCGTTAAAAACTTGTTTCAAAAAAAAAAAAAAAAACAAATTGTCAAAGAAATTTCGCAAGCCTGTAGAATTTATTTGAAATCTGCACATCACACATGCCCCAGTTATATCTGAGAGTATAATATATAGTGCGGTCATTAATTTATCAACTTGAATTTCAGAAATTGTATACGATGTCGGCAAACAATGGCGTGGTTGTTGATAAATTAATGATTTTAGGGTTATAAATAATAAATAAAATTTTAAGTATACAAAGTCTTAAATTTTATTTTCATGAGGCAGAGGTGTGAACAATAATCGCATCCATCACACCCAGCTCTTATTAGATCCGTCAGCATGAATATTTCATCAGCAACAATGGCGTAGTATATACTCGCACTTTGATAGAAAATTGAAATGCCACAGGAGATCTTAGTAAAACAATTCCGTCTGTCCGTTTTTGGAACAAGTAAGTAAACAAAATTAGATGTAGGTACATATGGAGAATCCCAAACGATGTTCAATAATTTAGAACACTTTGATTTTCTAACAAAATATCTTAGGGGTTTATTTACAATGGGTGAATGGTTATTCCAATTTTAGATTTGAATAAAAGATATAATATTATGATGTTCTAGGTAATTGGTTAGTATCTTAACCCAACTCCAAGTTCATTAGACGAACACAGTATGTTTTGTCTATGTGGATCATATACATGACACATATATACGCATATATATACAAAGTTCTGGTTCACTTACGAATATTGTAGTATAGGTACCTTGATTAATATTAAGTATCTACTCCAATATTCACATCTATATAACATTTAACTTTAAACTCTCACGCCCTAGGATTGACCATTGACTTATGAAACCAAGAGATTACCTCAGAGATAATGTGGTAGATCGACAATAAAAGTGCAGAACCTTGTAAGTCGTTGCTGCATGTTTTTCAGAAAAAACAAAAAAAACTGCCAAATTTTGTATGTGATCCATAACTTCTACCATGTTTTGAATTCTGCCTTTTTCTGTAAAATGTTCAGAACAACATTGTTACGCTGAAATTGTTAAAGGGTGGCTCTGACTTTTCTGACTTTTTTTCATTAATAAAGTGCCTTGCAAATGCGACATGAATTATGAACTGAGAATTACGAATGCTCGCGAATTTCGACATTTCATTCACATGAGTAATTCCTTTGGTCGCCGAACAATGCGAATAGTCATAAAAAGAAATATAAAATGAGTGCTAAGTATTATGTAAATTTCATTATGCTGTAGTAGCTCCAGTTAGGTTAGGTTAGGTTGAAGTGGTTGTCGGCGGAGAACCGACACACTTAGACCAATTGTTGGCCATTGCGATACCACATGGATTTGGAAAAGCTTTTCCTTACTCAATTAAACCATTTTGAGCTCCTTATGGAGCGTGCAAGATTACTTATATTTAGAAGTATTTGCTAGATAACTCGTATCGTTGTAGTAGAAGTCTCCCAGATGGAGTCTACGTCTCTGTGACAGAGCAGGACAGGTACAAAAAAGATGAGGAATTGTTTCCTCCTCTTCCTCATCCATTCAGCTTCTGCAGAAATTCAGATCCAGCGTTGGCCAGATTTATTTTGTCGCCAAGCAAGTGGTGAGGTTGTTCCACCTAAAGTTTGTGTTCTTTATAGCATCTTGCTTTAGCATATGTTTAAATGAAGCGATAGGTATACTAATAGCTGTCTCATCTGGTAGTATAGGTACTTTTGTTCCACAGCTTTGAAGTTTCCTGGAATGTCCCTATGGCCCGGCACCCAACAAAGGTGAATGTTGAACTGCTCCGCCATCTCAATGAGAGATGATCGACAGTTTTGGGCTGTTATAGAATTTGTAGTAACAGAGTCCAGAGATTTGATGGCAGCTTAGCTGTAGTTGATATCAAGTTTTCTTTAAGCGAAGCTAAAGCTTCTTTTATCGCTTAAAGATAAAACGTAATGAGAAACCTAAATTAAGTCTGTCTGATTACACGCCTCCACCAACCCCGTCGACGGGTTTTGATCCATCAGTATAAAAGTGAACGGATTCTTCTTCCAAGAAAGTCTCATCCTCCCAAGTTGAGCTGGATGGGATGGTAACTTGAAAGTTTTTGTTGAAATGTGCTTGGGATATAGTGTAGTCGATGTTACTTGAAAATGATCTGAACGAATTCAGAATTACCGAGTGGCCAATTTCATTGTTATCCACTGTTAAGAGGCTTTAAGACGAATAGCTGTACTTGCGGCTGTTTGTTTATTAAAATATCTAGGGGTATCAGAGGGAAAAGAAAGTTTAGTGCAGCAGAGGGGGTGGAGCCGCTCGTGCACAAACAGGCAGTTTTTTGCACCTTACTAAATTTATCACATTTATATATGTTAGAATCGGTACGGATTAGCAGGTCACAATTCATGAGTAAGGCTCTTAATAGGCTGAATTCCAAGGTGCGGAGAACGATAAAATATGATTCATTCTCCCGCGAAAAATTCGTAAGGGAATTTTATTTTTGATTCGATCGCGAATCTTATTTTTTGGTTCCTTTAAAATAAAATTCGTTTTCGCGAAGGAATCAAATCTGTTGCGATCTGTAAAATATGGTTCGTCCGCGAATTTATCACGTGGGAACTATTGAAGATCCACTCACGAACCGTTCGAATAAGAAAAAAAATTCATTTAAGATTTTATATAAATATCATATATTACAGTAAATAGGGATATTTTTTATCGTAACTAATCCCACACAACATTAAAAAATCAATCTCCTTCATGTCATTCAAGACCGATTTACTTTTTTTCCTTTCGAACGGACACACTGATGGTTGCTCTTTAACCCCCGAATCATTAATATTAACTCTATGTATTGTTGTATAGTGTCTTTTTATGTTTCCTGTCACTTTTCCTTTCAATTTTTTTTCACAAATTAAACAAGTTGATTCGCCAACTATGTACTTCTTCATTATAAGAAACATATTTATCTAACTTAAATGTTTATACTTTCCCCATTTCAACAAAAATCATTAAAAAAATAAATCACTTTACAACTGCACTGAATGGATACTTGATGAAGAATGATTCTTTTTACGGATCTTTTCGGATCCTTATCGCGAGCGAACCATATTCTATCTGAATTTTATTTTTCCGATCTCTCACGAGCGAGAGATACAGAAAAAAATGGATATAGTTCGTTCGTGAGAGAACTAAATTTTTATAGATCGAAAATTATATCGTTCGCGAACTATATTTTTTTATTGTTCGTGAGAAGATCGATAAAGAATGATAAAGATCCGTATTTTATGATTCGCGAGCGATATTTTACGAACCCTGCTGAATTCCTAAACACAAAGCTTGCGCAAATTATGCTAAACAAATGGTTCCAAAATGCAAACGTATAAACATCCCTGTTAAGCACATTGTCCCTTAACAATAATTTTTTTTCTTCTGCAAATGTATTTGTGCTCCCTCCACCTCCACTTGCATTTGAATTTTTTTATTGTTTTGCGTGTCTGGGATGTGCGATGTGTAATAAAGGGCGCCTTAAGTGGTGTCTTATTACATAAATTCAATTATTTGCTGTTTTTATTTAAAAAAATTGAAGGTAAAAGTTCGAGCTTATGCAATTCAATGAAATTTAAGATCGTAGAGTGAACAGATTTCGAGAAATTTTAAAACATGTAATTTAATTGAATCCAAAAAATAGCAAAACAAAATTGAATGCCAAATAAAAAAAACGAAACGACAAAATTCAGCATAGTGAATTTAAAAAAAAATAATTAAATGCCCAGTTATTGTTGAAAATTGACTTTCTAGGAGTTAAATGCGTAGATAAACGAAAGGAAAGTATAATATACAAAATACTTAAAAAAGATTTTTTTATAATTTTATTTTTATTTTGAACGAAAATATATATTTTATATAAAAATACATATTTATAAAAAAATACTTCTCAAAAATAATTCTTAATTATCAAAACAACTATATATAATAATAAAACGACATGGTGATATTAGGCCAAATAATGAAACGGCGAAACCTTCTTTCGCGATAAAAACACTTGGAAAAATATCAATTTTTGAAAAAGGCCGAATTGCCAATTGTTAATTGTAAATTGCCAATTTAGGATTGCAACTCAAACGAAATATTTGGCGACTAAAGGAAAACGAAGAAATGCCAAATGAATTATTCCAAACAATGATGACCCCTTGATGATCAATTAGTTTAACGTTTTCTTGTTTTTTTTTATTTGCTGTTTCTCTCAACGATTTGTACAAAAATAAATTCAAACAATTAATTTTATTATTCATCATGAAATCAAGCAATCCAACAGCTCTTACAAAATCATACCACGTAATACATACAAAAGTTGTTTTTTGTTATTCAAAGTATCAATTCAACATACAAAAATAAAGCACTTATAGTGGCGAAAATTTCAAACTATATTTTTCAATAAAAAAAATGTACTTTTGTCTCAAATTGAAAATTTGGTATTTCAGCCGAGAATTTTAAAATACCTCAGACTTTCTTTAGGCTGTACTCACCCTAGTCGCTAGCGTAGTCTATGTCGTGAATGTCTCCCTTCCCTACCAGTATCTGTTGTTATTTTGCGGCGCCTAAGTTATCGAACTCTCCCCTGTCTTGATGAAATAGTTCAGGCCGAAATAATATAATGTTACAATATTCATAATGAAACTGCGATTGATGTGGGCAGGGCATGGTTGGTGAATTCTGTCTATTGGAGCTTATGTTATGTTATGACGACTGAAGATCCTTAGAGTGGGTACTTTGATTTTTAGGCAGTGATTGGTTTTAAGTGTAAGAAAACTGGATGAAAATATCTTCTTGCCAAGGCATCAAGGCTGAACCAAATTTTATGAGGTAAAATATTCTGTTTTAGCCACTAGGATTCTATAAATACGAAGTAATGATCCATTAAACAACTTTTGATTCGATAATAAAAGAACTTATATTGCATTGGATTTGCAAAGGTCGAGAAGTAGGTACCTACTTAATGAATTTCTAGAAGTAATAAGTTTTACTATAATTAATTGAGAAACAAATCAAATAATAGTTGAGATAGATTTCTAATTGAAGTGTGGTAATGAGAGAAAGATACAAGTTGAAAAATTGGGACTACGGCGTATAGTCATGGAGCGATGGCCGTGTGCCAGTGGCTAAGTGAGAGGGCTCCAAAGGATACACCAATTTCATCACATCACATCAGAAAATCTGTTCATCCAATGTCTATCATATCAGTGCTCCGGCTTATCGAATAAGTTGTTATTCTATGGACAGTTCGTATGAAAACGTCAACATATGTACATATTTTTCAGCTTTCAGTTTTTGTTAACTACAAAATGGCCAATCAATTAAATTTGATGTTTTCTTTTCAGATTATTTTTGTGGCAGATGTTGCGCAAAATTATTAATTGTCTGTACCTACGTGACTTCTTTTTCATTTAATGTGGAGTGTTGATTAATGTTTACCATATATAGTTTAATCGGTAATGGCGTCTCTAAGATCAGATGTCGTTTTTTCGTCTAATCATGATAGGGCTGTCAAAACAACATGGCTATTTACAAAGGAGATAATATGTTATTTAATTTAAACTTGAAAATATGACTTGGTTTAAAATTTATTTTATTAATTTTGTTTGTTATTTTTTCAAAAACAGGCAATTGCTTTATTTAGATTTTGATGAAATATTTTCACTAATTCTAATTCGAACCTTAAAGCTTGTGAACCTATGGTTATTAAAAGAATACGCTTCCACTAGCCTAAAAAGAGTGCAAAACGGATAACCCTATACTTTTCATTTCCAAATAAGATTATAGGAAATAATTAGGATTTCTTATTATTAAAAGGTATCATTTAAAACGAAATTCTTAAAAAAAAAAAATAAAAAAAGTCTTAAATATCTTAAATATCAATTTTCTATATAAAATCAATCAGATTTCTGAAAATACTAAGGGTATTCATGCAATGATTTAAAACATTATAAGATAAGTATAACATTTGTCTACGATTTGGTTAATGGATTATCAAATTTTGTATGAGAAATGATTTACACAATTTGGTTAAAATGCATTAAGGATTTAACTGCGGAAAATTAACCAAATTTTTTTGATAAACTAAACCAGACTTTTAGAAGTAGGCAATTTTAGAATTAAAGCAATTTGTTCATATGACTGAATAAATTTCTTTTTTTGTTTGCTTATTTTTGGCATCTTCGATTTAACTTTTTTTAAATTTTTTTTATGAGTTTATAGAAAACGAAATAATTTTTGTGCATAAAAAAAATGTTTGACGTTTAATGAACAGATGATTCAATTACACAACATTTAACCAAATAAAGGGCATAAATGCTAACTTTTGTGTAAACTTATCATTTTACACAATTTGAAAACTTGAGACATTGTATAAAAACCCTTACTATTATTTTATATGCGTTTGTATAATATTAGATAGTAGTATCTGTACATAAATTCCACTTTTAAGGAATCTCCTTACAAGTTCTTTATCATTGTAATTTATATTTTCTTTAATATTTTGGAATCCCATACAATATACAATCTTATTTAATATATTTCACTAAAAAGATGAATACTTGTGCGCTGGATAGGGTTTTATGCAGTCTCTTTTAAACCTTGCATATAAATACTTATTTAAAAAACATTTTCTAATCCTTTATAGTAATACAGGGTTTATGTCAAATAAACTACCAAAATAGGGAAATCTATTACGTTTTACTTCCAAACATTAACAGCTGTCATTTAATGTATATTATTTGGGGCTATTCGGTAAGATCTTTTATTCTGTTATGAATTTCCATATAAAAGAATTTATTTAAAAATCTAAGACATCTCTTATGAACTGTCAACAGTTCGATCTTTAAAAAAAATCTTTAAAGAATTGTAGTTTTGCTATTCAGCATGCCAAAATCTGTTATGAATCATAAAAGAATAAAAGAGAAATTTTTGTGATTTTTATCATTTAACAGACTTCAAGGATATGCATTTTAAATGGATTTTTATATTTTGTTTCGAAAACGAAATGTACTTAAAATGAAAAAAATGTAAGAAAAAAATATTTAAATACATAATAAACAAATAAGTATAATAAAATAGAATGAATTTTTTGTCTGAAAGCACAGAACTTTTGTTGGATTTAAGGTGTAAAACGTAGTCTCCTTGCCTTTGGTCTTACCGATGTGCGATTCTTACAGCTTCTTAGCATTGGATCTGTTGTCGGCAACATAAATATACAAACGATCACTATAAATACCAATGTTAAAATGTAATTGTAATTCACGAGTTTCAATTTAGGAATTTGCCAGCAATGAATAGAACAGCTAATTATGGCAACGGATTTAAGATCTGTTTGCTAACATATTTCGTTTTCGAAGTTTCATTACAGAATTTTATAAAATATCGAACATCTGAATACCAATTATAAAAAATCTTTTATGGTGAAAAACCTTTATGATTTATAACAGAAAATTCATAGCAGAATAACAGATGGCACAATAGACCTAAATAATATTCTGAATTTTGTGGAGCAGAGGGTAGAGTTGTTAATCGTCAATCCACAAACTTCAATAGAGAATGGTTCGTTTTGTGTAAAATAATGAGAATTAATGAAATTAATGTTTCGAAAAGTTTAAGCTAGGAACACAGTTACGATTGGAGTTTGGACGGATAATCGGATCATCAACGGAAACAGCATTCCTGAGACTTCCCAATCTTTACAAACATTTACAATAATCCATAGAAATAATTCTGAGAATGGACTACATCATTTGCAGTGCATTTAAACCATAATTTTGTTGTCTTCAAATACATTTTGTTTACCTAACAGCATTAGCTGAAACCTATTATTACAAATTTGAAACGAAGCCATAAAATAGGAGACTATTGTTGGGTAGGGGAAACTTAGGGAACAATCTTGTCCCTAAAGCCAGACATTATCTCTTTCAAAAATAAACAAAAAGACTAAAAATACCACTAAGAACATTTTTTATTGAAGTTTTTGAGTTGAAAATTTTTATTTTTTTTTATGGTTATATGCAAGATATACCATTATTTTTGGAGCTAAAAAAATCTCATGTATAGAAATTAGGCATTATAGTGACTTACCACTCTCAACCATTCCTAAGTGGTTGTTGTTGGCAATAATTGACGGGATCTAAAATTTTCCGCCGAATCCGATCGAGGGAAACTCTTAGAAGATTTGTCACTCCCTCGTAAGAGTCAGTAGATACCCGTGAAAAAAATATTTTTGTTTCTATAGGTAGCCCCTCGCTCTGCTTACAATCGAAAAATGTCACCCTCTCGGTAAAATTTCAGTCCAAAAAAATACGGTCTTGTGTTGAATGATTTTGAACTTGGAGACTGAGATACCTCCATATAAATTTTGGGTGGGTTAGTTCATTATTTTATTGCTTGTAATTCCTGTATCAGATCTTAAAAATGCATGTTACTTATTGTATTGATTCTTGTCTGACAGACTGTTTTGCATTTGTCCCGAATTTCTTTTCTTATTAGCTTTTCAAAATTTAATATACACCTTTAGCTTTGCACCTAATCATTTAAAGAATTTTATTTCAATTTTATCTTTTGTTTATGGTAGCGGAAGTTTGTTTATTTTCATTTGTGATGCGCATGAATATTATTAAGATGGATAGATTGATCAATGATGTAAACATGACATTCTATACCAATGTACCTACCTACCTCCATAGTACATATACTTGTTTTGGCTTGAGGAAATAAATTTTCAGCTAGATTGAACTAAAATGTTTACGCGAATCTTCAATTTTTTTTTAGATCAAAAGGTGTCAGCGGTTCTTCTAGAATTAAATAAAATTGGTCATATAAAATCATCGATAAGTCAGTAATGTGCAATTGGATTGCTTTGAGAAGCGAATAATGTTGTTTAACTTTTCTGTAAACAAACAATTAACTTGCAAGCATTTTATTTTATTTTGTGTGATATTTATGGTTTTCAGTTGGATGAATGTTTTGGTATTGTAATAATTTTGAAAAAGAAGAACAATAAATCTAAAAATAAAGATAAAACTTTATCAGTTAGCATCAAAAATATATATGTTATGTTTATTTATTAAAATAGAGATTGATTAGATCTTTTAAATGAGCTTAAATTAAAGATATATGTAGGTAGGTAGTATACGATTTCATTTAAAATTCAAACAAAATTAAGGCTTTAATTAATATCAATTTACTCTAATGTGCAAAAATTAAAAATGTATAAATTATATTGTATTTACCGAATTTTTAAATGAGTAAATGTTTTAATCATTACTACCTGTGCATTCGTCGAAAAATCGAACTAGAGAATTCAAATTAGATTTTATACACTGCGAGTTTCTTTAAAGTTGGTAACAATTTGAAATTTCGAAAATGAAAATTCATATTCCAGATCTTTTGTTGATTCCATTTTCTGAAATCATTCCATCCGCTTTGAATTAATTAATTTAATAATTGGTTCAGTTGGAGTTAATTTTTATATTTCTTTGTGCAAACTTCATATTTTTGAAATTAAATAATAAATTTAAAAAATATATATTTATCATCAGAATATAGCAAAACTAAAAATTATTATTTAAATAGATTTTCTCGGTGAAAACTTTATACATGAATAAATTATTTACAAAAATTGGAAGTAATATAAAAAAATTTAATAAGAAGGAGTGAAAGTGAATAAATGGATTTAGAATTTTTTCTCAAATATGTTTTTTCAAAAATGTATGCAATTTATACTACACGATAATGCGCCAGATGCTAGAGCGAAAATTTAAGCACTTGCTACTGTGGCTAGGATCACAATTTGGGTGTTTCATTAACCCCAATTCTATCAATTCCGAAATTCGCAGCATAGGTGCCAATAGTTGCAGCTCCTCCACTACTCATAGCTGCTGCTTTACCCAAATGGTATCGCAGTATACCTGCTTCATCAGGATCAAATCAAATTTTGCTTGGCTGCCTAAAATTCTATTTGGTAAACGCTACTTCCTAAAGGATTCGAGTTAAAATGTAAGAATGTAGGTATCAATTTTGTTTCCAGGATAGATATCTCAAAAGTTACACCCACGAACAAATACGATTTTTTCGAATTAAGCTAGAATTCAAAAAACAACCGTCTTGTTCGTGGCGGAACTTTTAAAGTATCTATCCTAGAAACAAAATTTGTACACGCCTAGACTCTGCTTTGAATCTTCTAATAAGTGGCACTTACTAATTTCAAACTGAGCCACCCGTGAGAAATCTGACTTTTGGTAATAATATGCAAATTAAGCTAGAGTGTAACTTCTAAAATATCTATCCTAACGAACCAGTGCTCCACGGTCGTGATTGTTTTTACTTGACAACAGATACTTTTGTTCTGTATAATTTTGTATTATTGTTTACTTGTATTATTTATTGTTTAATTTTGTTACTATGTGTTTAGATTTGTATTTGCATGTGTTATTAGTTTGAATTTTTTTTACTAATTTACTAACTAACTAACACTAACACATGCACTTATGATGAGCCTTTGATTGTAGCTTGCAGCTTGGACCAATTTCAATTCGAACCCGCCATTCAAGATGAGACCTTATTTGAGTATGTCCATACTCTTCAATTAATTAACTAGTGAAGCCCTGAAATGTTCCGAAGGAAAGAAAACAACATACCTACTTAGAAAGAATAAAACAAAATGTATGTTTCTTTAAATTGGTAAAGCTTTTTTATTGAGAATAATTTACACAATCTTATCTTACATTATAACTGGTCATTCATTTCGTGGTTTCAAGTTGGTAGCGCTGGCATTTGATACCTGTCAAACTCAGTTGTCATTTGAAGGGTCATAATACTAGTTGAATATTTGTCATTTACGATAATGGATCGCTTAGCAATCAAACAACGCGATAAAATTATTAAAACTTGCTACAAAAGTGGTGATTCAAACGTAGCCACTTTTCGCGCATTATGCGATGATAATGGTCATCGTAATCGACCGACTACGCAAGCAATCGAAAAAATTGTGAAGAAATTTGAAGAGTTTGGAAGCGTTACTGATGTCGTAATGCCTGTGCATCACGCTCAGTCGAAAAAATTGCTGCTGTAAGTGCAAGTGTTACTGATAATCAGAATTTATCAATTTCTCGGCGGCGGCGTTCGCAGCAATTGAACATGTCGTACACCTATAATATGGCGTATTTTGCTTTGGATTTGCATTTCCATCCTTATAAAGTTCAAATTACGCAACAATTGAAGCCTGCCGTGGATACGCTTCTGGGTGTTGGGACAACAAACACCGTTTTTTCTAACAACATTTTCTTCAGCGATGAGGCACATTTCTCACTCGGTGGGCATGTAAACAAACAAAATTATCCCATTTGGAGCTCGGAAAACCCACAAGTGATCGAAAAGGTGCCGTTGCATCCAGACAAATTGACTATTTGGTGTGCACTAACGGTCGAAAGATGTCATTGGTCGGTATTTTTTCGAAGATGCCAATGGGCAGACGGTTACAGTTAATTCGGAGCTATATGGTCGAATGATAACCGATTTTTTTTGGCCGGATATTGAAGATCTTGCACTTGGACGATAATTATGTGGTTCCAACAAGACTGGGCAAAATGCCACCCAACACGACCAATTATGGCTTTATTGTGTGAGAAGTTTCCTGGTCGCGTAATTTTACGTTTTTGCGACGTCAATTGACCACCAAGATCATGTGATTTGACACCGTTAGATTTTTTTCTGTGGGCATAAGCAAAAGACCGTGTTTACGCGACGAATAATCCCCCAACTCTAGACGCATTAAAAACCATAATGCTAGATGGAAGTAGCACAGCGGAAAAAAATTAGAACTTCTTTCTTTCCGCGTAGGTACTTAGTTTTTTTTAATTTCCAAAAGTGTAATCCTAACTCGATATCAAGTTAGCACTACATAACATTTGTGTTTAAAATAATAGAGCTACAAATTATTTCTTTCCACCACTAATTTACTACAAAAAAGCTAAAATTAATTGTGTACTTTTTTTTTTTTAATTTTACATATAACTATATACATAAAATCTTAGTTTGGTCAAAATGAATCCAATGATGTTCATTTGGATTGTCCAAGATATGTTCGCATATTGCAGACTTTTGCCGCTGGTTTTCGCTCTTTTAGGCGGGTGGCAATGCTTCTTTGTGTTTGAAGAGGAAAGTGGTCCTTTATCCGTCCTCTATCCGTCGCACCCTTAAAGTATGCTATGAAAGCTTTCTTGTTTAGGTTGCTTTCGTCACTTTCCTGTTACAGAACTGGCTTTCACGTTCTTTGCATTTTAGAATAGCCATTTTTCCTCAGAACGTTGTCAACCAGATTCAGCTCAATCTTCAAATGGTCATCGTTCACATATTCTGTGATCGTGTCACCCATCTTAACCAGATTTTGGGTTTTTCAAAATTTCGTTCCAAAATATTCCATCCACAAATCTGCAACAAGGAGCATAGGCATAGCAACGCCATCCACTTGTAAATAGAACTTTTGGTTGAAACAAAAATACCCCGATGACAAACAGAACTCTAAAAGCGACATATGTATAGTTGTCGTTAATACCGGACGTTAAGATAAGCTAATATTTAATATTTATAACGCGGCTAATCCGAGTAATTATAAAAAAAATTTCTTATTTAATAAAAAAATAGTTTATCATAAGAATAGAGAATCAATAGAGTCCACAGAAATATCAAAAGTGGAAGAATATTTGCATAGGGAGCGGGAAGTTATGTTTTATAAAACTCCTAGTCCTACGTCCTACATGATTATAAAATAAAATCTAAAATAAATCATTTAAAGTTCTCTTCCATTTTTCAGCGTTTCTCGACCAATTTATCTAGAGAGAATTACAAAACGTAGGCACCGGATCCTTTTCTTATATACTTTAGCGATTTTGACAAATGAGGTGTCAAACAAAGCGGAATTACCTGAGTTATAATTCTATTTTAAAAATGTTAATAATTTGTTCAAACACTGCATTGGTTTGTTAAATATTATTCTAATAAAAATTAACTCTAAAATGAACACTTCCACTTTCTAATTGGTTGTATTTTGGCATTTGACATTAGGTTGATTCAATTTATTAGGACCGTTCACAAAATTTGTTGATATTAAATGGCAGTGTGTCTTTTTTTATGAAATTGCGAAAATTCTCACACAGATAGGCTATAGTATTTTCTAAATCTGTATTTAATAAAAACAAAAACGACACAATACCACTGCCTTACCAAATTTAGTTCTCTAATGTATACCTACGCATGACTGTATTTTCAGTAAAAAAGATATAGGTAAAATAACACCGAAATTAACAAAACTTGAAATTATTTTTTTTTATAATATAATATTTTCTTATAATTTTGTAATATGAGCCAATTTTGGTTTATTTAATAAGAACCTACGAAAATATTATTACAGATTTAAGCCACTGTAAACAAAGTGGCCCGGAAACCACCACTTACCAAGACCGAGTAAAAAAGACCTTAAAAACATGTGACATTCATATCCAACCTTTTTTTTTTAAATTTACCAAAATATATTTCTACCAGTAATGTGTTATTAAACTTATCCACCTTACGCTCTTATCTTTCAAAAAACAGCTTTAATCCCACATTTGTATAGGTTCTTTTAATTCTTATGGTTCTGATGGACAAATAAAAAAATGGAGAGGTTATAATGTTTATCAACCGAAAATTATTTCCCAAGGGTTTTCTGTGATATTTTACTGCCTGTACTTGGTTTTCTTTTCATTAGATACAGCACTAAACCATGCCTCAAAGCCATTTGCCATATATCCATACATCCATTCCATATAGTCGTATCAATTTTGTAAGACTACACTTCCGCCCTTCCTACAAAAATACTCTTTCACCATTAATATTTTTGTTAATTCTTTTGATTCTTAATCTTTATAAATTATGATAAATTCAATGTTTTTGTCAAATGGTTTTTGTATATACTACTTTTTTCCTATTTCACGTACTATGTCAAAAAAATTAAAATATAACGGGCATTGAGTTCCTCAAATAATTTATTTTAAATTTTTAAGCTGAATTATCTTTTTTTGTAGAACATTTTCTAAGTTAAAATACGCAATTTTTGTGTTAAAGTAACCATACATTTTTTTTTGTTGATCTTTGACTTCCCGTCAAATTGTTATATATCGATGAGGACTTTGTAACCACTTCCTTTGCCTTTTGGTCCAGGCTGGCGAATATTGAACCCCTAGCTCAGCGTTGTCGTGGTTCTTGGACCTGAAGCAGATTACAAAAAAAAATCTTTAAATTTGCCAGCTTTGCATCTGGGTGTCCTGATGCGCGAGACATCTCCTCTACCCTCCCTTCCTGGTTGCATCCCTCGCTAGAGCAACCCCTTTACTAGGCTTCCCTCCTTCTTACTTCATCCTCCCTTTCAACTCTTCCTTCTCATCCTTTTTAAAAAGTTTTATTCCCGTTTCATAATTATTGTTCTAAGTCTTCAAAAAAAAATTTTACCATTTTTATTCATTTAATTTCAAAAGAAAATCTTTATTTGAAAGTATTATAATTTTTATAATTCTATATGTAATTTTAAAAATTTCATAAATACATTTTTTGTTTTGTTTAAAATTAAGTATAAATTGTTTTTTTAGTTGGCAACCCTGCGACGGTTATCAAAAGAAATTTCGATTAAAACGTATTAAAACGTCTTCGATTTATTTAAACAAAATTATGGGATTTTACTTCCTCTTTTTTCTATTTTTTTTTTACTCGCTTAAATCAATGGTCCCCTTCAAAACCCCCTTTCGATGCGCGTATTTTTTTTTGTATATATATATATTTAAATACTCAAAAGGAATGTCAAATAGGTATATACATAAAACTCACCCCTAAAACTCCTGTTGAAGTGGCCACTGCAGCTGGATCTCCTTTAGAGGTGATTACCTTCTTATATGATTTTGTTGCACTTTTCACAATTCTTTACTCTTTTGAAAAATATATATATTAATACGCGAATTGAAACTATATTTTTTTATTGTACGTTTCGCGTTTCAAACCGCTTAACTGAACTTTCAATTTATTCACCGACGCGAGCTTTCAACTTCAAAACAAATTTACGGGAATTTAAGATTTAATTCTTTACTTTAATAAAAAAATTATCTAATTTATAAATAAAAAAAATAAAAAAAATAGGTTGATTTTTGGTTGATGCTGTGCTTGAACCTGAGACCCCTCGGCCTGTTTGAAAATCGGTGATCTTACGCTCCAGGCTATCGAGTGTATTAAATTCTTCTTGTCGGTTTGGTCATGTGACCAGCTTAGTAGGAGTTGAGATTTTCTAATTTTTTTGTCAGCCTGGTGCTCGGGATTTTTTTTTCCTTTGGAAAATCCAAATCCAATTTAAAGGGTGTATATATATGTATGTATATATATATATATATATATATATATTTTTCTGAATAGGAGGCGGTGATTCTCATCAACCGCCTATAGGTATATTTCCTGAGGATATTTGGTATCCCAATTCTCGTACTTGAAACGCAGTAAGTAAAGGCACGACAATATTTTTTTATTTTTAAAATTTTTATTTTTATTGTAATTACTAATTTTTGTTAAAAAAAGAAATTTTAAAATTTTTGCTTTTTAAATGGATTTCTCAGCGGAGACTATGAAGCTTCTACCAGCGAACTTTTCTTTGTGAGGGGATTTATTTTTTTTCTCGCTGTCGCTAACCAACATTGGAAATTCTGCAAAGCTTCACAGCTATGCAATTCTCTATTTTTCCAGGATCATTGACTTCATTAGTGAAAACCTTCACTCTCTAGTCAAAATATCCCATCTTCTATTCGACTTGATCTTCTCTTAAAAGTTGCATCGAAACTTTCTGCAACATTTCGACAGCGACAGTTCGAACATATCCCTACGTAAGAAATATCCCATATCGTAAGAAATCTATTACCTTTCTTTTTGTGGTTTAGGTTTCCCCCCTGCAATTTGACAATTGTTATATTCTGTTTACATATGTTTTTTTGTTAAGTGCCGAGCCGGCCATAAAATTTAAATTTATATCGCTCGTGCGGTGAATCGGTCAAAATATCGGTTACAGGGCTTTGCTTTTTCCAAATATTGAAATATGTCGATATTTGGAATACGCAAAAGGAACCCACGTATTCCAATCTCGTTCGGTTGTGCAAAAAAAATATGGAGTGATATCAAAAAAAAATATAAGTGATGAGAATAAAAAAAATCTCAACAGTGTGTCTAGTGTTTATTTATCCCAGTGTTCCGATCGGGATTCAGTGTTACGCCAATTAAATGGTGCAAATTAATTAAATTGCAAAAAAAAATTCCTAAAAAAAATCATATTTACAAAAAATATGTGAAAACGGTTCACAAACAAATGGAAACAAAAAAAATGTACACAGTCGGTTGTGAAAGAGACGGTTGTATGGCACTTTTCCGAATGTTTTAAGTGCGAGAATACAAGATAGCGTACATATATGTGAAATTTATGACTTAAATGGTTACGGTTAACAAAAAAAAATATATAAATTCAAAACGGTGTAAAAAAAAATGTAAACAAACATTATTTCCTCTAATACCATACGTACGGTATAGATTTGCCGTCGGTAAAACAAAAAAATTTTATATGTACGCCGCCGCCGCCAAATTACATGTAAACAAAACAAAAAAAAACAATATTTAGCTACCCATTTCTGAGAATGGACGTTTTGCCGTCGGTGAAACATAAACGCGAAATTTATAAAAGAAAATAATTAAAGTACGAATGTTTTTCTTTTATTTTTGTTTTTAATTACTCATTTAAAGTAAAACAAAATATAATACGATACCGGTTATTAAATAAAATTAATTAAAATTGATTAATCATCATTAAGTATATCCAACGTGGGTCGCGAACCCATTTAACTAGCCGGGCTTACAACTATATCATCAGATAAGTTAAAATTGTACATTTAAAAATTGAAAACGATGCTTTGTGATTTCTTTCTTTTTTGTTGCAGGGTATTTACTGCCGTATATCTTTGGCATGGAATATGCCTAAAGGTTTTCCAGCCCTCGTTTCCAACTCATACATGCAGTTGCCTATGACTTTTCGTACGCGGGATTTTAAAAACTTAGGCAGCAATTTGGCATTAACGCCTTTAACAAAATTGCTTTGTGCGAAGTTTCTGTGAAATACTTCTTGGCCTTCACGATAGACTACTGGTTTGGACCGTGAATTGTAAGTATTTTTGGACTTAACGTGTGCCCTGAATAAATTCTCCGACAACTTCTGTCTGGCCAACGTCGTTTTAAAGTTGTTAGGCAAGGCTAACATTTCCGGGTCTTCTAGAGCTTTTAAATCGCGTAATATTCGATAAGTAGAACCGTGAGATATCATGTTTTGCCCAAAAAGAGCGAAGTACGGTTGACACCCTAACGAGTCGTGTATATCTGACCGCAAGGCGCATGCTATACTGGATAAATGTACATCCCAATCGTTTTGCTCTTTTGATATCATGACTCTAAGCTTACTTAAGACGCTTCGATTTACCCGTTCGGAAATGTTGGCCTGCGGGGAATATAACGCGGTTCGTACATGTTTTATACCATAGTTGGCTAAAAAGTTTTGAAATTCGTGGGACACGAACTGCCGTCCGTTGTCGGAGTGAATTAATTCAGGGGTGCCGAAAGTATGAAAAATTTCAGTTTCTAAGAAAAGCACTATCTTGGAAGTTGTAGCTTTAGACATTGCTTTTAAGAAAACAAACTTCGTGAAATGGTCTACTGCGATGAAAACATACACGTTACCTCGCTTTGTACGTGGATATGGTCCCAAAAAATCGATGTATAACCGCTGCATAGGCCTTTCTGTCACTATTTGCTTGGTGATGGGTGGACGAAGAACCGCGTTTGGCGCTTTTACCATTTTGCATGTTTCGCATTCACTCACAAATGCCTTGATGTCTTTTATCATTTTAGGCCAATAATATTTCTCTCGAATTCGAGCATATGTCTTAGCGAAACCACTATGACAACTCAATTTAGTACAGTGAGACAATTCAATACAAGTGTGAGTGAGTGCATCTGGCAACCAAAGACGCCAAAGCGAATCCTCTTCGTTCACATCACCATTCCTGAACCTAACTCTTTTATATATAAATTTTCCCGATACAACTAAGTCAGGAAGTGCCGATTGATTAGAATCGATGTTCTTTCTCAATTGGGTATATTGCTCCGAATCAAATTCAACGGAGTCCAGGTCAATGTCGCCACATATCAAAGTCGAAACCTCATCAAGCTCATTTTCTCTCATTAAAATTTCTTCCATATTCATACGCGATAAAGTATCTGGCACTACGTTGAGTGATCCCTTTCGATGTTCGATTGAAAAGTTGAAACCTTGGAGCTCTAAACTCCATCGAGCGAGTCGTCCACTCAACTCTTTCATCGACATCAACCATTTAAGGCTTGAATGGTCCGTTATAACCTTGAAAGGTAATCCATCAACGTAAGGCCTAAATTTTCGTATACTTAGAACTGCTGCAAGACATTCCTGCTCAGTAACAGTGTAATTTTTTTGACATTTGTTTAGCTTCTTCGACATGTAGGCTATCGGTTTCTCGTTGTTGTTCTCATCCAATTGAAAAAGAACACCCCCTACTCCTTCTGAAGAAGCGTCGCACTGTATAGTAAAAGGCTTGTTGAAGTCAGGTTGTGACAACACAGGAGCCGAAGAAAGTGCCGTTTTCAACCTATTAAACCCTTCCAACGCTTCAGGCGTTAATTCAAATTTGCTTTTCTTTTTAAGACAATCGGTAAGTGGAGCTGCCAGATCTGAATAATTTTTGATGAACCGACGGTACCATCCGGTTAGACCTAAAAATCTCCTAACTTGTCTTAGGGTCGTGGGAACGGGAAAATTAACCATAGCCTCAATCTTATCAGGATTGGTTTTCAAAGTACCTTGACCAACAATGTATCCGAGATACTTAATTTCCCGCATGCAGAACTTGCTCTTATCGAGGTTAATAGTCAAGTTGGCTCTGCGTAGACAGGCAGCCACCTCGTTAAGGATACGTATATGCGACTCAAAATCAGCCGTACAAATCAAAAGATCGTCTAAGTATATGAATACGTTTTCCCGAAGTGAACTTGGCACCACCTGATCTATGACTCTACTCATCGTTTGGCCAGCATTGCTCAAGCCGAATGGCATCACTTTAAACTGGTAGAGTGGTCTACCAGGTACTGCAAATGCTGTCTTTTCTCGCGATTTTTCATCGAGTGGTATTTGCCAATACGCGTCTTTTAAGTCGATACCGGTGATAAAATGTGTATCCTTAATTCGGCTGAGTAAGCCTTCGATATGAGGTAACGGATACGCATCCTTAACTGTGACTGCATTGACTTTTCGAAAGTCTAAACACAGGCGAACTTTACCGGGTTTCCTCACTAAAACTACGGGGCAACTCCAAGGAGAATTACTAACCTCGATAACCCCAAGCTCTAACATGCGGTCTAATTCTTTATAAACCTCTTCCTGACGGACCGGCGACAATGGGTAATGCCGTGATTTGATTGGGACAGCGTTTCCCGTATCGATGACATGACAACCGAGGGTTGTTTTACCCAGCCCTAGCACGACAAAGTTAGGAAATAATTTTTTTACTTTTTCTAGCTGAAGATTTTGTTCGGGCGAAAGCTTGATCAACTCAGCCTCATCCTTGAAGTTCACTTCACCCTCTGTTTTTCCGACGTCGGCTTCTATTTCGCTTATTTGTGGCATAAGATTGAATTCTCGCCAAAAGTTCATTCCCAAATACAGTTTTTGAGTGAGGTTGGGAATTAAGTAAAAAGAAAGAGATTTCGTGACACCATTATAATTGGTCTGAATATCGCAGTAACCTACAATGTCGTGTGACTTACCGTCAGCTGTACGAACGATGTTCTTATACGGCTTGACTTCTACACCGATTCTTTTTACCAAATCCCAACACTCATTACCTAACACAGAGATCGATGCACCACTATCCAATAACCCAAAAACTGATTCATTATCTAACTGAACATTAGCATACATCCGGCCATCTGTATTTGAGGAGATGATTGTTTCAACAATTTGTTTATGAAATTTTCTCCGATTACGAAACCGACGACGGCATTTTCGAACTTGAACGCTAGCTGGTTTATTACTTGTTCCGAAAATTCGGGAACGAACTTTATAATAATTCAACTTTCGTTCATGAAGAGACCTCAGAGCGTAAGTATCTATAGGATGAGACTGAGGATCTTGTAAGCTGTGAGGTTTTGTTTGTTCCAAGATCTTATTCGGAACTAATTCTTTAGATGTTTTGTTTACTTCTGTGTTTGGTTGGGGTGACTCTTTGAGGAACGAATTTCCCCCTTCTTCTTTTCGTCCCTTGAGAAGTTTCCCGAATGTTTTCCACATTCAACAGTATTAACCCCTTTTGCACCACACATAAAGCAAAACAGATTTCTTTCCCGAGATGGGCAAAAATGATAAGCATGCCCTTTTTGATCGCAATTCCAACATATATAATTTGCTACTGAAGTTGGTTTTCGAAATGTAGCAATGGCCGCGACTTCCTCACCATCAAAGTCAGATCCATATTGATCTTCTTCAGCCACGATCTCATGAACCGTCTTTTGGGATGGAGTTCGCTTCGCCAGAAACCTCTCAGCTTCTCTTGCCTTATTCCTAAGCTGTTCGAGATCCTTGACATTCCCTGCTAAAAGAATTTCACCTAACTTATCCTTGGCATTGTTTCTAATAACGTCAACTAGTTTTCGTTCATCGAATGGTTCTTTCAAGCGGTCGTTAAGACCTACGATCGAAGTATAAAAATCGTCGAACGATTCTTTCAAACCCTGCTTTCGAGTAAGTAGCCTCATGTAAATTTCCACATCCGTTTCTAGTCCACCGAATTCCTTTTTCATAGCAATCTTCAATTCTGATAGTTTTGCTGCTGGGTTTCTACGTAGAAATGCCCAAAACCATTTGTTTGCTCTTCCAGTCAACAAAATATGGAAGTTAGCCGTAATCTGTTTGTCGGTATACGATGAAGATGATTGCATTCTATCTACTTTAAAAAGAAAATCAGTGACGTTATCAGTACCGTCGTACTTAATATTCCATCGATCAAGTCTACAGACTTCTGATGTACCAAACGTCGATGGAGTGGTGGAATTTCTAGGTCTGGGTGTCGGCTGGAAATTTTCAGATACTCTGCCCTCTGAACCTATCACATGAGGATTGTTTCTATTTGGCGTATTCTGCCCTTGAGCTGGTAACTGCAAGGATTCCAGCTTTTTGATAACATTTACCATGAAAACGTCCATTTGCTGGAATAACCTCACCTGATTATCGAGCATACTTCTCTCGATTCTAGCTGCCAACTCTTCTGTTGGATTATCCCCTTGAGCATTTGTAGTGAGTGCATTATGTTCAACACCCTCATTTTGCTCCTCATGCAACGCATCACTAATTGCCGAAGCACTCGCCTCGTTTGACATGTTCGATGTTGAGTTCGAAACAACAGAATTCAAATTTTCGGAAAAGCTAAAAGAGTTGTCCAAATTGAAACGGTCAATTGTATTTCGAAATCGTTGGTAAAATTCTTCGAATCTGGCTTCAGAATGTGCGTAAATAACACTTAAATCGTCGTGAAGTGAAACCCGACGTCCTCTACTCATGCCTCTTGCGAAGAAACAATTGAAAAAACTCTCTCCTCAACTCTCAAAACAAGATCAAGTCTGCGGAATATCTAAATACCGTCCCGAGAACAAAAGAATTCCAAAAACGAAAATCAAAGTCTGGAAAAATAAAGCTCTCAAAATCTCCAATGTTTAGCCAGCGACAAACCGGAGAACCAAAACCGGAACAAAAAAAGAAAATAATGAATGCAGAATAAAAAGAAATTGAGAACTGCAGTTACAGTTTTTCGTGAAATCAGAATATGTAAAAAAAATTTGAATCGAAATTCCAAGAAAATCCAAGTTCGGATTAAACCCCTTCGATTTTTACACCACCAAAAACCAAAATTAAAAAATAAAATTTATTGAAAATAAAAAAAAATTCAATTTATGCTTATTTCAAATAAAAAAATTATAATACCTAATATTATTTAACGAAAAATTCAATTCAATAATTTTTTGTATTAAAATAAAAGAAAATTTAAACTGCTTAAAAAAAAGGAACTTTAAAAAAAATCTAAAGTTTTGAAAATTTTTAACTCAAAAATCAATTCATAAAAGGTAAAAGGATGAGAATTCAGATTTGAGAAGGATGATAATTGATGAAGGAGAAGAAGCCGTAGTACTTCAAGCTAAAACCAGTGAGCCAAAAAAAAAAATTTAAAATATGCTAAGTATGTGATTCTAATGTATGTACATATGTATCTATTGAAACTATTATTTAAAAATTTCTCCTCAGTTTGCAGGACAACGGCTGACAAATCTTTCATCAGCGAAGACATCTGCATGCCTCGGAAAATGAAGAAAAAAATATAGGTAATAAAACCCTGTTGGAAGGACCTTCGAAGACGCCTGTCGCATCATCGGGACTCGTCCAAACATTGCTTTAATTGCCAAGTGTGTACTAAAGCATCCGGCCATTTTGATTACCTATTGTACGGATATTTAAAGACTCGGACTACTTCAGCACACACTTTTCTAAATATATATTTATCTAAATTAAATGGTTGCATCTTTCTTGTTGCAACGCGGTACCAAAAGTGCTTTCAATCAGTAACCGGGACTCACAAGAAAGTTACAACCAAAATCCATTGTTAAATATCAAGAAAAAAATCTAAAAAAAATGAAAATGAAAAAAAATAAAAATTGAAAGAAAATGAATGAAAAAGTTATTTAAAAAAAACTGGTTTAGCTCAAAAATTCAAGCCTCACTATCTTGAGATAATCACTATCTTGAGATAGTGGGCTCCACGTTGCGGGCGCCATTTGTAACCACTTCCTTTGCCTTTTGGTCCAGGCTGGCGAATATTGAACCCCTAGCTCAGCGTTGTCGTGGTTCTTGGACCTGAAGCAGATTACAAAAAAAAATCTTTAAATTTGCCAGCTTTGCATCTGGGTGTCCTGATGCGCGAGACATCTCCTCTACCCTCCCTTCCTGGTTGCATCCCTCGCTAGAGCAACCCCTTTACTAGGCTTCCCTCCTTCTTACTTCATCCTCCCTTTCAACTCTTCCTTCTCATCCTTTTTAAAAAGTTTTATTCCCGTTTCATAATTATTGTTCTAAGTCTTCAAAAAAAAATTTTACCATTTTTATTCATTTAATTTCAAAAGAAAATCTTTATTTGAAAGTATTATAATTTTTATAATTCTATATGTAATTTTAAAAATTTCATAAATACATTTTTTGTTTTGTTTAAAATTAAGTATAAATTGTTTTTTTAGTTGGCAACCCTGCGACGGTTATCAAAAGAAATTTCGATTAAAACGTATTAAAACGTCTTCGATTTATTTAAACAAAATTATGGGATTTTACTTCCTCTTTTTTCTATTTTTTTTTTACTCGCTTAAATCAATGGTCCCCTTCAAAACCCCCTTTCGATGCGCGTATTTTTTTTTGTATATATATATATTTAAATACTCAAAAGGAATGTCAAATAGGTATATACATAAAACTCACCCCTAAAACTCCTGTTGAAGTGGCCACTGCAGCTGGATCTCCTTTAGAGGTGATTACCTTCTTATATGATTTTGTTGCACTTTTCACAATTCTTTACTCTTTTGAAAAATATATATATTAATACGCGAATTGAAACTATATTTTTTTATTGTACGTTTCGCGTTTCAAACCGCTTAACTGAACTTTCAATTTATTCACCGACGCGAGCTTTCAACTTCAAAACAAATTTACGGGAATTTAAGATTTAATTCTTTACTTTAATAAAAAAATTATCTAATTTATAAATAAAAAAAATAAAAAAAAATAGGTTGATTTTTGGTTGATGCTGTGCTTGAACCTGAGACCCCTCGGCCTGTTTGAAAATCGGTGATCTTACGCTCCAGGCTATCGAGTGTATTAAATTCTTCTTGTCGGTTTGGTCATGTGACCAGCTTAGTAGGAGTTGAGATTTTCTAATTTTTTTGTCAGCCTGGTGCTCGGGATTTTTTTTTCCTTTGGAAAATCCAAATCCAATTTAAAGGGTGTATATATATGTATGTATATATATATATATATATATATATATTTTTCTGAATAGGAGGCGGTGATTCTCATCAACCGCCTATAGGTATATTTCCTGAGGATATTTGGTATCCCAATTCTCGTACTTGAAACGCAGTAAGTAAAGGCACGACAATATTTTTTTATTTTTAAAATTTTTATTTTTATTGTAATTACTAATTTTTGTTAAAAAAAGAAATTTTAAAATTTTTGCTTTTTAAATGGATTTCTCAGCGGAGACTATGAAGCTTCTACCAGCGAACTTTTCTTTGTGAGGGGATTTATTTTTTTTCTCGCTGTCGCTAACCAACATTGGAAATTCTGCAAAGCTTCACAGCTATGCAATTCTCTATTTTTCCAGGATCATTGACTTCATTAGTGAAAACCTTCACTCTCTAGTCAAAATATCCCATCTTCTATTCGACTTGATCTTCTCTTAAAAGTTGCATCGAAACTTTCTGCAACATTTCGACAGCGACAGTTCGAACATATCCCTACGTAAGAAATATCCCATATCGTAAGAAATCTATTACCTTTCTTTTTGTGGTTTAGGTTTCCCCCCTGCAATTTGACAATTGTTATATTCTGTTTACATATGTTTTTTTGTTAAGTGCCGAGCCGGCCATAAAATTTAAATTTATATCGCTCGTGCGGTGAATCGGTCAAAATATCGGTTACAACTTGTACAATTTCTTAAGAAAATAAAAAGAAAGTATAACATTTAAAATCAGCTTTCCCCTATTTTTTTCGGAGTCAGTAGACGTATTTTTTTGGAAATCTAAACATAGCCTGGTTTTGATACTTCACATTGAACATCTGTCAGAATAATTTTAAAATAATAAACAAATCAAATCAAAGCAATTTTCGTATCTCTAGTACAGTTTTTCCTTTCTTTCCTATATTAACTTTCTCGTTATAATACATTTTATATACATAATTAATAAATTTTTTGTTAACCTTTTGTTATCATTTACCATTTTGTTTAGCAATTAGCTACAATTGAAATTTGTAGCCGAAATAGAAAACACAACAAAAAAAAGTAAACCCAAGAGAAAGGGTTTATTCGTAGACTTATGTTAAAAATAAAATTTCACCATTTCCGACTTATGCAATTAGATTACGTCATCGACGTTAATTTTTGCAGGATAAATAAAAACATGTTTTACAAACTATGTAATTATTTTATAAATGATTTTCGACAGATTTTGAATATAATTTTCACAACTCAAGTAAATTTATAAAATCAGAAACCACGTTTGCAAACCGACGTCTCAAAATTCTATTGCTTTTGGTTCAGGATCAAAAGAGATTGATTTTTTTTTTTTCAGAATAAAAATCTGCAACCGAAAGAGAAACAAAGAAAAAACGGTACGAAATTGCTCTCGTAAAAGCTGGACACTGAGCTGAGAACTTACAAATTTTTCTTGGTCACTTTAAAAGTAAAAGAAAATTCTTAATTTCTTTTCTTGTACTTTGATTTTGTGCGACAAAAAATCATTTTGCAACGAGCGCAGAAGTGTGAAACATCTTTTATTTTTATGAAAATAGGGAGTTCTCTAAAATCTTTGAAATAAAAACTGGCCAAAAACTTACAATTATAACTACTCCATGAACACATCCATCCAGATACAATTCAATTATCAATAGCATCAACATCAGAGAGCCAAAACTAGCTAAATTTGATTAGATACTCGAATAAACGTCAAAAATTCATCCACAGTAGGATTCTGTTTTATCTTTTGTCTGCCGTATTACCTACGGCCGATGATACTTCAAATCGCACTATGCAACGGATGCCTTTTCCAAAATATCAAGCCAAATGTATTTAATTAATGAGTGGAATATTAACCTTCAGTTTAAAATTAAGATACACTTCTATACTATATGTAGCAATCAGCTAAAAGTCTACTAAAAATTGTTTCCTTCACGATTTGACTCTGAACAAACTGATCAAATATGTTTCGGAAAGAAAGAATCCAAAAAGTAAACCAACAGGTTATGATTTCCCAGAAAAAATTTCCGGGAAGATGTTATTTATGGTTTAATTTTTAGAAGAAATATCAAACTTTAATAATGTAATAAAATAAAATTAATCAATTCATCCAGCCAACTTTTCATTATTCATCAATTTTTAAATTTATAAATTTTCCTAACCATTGCAGCTTTCCAATTTTAATAATACTGACATTTTTTTACTTAATTTAATTTTTATTTAATTTCGAATATAAATATCGATGTAAAAACATTTATAAATGACATTATTCTCTTTAAATTTCGAGGACTCGTTTAACTGTACGATGAACAATAATTTTATTTTATTTTAGATTCTATTTTATTTTATGATATCAAAACTACAGCTTTCTTTTTCGTGTATCTGTTTGTTGCCTCCTGGAAATCGATAAAACTCATACTTAATTATTCTCCCCGATTATAATGGGTGATTTTTTAAGAGGTTTAGAACTTTAAAAAAAAAAAAAAAACACAAAAAATTCGAAAAAATGAATGAAATATTTATTTGAATCGATAGTTTGAACCTTGCAATTTAATGTTTAAAGATAATTTCATGCAAATGTTGACCGCGGCTGCGTCTCAGGTAGCCCATCCGCTGAGTCCAATTTTGGCATACTCTTTCACACATATCGGCCGGTATCTCACGAATGAATGCATGGATGTTGGCTTCCAGTGCGTCACTCGAAGCGGGCTTGTCCCTATAGACATTAGCCTTGACATACCCCCACAAAAAATAATCTAATGGTGTCAAATCGCACGATCTAGGCGGCCAATTGACCGGCCCGAAACGTGAAATTAACTGTTCACCAAACTCGCCTCGCAATTGCGCCATTGTTTCGCGTGCTGTGTGGCATGTGGCACCGTCTTGTTGAAACCACATATCATGCAAGTCAAGAACTTCCGTTTCGGGCAAAAAAAAGTTTGTTATCATCGCTCGGTAGCGTTCACCATTGACAGTAACGCTGCGATTCGCATCATCTTTGAAGAAATATGGCCCAATAATGCCGCCGGCCCATAAACCGCACCAAACAGTGGCTTTTTCGGGATGCATTGGTAGCTGTTGCAATGCTTCTGGCTGATCTTCACTCCAAATGCGGCAATTTTGCTTATTTACGTACCCATTCAACCAAAAATGAGCCTCATCGCTGAACACAATTTTTCGATAAAAAAGCGGATCCTCGGCCAGCTTTCCAAGAGCCCATTCACCAAAAATTCGGCGTTGTGGTAGGTCGGCTGGCTTTAGTTCTTGCACCAGCTGTATCTTAAAAGGCTTTACGCCCAAATCCTTCCGCAAAATTTTCCACGTAGTGCTGTAACAAAGGCCTAACTGCTGGGAACGGCGCCGAATCGACATTTCGCGGTCTTCTGTCACACTAGCTGATACGGCCGCAATATTTTCTTCACTACGCACAGTACGTAAACGTGTTGGTGGTTTAATGTCCAACAAAGTAAATTTGGTGCGAAATTTGGTCACAATCTTCCGAATAGACTGCTCAGAAGGTCGAGAATGCCGACCATAAAATGGAAGCAGCGCGCGATGAACATTTCGAACCGAGCACGAATTTTGATAGTAAAATTCAATAATTTGCAAGCGTTGTTCATTTGTAAGACGATCCATGGTTAAATTGCAAACCAAACTGAAGCTGTTTGACAGTGACACAAGGTACTAAACACACGTCAGCTGTCAAAACCAGTGTTGCCAAAACCAAACCAGCTAAAAAATCACCCGTTATAAACTGTTGAACAAGCTGCTAGAGGGGGCGTCACTACAAGTATACAAAACTGTTTTCTAGATTTTCAAACCCTCCATTTGGCCCCCTATTTCGGAAAAGGGGGTAAAACAAACAAAATTCTGAAAATTGTAGAAAATTGAATTCTCTAAATTTTTGGTTAACATACTTTTTACAGAGAAATCGAATGTGGTTTCCTAGATAAGGTGCAAATCCTTTTGCACCCCCCTCCCTTCATCAACAAACCACCACCATGAAAAACCAATTTCCACACTCACACTGACCCCCCATCCCACCCCCCATACATCCAAAATCTTGTACCGTGTAAAATGCAAGGTCAATATAAAATTTCTATGGACCATATTAGTGAAATGTCAAATTTTAATTTTATATAAGAATGTACATTGTACCTTGTAGATATGCGTTGGTATATTCTCATTGGTTGCGGTGTCTCAATATCAAAATTGAAATGTAATAAATCTGATATGTGTTATATTTACCCTTGCACTCAACACTTTGCTCAAGTGTTAGTCCTTAATATTTATTTATCTATTTATTGACTTGACATCGTCTGAGTATTTCTCAAGAATTAAAAACCGTAATAATTCTAAAAAAAAAACAGTTTAAAAACAAATGAAGTTTGTTTTGTTCGATTTTGTATAGATGAACTAGGAATTGAACTATAAACTATATACTATAAGAAAATAGATATGTTTATTGCAAATTTTTAAAAAATGTGTATATTTTAGGGTTCTTTGAAAATATTATAAACCTTAAGTTTAAAAATTATCTCAAACAAAAGAGTGAAACTCTTGCAAAAATAAAACCAAAACTCTGGAGGATATAGTTACTAACCTCAACATAACGCGAACGTCTTGGTAGATTTAAAATAAACACTATATTTTTGGTGTACGAAATTTGTAATCTGCGAGTGCTTTAAATAATGAGGGCTATTACATATAAACGTTTTGGGAAAAGTTTAAATTAAAAAAAAAGGCTCCAGTCAGATACATTTAGCAATTCTAGCAAAAATAATGTTATACATTTATTACCTCTTTGATGGGTATCTAATTTAATTACTTTTTTAACCATAATCTACGCAATGAAACACAAATGAACAATTATTTGCAGTTTTTTGAAAATAGTAGGTACCTACAGCAAAAAATGTTAACTTTTGTTTAAAGAATTAACTTAAAATCAAAAAGATAAAATATTTTTGATTATCTAGGAAACTTTTAATTGAGTGATATAAACATGTGAATAAAAGAAACATTTCAATTGTCTTTATGACAAGTAGAACCCTTTTGCATCATAAATATCAAAAACTTAAAAACTAACTTCTATCTGACGCGAGCGACGACTCAACCCACGAAGTAATAAATTGATATATTTTTTTTTTTTGGATTTTATAAGTTTGCATATTTATTAGGGCGATAAAACAAACATCACATAATGTCACTTTCAACAAGTGTGATGCAATTAAATTTGATCATAATAATCCCAGCAGATGGAGTCATAATAAATTTACTGCTAAAACCTCATAAATATGGAATTTGTGCGTGTAGGTAAATATGCAATATTTTTTTTATTAACTTCTTGTTTTTTATGGTAAAAGGAAATTCATTATGATGGAGGAAACGTACCCAAATATTTAGTCGGCTATGTTGTTAAAATCCAAAGATATAAATATTCACTTTGTTTTCTTAAACACTCAAATACTCCTTTTATTATTTCTTCCAAATTCACGAATTCATTGCCACTTAACTGATTTTATTGCATACACTTGTGCTGGTTCACCAGAATTTTTTGCCTTTTGGGGGAAAAATAATAATAAATCTCGCGGTTTATTTTACTTTAAATTTATTATTATCGTAAGCCAAACACTAATTCAAAATAAAAAAACAAGCAAAGCAAAATATTTCAACTTAAAAAATGAAAAGACACAGCTACGTAAAAAATTAGACAACATTCGATGATTTCAAGACCGTACCGCAGCAACACCACCGCGATGTTATTTCGTTAAAAGAAAACTTTGAACTGGCCATCAGAGTTCATCTTTAGATACAAAATTGTCGCATGAATTGAAATGTTTTCCCGCATTTTTTAGATACATCTGCTGTCCATACCATAATATGTATATCTACGATATGCATTTGAGAGCTTATTTTTAAAAGGGATGTTTTTGCTGGAACTAGCATGCGCAAAAATTTACTAACGAATTCGATTTTCATTCATAAAATTTACCGATGTTGCTAAGAAATTTCCTCTTAGGGGTTTTTGTTGCGAATGTCAGCGGCTCTTAAACTTTGTTGGTTGTTTTGGTACATTTTTGAATGTTAAATTGTTGAAGAGGCACTATTGCTATAAAATGGATATTGTGACTAGGTTGTAATAACATAATTTCTATATAGTTATGATTATAGCAACATTGAAAACAGTCTAAATCTTCCATATAATTTCAAATGGTATAGTGGATATATTGACAAAAAATTTGTATTCCTCGTTAAAGGTATTTGTTCGCGCATATTATGACTGTCCGCTTGAATCCGCGCAACGCGGCTTGAATCCATTGCGACATAGTCATAATGTGCGCGAACAACCCTAAACACATTGTGTTTCCTACACAAGAGAAGGCAACCCAGTATTTCACAATACTGGTTTTCTTTTTGATGTCTTCTTTTGTGCCGGCCTCTTATCAAATGTCAATTATTAAATTGATTCTTAATTTTGTGCTCAGCCGAGTCGGCCATTTCATTAAAAGATCTTTTTTTTTTTTAAAGTAATTATAACTTAAAAACTTAAAACTAGAACTTAAATAATTAACCTAATTATAATAAAAGAACTTCAAAAATAAAGACAAAGCTTTATATTTGCTGTTGCCTTGCTTGTACGTTGCTGTTGCTGTTGGCTGGTGTTGGTGTTGCTGCTGCTGCTTCTGTGCAGCCCGTGTTCCATCCACTTGGTGGTAAGTTCTACGCTGCTACTTTTGGCCACAATTTGTGCCGAAACATTTGGTCCAGTCGAGCCAGGATCGACCACCAGCTCCCAGAAATTTTGGAAAAATTTCTCCCACGCTACTTTTGTTAGCGATTGCCGCTCAGCGACGCCATTATTGCGCAGTGGAAGCCGTTATTTGTGGAAAATTGTTACCACGCCACATACCAACGGGATTATTGCACAGCGACGCCTTTATTGCTGGGAATTTGCCCACGCCACATTTTGCAATTCATCGACGCCGTTTATTCAGCAAATTGTTGTACGCCGTTATTTTTTTTAACAATTTTGCTCACGCCATATTGCCTTTGGATTGCTGACCAAGTGGACGCCGTTATTGTTCCAACGCCTCACATTTCACGCCAACACATTTTTGGTCACCCACGGATTTACAAGCAACTTTTCGTCATATTCTGGCGGACAATTTGATGAAAATTCCACGTAGCTAATTTTGCTGCAAATTTTCTTCGCCACGGATTGCCACCCTGCATTCGTCATCGATTGTGCGAATCTTTTCTGCCATCGTTTGACGTCATCAAGAAGGATAGCAACCAGCTAATTTGTTGCCAATCCTTTTTTAGGTGAGCACACAATTTATTTGTGCCACCAGTTTTAAAATAAAAACCACCATTGCCTCGATTGGTGGAGGAGTACCACCATTGCTTCGATTGGTGTGTTGGACAAGGAGACAGAAGACCAGAAGCCGAGAAAAGAAATCATCGTAAGCTGCTAAGAATCCTAGAAGACATCATCTCATCAATCAACATAATATATTTGTCAAATCTTAAAGATTTTTGTACAGGTGAGTGTAATGTTTTTTAATTAATTGATTGGCTTTTATATTTATATATGTATATGTATATATTTTATATAAGAAAATTAAATTTTTTGAATTACGGCAAAATTACGTCACACTCTCATTCTTTTTTTTCGATTGCTTTTCTAAGTCTCTTGACTTCGTGTTTTTTAACTTGGTCAATTAAATTGCCCCTCTATTGCGATATATGCCTTTTGTTTAAAAATTAAAAAAACAAAAAAAGATTTTAATTTCAAAACGTTTTTCTGAAAAGCAAATAATTCAGTAAAAACTAATTTTTCGGGCTTCCATCGGCTACATTACTGCTGGCATTTTACCGTTTCGTGTTCATACGGTTTTTTCTTCAAACCAATCTCGTGGTTTTGCTTTTTCTGATGTACAGTTTGCAAACTGTGAATTGAAATCAGTTCGGTTGTTCGGTTTTTTGCACACATTCTCTTAAAAAAGTTTATTCAAGAACTTTCATTACGATTTTTACCTTATTAAAACAGTTTTTGTATATCGTCTCGATTAATGTGGAAAGTTTTTTGTACTTTGCTACCGGCCTTCGGTGACACCTCGAGCAATTTTAAGAATCACCTCATTCGGGAAGAGTTTTGAGTATTTTTCACAATTTAATATACTCTTTTGAAATCCCATACATAAATTTCATACTTTGAAATAAGTTCTTTAATTATTTTCAAGACTTTTTCCATTCGACTTTTAGAGATTCTTTTGAAATCTTAAAGTAAATTTCCCTTTTCGTAAATTTTGTAAATACATAAATTTTATAATTTGAAAAAAAGTGTTTGATTTTTTTGAAGACTTTTTCCATTGGTTCTTTTAGAGATTCCTTTGAAATCTTTAAATATTATTTATTTGCAAAGTTTGACGTGCATTTCGGATTTTTTTAATAATCTCTTGAATTCCTTAAGAGAATTTTTTTCATTATTTGAAAAAAAGTTTTTGAATTCTGTTCAAACTTTTTTTTTAACTTATTCTATTAAATTGAATATTATATTGGTTAATATATTGTAAATACTTTCTTTATTGTTATTATATCCACTAATTAAGACTTTTGGAAGTTTTCATTACATTTTATTTCATTGAAAACATTTCTAGCTTTCAATTGTTTGTTATTTTCTTTGGAAAATCTCGAAGTTTATTATTCCTCATTTGGAAAGTTTTTTTTTCAAAACTTCTTTTTTCCAAATATTCTCTTTCGGATTCTTTAGTAATCTCGAAATTTATTATTCCTCATTTGGAAAGTTTTTTTTTCAAAAATTCTTTTTTCCAAATATTCTCTTTCGGATTCTTTAGTAATTTCGAAGTTTATTATTCCTCATTTGGAAAGTTTTTTTTTTTCTCAAAACTTCTTTTTTCCAAATATTCTCTTTCAGATTCTTTAGTAATCTCGAAATTTATTATTCTTCATTTGGAAAGTTTTTTCAAAAATTATTTTTTTCCAAATATTCTCTTTCGGATTCTTTAGTAATCTCGAAATTTATTATTCCTCATTTGGAAAGTTTTTTCAAAACTTCTTTTTTCCAAATATTCTCTTTCGGATTCTTTAGTAATCTCGAAGTTTTACTTTTCCTCATTTTTTGGAAAGTTTTTTTTTTTTTTTTTCAAAACTTCTTTTTTTTCCAAATATTCTCTTTTAGATTCTTAAGTAATCTCGAAGTTTATTATTCCTCATTTGGGAAGTTTTTTTTTTTTTTTTCTCAAAACTTTATGTCTCCAAATATTCTCTTTCGGATTCTTTAGTAATCTCGAAGTTTATTATTCCTCATTTGGAAAAGTTTTTTTTTCAAAACTTTTGTTTTCCAAATATTCACTCTTAGATTCTTTTTTAATCTGAAATTTATCTTCATTCCTTCTTCGCATTGTATTTCGTGAATTTCGTTTTGGATTTTTGAAAGAAGTTGCTGATTTCAGCCCTTTTTTTCTCTTCGTTGATCCTCTCTTAACTTGTGTCTCTCTCTCTCTCTCATTGAATTTCGTGAATCTCTTTTTGTATTTAGAAAAAGCTGTTGATTTTCAACCTTTTTCAGTTCATCATCTTTTGGCCTTGTGACTCTTTCTCGCAGTTGCAAATTTCCCTTTAGATTTGGCACTCTTTTTCGGTCAGCGTTTTCGACGTCCTTTATAATACTCGCTTTTTCGATACGTGTATAACCATGTCAATTTTAGACGATTTAATTTTTGCTACGGATTTGCTCGTGAAATTTCACGCATCCGTCAAAGAGGTTCCTGAACAGAACCATACCAACACGACATTAGAAGCAAGAAAAATTGAATTAAAGGATTTATGGCATGAGGTTAAACTAAAGTACGCTGAGTGTGCCAGATTTCGACCTTCTGCGAAACAAGATCCCTTAGACATGGACGTCATCGAGTCTAAGTACAAAAACAGCAATGAGACCTATATTAGCTGCTTAGCCTTGTTTTTAGATTATCAAAACAAACTAAAACCCGTTATTCCATTAGATAACAAAAGTCCTCCTTCTTTGAACAACCCTCTCCAGAAAGCCGGGCCTTCTCATTCTATCAAACTACCGCCATGCGACACTGATATTTTCCATGGAGATTATCTCTCTTGGCCGGCATTTCGGGATATGTTTCAAGCGGTGTATATACAACATACTAAGTTGTCAGAAGTTGAAAAGCTATTCCACCTTCGTTGTAAAACAAGAGGTGATGCTTCAAGGACTGTTAATCAATTTCCTTTAACCAATGCTAGCTTTGTTCTAGCTTGGGAGGCATTGCGCGCTGCATACGAAAATACTCGTATACTTGTCAACAACCAAGTTAAAAATATCTTTAATTTACCTACGGTAACTGAGGAATCCGCCAAATCCATACGAGCACTTCAGGGCAAAATAAATGACTCTTTAGCAGTACTTCAAGCACACAACGTTATTACCGAAAATTGGGATCCTATCCTAGTATTTGCGTGTTCTAACAAACTTCCCAAAACTACACTTGCCCTCTGGGAGCAATCTTTAGAAGACCCAACCAAAGTTCCGACATGGAAACAGTTGGACAAATTTCTCAGTAGTCGTTTTCAAACTTTAGAGTCCATTTCGGATACCACCTCCTCGAAACCAATTAGTCAACCAACTCAAAGAAAAACCTCCACTCAAAAACCTCAAAAAGTGAATACATTTCTTGCAAAGGCGGGAGGATTCAAGTGTAAAATCTGTTCAGCAGATCATTCTATATATGAATGTCCTAAATTCTCAGCGATGCCTGTTCCTTCTCGAATTGAAGCAGTACGCCATTATAAAATGTGCAACAATTGCTTAGGCACCAGTCACCAAAAATCTTCTTGCTCTAGCAAGTATTCCTGCACATATTGCAAGAAACGACATCATACACTTCTGCACCTTGCAACTCATCCTTCTTCAAGTCAAAATGATAAAACTTTAAAAATACAGTCCACTCCTCAACCGCCAAGTGCACAAGAATCCCAAATTTCTGCTACTGCACAGCCTTTCATTCCTCAAACTTCCTACCAAAATTACATGGTGACTTCTAGTAAAAGGATCCTTCTCGCAACTGCCTTAGTTAGTATTGTGGGAAAGGAAACGGTGCACATCGTAAGAGCACTTATTGACCCTGGCTCCGAAATATCCTTCATTTCGGCCGCTGTACAAAACCGACTCAATTTACCCTACGTTGAAAGAAACACCACTGTAACTGGAATAAGTGGAAATCTTTCAATAACTTCTAAAAAACTATGCTCTTTTTCAATCAATTCTTTCTATGATCCTCAAGTAACTTTATAAGCTCAAGCCATTGTGCTAAAAACTCTTACAAACAATCTTCCAAGTTCTTCTTTCTCGATAGTAGATCCTAAAGTTTTTACAGGTCTCACACTGGCCGATCCCACTTTTAATAAATCATCTCAGGTGGACCTTCTCATAGGCGCTGACCTATATCCCTCTATCATTCGTAATGGCATAAAATATATATCGAACTCACTTCTCGCACAAAACACCATGTTTGGATGGATATTGTCGGGACCAGTTCCTGAATCCTTTCAATCATTTAACACTTATATCACCTCTGAAAGTGCTTCTAACTTAGACACTCAATTGCGTAAATTTTGGGAGTTAGAAGAATTGCCTTCTACTGCCATTCGATCAAAGGAAGATTGCTTCTGCGAAGAACTTTACAAAAGAACCACCTACAGACGTCCTGATGGCAGGTTTGTAGTCCGCCTTCCTTTCAAGCCACAAACTACAAAGACCAGTTTAGGTCACTCTAGGTTTATTGCGTTAAAACAGTCCTCGCGAACTGAAAAATCCTTATTTTCTAAAGCTGATCTAAGATCTCAATACTCTGACGTCATTTCTGAGTATCTTTCCCTTAATCACATGCGAAAGGTTACCCCATTTGAGAAAATTGAAAACAACAAAGTTAAATCATTTTATCTTCCGCATCACGCGGTGATAAAACCTGAAAGTACTTCAACCAAAGTACGTGTCGTTTTCAACGCCTCAAATGCCTCTTCAAACGGTGTCAGTTTAAATGATATATTGTACCCCGGTCCAATTTTACAACAAGACTTGTCGTCACTTATTATTCGCTGGCGCTTTTATAAATTCGTATTCAATGCAGATATAACAAAAATGTACAGACAGATTTTGATCGATCCACAAGATACCCCTTTTCAGCGCATACTCTTTTGCACTTCTCCCCACTTAGAGATTGAAGATTTCGAACTTCTCACTGTCACTTTTGGCGTTAATTGTGCTCCTTATTTGGCCATTCGTACCCTCCTCGAACTAGCTAAAATTGGCAAAACTGAATTTCCTCTTGCATCAAAAATCCTCCATTCAGAATTCTACGTCGATGATGTTCTTTCCGGTGCTCATAGTATTCATTACGCAAAAAAAGCCCAGTCAGAGCTTATCAATCTCCTCGAATCAGCTGGGTTTCCACTCCGTAAGTGGACCTCAAACACTTCTGCTTTGCTCGATCATTTGCCTCGAGATCATATTCTAAGTGAGAATTTTTTGAAGCTCGACATTGAAAGCAATACAAAGACTTTAGGGATACGATGGAATGCCAAGGGAGATAATTTTTATTTTTCCACAAAACAAATTGCTTTATCTGAAAGTCCTTCAAAACGTGAAGTTTTTTCCGAAATAGCTCGGATATTTGATCCCGCGGGTTGGTTGGCTCCCGTTCTAATCATTGCTAAAATGTTGATGCAACAAGTTTGGACGGAACAAACCGCATGGGATGATCCACTTAAATTAGTAACTTATAAAACATGGAAAAACTTTGCGGAATCGTTGACCGATATCCAACATATCGAAATACCTCGATGGGTAGAATACTCTCCCTCCTCAGAATTCCAGTTTCATGGGTTCTGTGACTCTTCTGAAAAGGCATATGCTGCCGCGTTATATATACGCATCCGTCACTCTGATAGAATTATCACTTCTCATTTGCTCTGTGCAAAATCAAAGGTTGCTCCAATCAAATCTATTTCACTACCACGCCTTGAGTTGTGTGGTGCGCTTTTACTTTCCAAATTAATGAAATCCTATATACCAAATTTTCCAGTTCATTCTTATAATACATTTTTATGGACAGACTCGTCCATTGTCTTAGCGTGGCTTAAAAAACCATAATGTGTGTGGAAAACGTTTATTGCAAACCGCACAAGCGAAATTTTAGAAAATGTTGGTAACGTGCCATGGAGACATGTAAAGTCAGCTGAAAATCCAGCGGATTTAGCGACTCGCGGCGTAATGCCATCAGACTTGAGGTTTAACACATTTTGGTGGAAAGGCCCCTCTTGGCTTTGCCAACCAATCTCTCAATGGCCCGAAACTCCTCCAATCGCCCCATGTATTGAAGATCTTGAACAAAGAAAAGTTGTCTCTTTGATTGTTCAGCAGAACTCAGAAGACATCCTTGAGCGTTTCTCAAACTTACCCCGCGCTATGCGTGTAATCTCTTATATATTTCGTTTCTTCTTTAAAATCTCTAAAAGAGAAAATCATCAATACAACTCATTCAATATTTTATCTCAAGAAATAGATTTCGTTCGAAATCGTTTAATACTCCTATCTCAAATTTCGTTTTATCCTAAAGAACATTCACTCTTAATGGAAGGTAAACCCATTCACTCTAAAAGTTGTATCATTTCATTCAACCCATTTCTCGACTCAAATAACCTTCTTAGAGTCAACGGCCGACTATCTCAGTCCGACCTTTCTTACAATGAACGACATCCCATAATCCTGCCTCACAATTCACGATTTTCGTATCTCCTCACTCATTTCATTCATAAAATATCAATGCACGGTGCTAACTCTTTAATGATTCGTCTTACTAGACAATGTTTTTGGATACCCAAACTAAAAAATCTCGTGAAATTCTGTATAAGGCAGTGTAAAACTTGCGTTATTTACAAAAAGGAATTTAATAAACAATTAATGGCTGCTTTACCCGCAGATAGATGTACCTTTTCTCCCCCTTTCACTGTGACAGGAATCGACTTTGCAGGTCCATTCGTGATTAAAAGTTTCAATGCACGAAATTGTCGCATGACCAAAGGGTATGCATGTGTTTTTGTTTGTTTTTCAACAAAGGCCATTCACCTTGAAGCTGTAAGCGATTTATCCTCTGAAGCTTTTTTAGCTGCATTTGCAAGATTCACTGACGGTAGAGTGAGAGTCGCGACACTTAGAACGCAGAACGGCGAAATTGTTCGACCGATTGTCAAACTTTGCCTTTTACCTTTAAACTAAAGTTATTATATTTGTTTATATATGCCTTTCAATTTTTTAAAAAATTTACACTTAACCTTTTTTTTTTTTCTTATAACTTTTCATATCTTTCAAATTAATTTTCATAATATTTTAAATTTTCAATTCATTTTTTATTATTTTAAAATTAACGTTTCGTAACTTTTTTTGGCGCATCTCGCCAAGGGGGGCAGTAATGTTCGCGCATATTATGACTGTCCGCTTGAATCCGCGCAACGCGGCTTGAATCCATTGCGACATAGTCATAATGTGCGCGAACAACCCTAAACACATTGTGTTTCCTACACAAGAGAAGGCAACCCAGTATTTCACAATACTGGTTTTCTTTTTGATGTCTTCTTTTGTGCCGGCCTCTTATCAAATGTCAATTGTTAAATTGATTCTTAATTTTGTGCTCAGCCGAGTCGGCCATTTCATTAAAAGATCTTTTTTTTTTTTAAAGTAATTATAACTTAAAAACTTAAAACTAGAATTTAAATAATTAACCTAATTATAATAAAAGAACTTAAAAAATAAAGACAAAGCTTTATATTTGCTGTTGCCTTGCTTGTACGTTGCTGTTGCTGTTGGCTGGTGTTGGTGTTGCTGCTGCTGCTGCTTCTGTGCAGCCCGTGTTCCATCCACTTGGTGGTAAGTTCTACGCTGCTACTTTTGGCCACAATTTGTGCCGAAACAGTATTGGTAAAGCATTCTTCGCATACTAAAAATCGTTGAACATCGTACTTAATTGTTTAAAATTTAGGCGAGTATATAGATGAAATTATTTCAGAAAAGAAGTTGGGTTAAGCTCGTTTAAGCTCCAAAGGATTTGTCATGAGTCTGCCTAAAGGTAGCGTGAAAATATTACTTTCGGCAAAGCACTACAGTGAAGAATCTTCCACTACGAATAGACTGCTATTAGACGACTGCAATTCTTATCCGCAATTCTCTTTTGAGTTTCTTTCGGATTGCAGCATCCATTTAAACGCTGCAAATTTTAATAGCTGCAATTTTTGTTAAATGAGAAGGAAATATATCTCCATACTCTTTACTCCACTTATGTCTCAAACAATAAGAAAAGCACAAAGAAGAAAGAGCGATAACTCTGCAATTATTTCAACCTCTGCAACTTTGTTTACCCCGGACACCGCATACGTCCCCCGCATACATGCTTAAAAATTGCAGGGGGTAATTGCAGCGTTTAAAAACAGTCATAGCATAGCTCGTTTGATCCGTTAGAGCTTAGACGCTGACAAATTTTCGAAACCAAGCACCATTGCTGCCGATTTACAATTCACACAGGATTGGTTGAGAGTTGTTAGTCACTACATAGGCCCTGATTCTCCATGAACTATATGCTCTACTTATTTATCAACTTCCCATTAAAAGTTATTGTAATTGGTTTGGTTTGTCGAACGGAAAATTTTGACATATATCCACGTTTCGAGGTCACAAGAATCCAAATCCATCGTTTTTAAAGAGATGTCGGTATTTGTGTGTGTAAGTATGTTCGTACCTTCGTGATACATTCTTTCGTTTACCGTATCTCGAGAACGAATAGAGGTATAGGCTTCGAAAAAATTTTATTTTAAAGATAATAATAATGATAAATTGCAAACAAAAAAGTTCTAAAATTTCGTTCGTCTCGAACTCGAATATCTCGAGAACAAGAAATGCCATCAACTTCAGCTTAATTTTATTCTTTACATAATGACGTAATAAAGAATTAGAAAGAATTTAATAAAAATCAACGGAAAGTTTTTAATAAAAACATGCTAAAATTTGCCAAAAAAAACTGCTAAAACAATTGAAAAATATAATACGCCCCAACTTTGGTTATCACTTGTCTTTTAAGATTAGGAATTAGGAATTTACTTATTAAGAAATAACGTTGGATGTCCAATTTCCAAGGGCATCAATGGGAAGTACCTAGTGTGAGTCACATGCAGTCTCTTTTTTATTTCTTATTCAAACATTTTCGTTTCAGATTCCATACAACTAAAAAAAACTATAGGCCTATAGCAAGATTATCAGTCATTCCAAAGCTTTTCGAGGCTATTATTTGTGAATATCTATGTTTCTATGTTAAATCAGTCATTGTCGCGAATCAACATGGTTTTACGAAAGGTCGCTCTACTGTGACCTTTCTTATGGAGTTAACCGAAGTTTGTATTGATGCATTTAAGAAAAAGAAAGAAGTAGACTGCATCTTTACAGACTTTAGTAAGGCGTTTGACAAACTATCGCATACGATCTTACTAAAAAAGCTAAGAAAACTTGGTCTGAGTGAAAACTTTGTTTTGTGGCTTCAATCTTATTTATTAAACAGATCTTACTCAGTGTTATTTAACGGTTGTCCATCAAATTATTTTACTGTAAATTCTGGAATACCACAGGGTAGTCATTTAGGCCCTGTTTTATTTATTTTATTTATCAATGACCTACCGTCTGTCTTAAAGTACTCTAACTGTCTCATTTATGCGGACGATGTTACAATCTTTAAAACTATTTCTAGTATTCGTGATTGTGAAATGTTACAATGTGACCTTAATTCATTTTTCGACTGGTGTATACGTAACTGTTTGTCTCTTAATATCAGTAAATGTAATTTTATGGACTTTACAAGAAAACTTTCAGTCACTCCTTTTAATTATTCATTAAATAGAATTCCATTGTCATGTGCGGAAAATGTATCTGTCCTTGGTGTCCTATTTGATCGTAAGCTTGAATTCATTCAACACATCAACGCCATATCAAATAGAGCCAATTCACTTCTTGGATGGATAAAGAGAGAGTCACGCCAATTTACAGACCCCTATGTTACAAAACAGCTTTTCATAACATTTGTTCGACCTATTCTTGAATATGCTTGCCAGGTTTGGTCACCCTCTTATGAGTGCCATATAGCGAGACTTGAACGTGTCCAAAAAAGATTTCTGCGGTTTGCCTTATGAGGCTTAGACTGGGAAAATCCTTACGAGCTCCCTGCATACATCAATAAACTAAAGCTTATTGACTTGACTTGCCTATAGTCTTGAGAACAGACGCTCTTATTTAAGTTTCGTTTTATTGTTAAAATAATTAATGGAAATATAGACTCTTTTTAGGTACCTTTTGTCCCGAATAAATTTTAATATTCCTCAGAGAAACTTTAGAAATATACCCAACTGCATATATATTTCAAACTATCGTACTAATTATGAAAGATTTTCTCCATTAAATAAAATGTTTAAATTATTTAATCTTCTTAATAAAAGATCTTATAACTTATTTGACCAATCACTAAATTTTTCAACTAAGTTTATATCAAATTTTTATTCAATTATTTAACTGTACTATAGACCTAAGTAGTTACTTATTTTTTTTTTTTTTTTTGAGCTAGTCTTTAGCGACCTATGGAATAAATAAATACAAATAAAAAAAAATCGCTGTAAATTTTAAAAATCGTGGTATGTAGTTAAATTTACAGCTATGGTCTTAACTGATATTTGGACAGAAAAATGAGAACTAAAATATAGTGCGATATGCGTCCGGCTTAGCCGACAAAGATTGAGATGAAGAAACACGCGAACAGGGGCGTAGCAACGGGGGGCATGGGGGCGGATCACCCCGGGTGTTACCCCCAAATAGCTACCAAGGAGTATATATACGGCCTTATAGATCGGAGAGTATTAAAAAAAATTGCCACATTGTACCTAACCTATACCTACCTACCAGTTTCTATTTGCCTTTGTTTTTTTCTTTTGTATATAAAGTCCATCAACGCGTCGCCCTCAACGATTGACTTACTCGTTTTTTGTTTTTGCTTTATTTGGTTGGTCCCACACGCAGGATGTATCGACAAGAAAAGTTATTCTCTCTAATAATTACCGCGCCAGGTGCCACACATGCTAGCTACGCCACTGCACTCGAATACAATAAAATCATTATGATGCTTCCATAATTGCGATATTTGGGTAGTTTAATTAAAGGAAACGTGAGATACAAAATTTTAATGAATTTTTGTTTTTTAGAAAAAGAACTAAAAATTCCAAATAGATTTTATTTTGACAACATTCTCATGTCGTTCTGCAAGTCTCGAAGCTCTTTTAACATGTTTTTTGTAAGTTGGCCCTCTGGTGTGTTAACCGGTTCATGCAAAAGCATCCGAATCGCCTCTCTAAGCATAATTTCAGCTTGTCCTAAAACCCCCTGTACAGAAAAAATAACAAACGTTATTGAAAACTCCAAACAAAAAATAAATGCTTTTTCTATTTACCAATAAATCCAATTCATTGATGTCATTCTCATGAAATCTAAGCCGATTCAATTCTGTGTATGAAATAAACATTTCATATAAAGCAATCGCTTTCAGTCTTGATATACCAGGTTGAACTATTCGAAGAACTGCCAAAATATCTGCACAAAGTGATGTTTTTCGTTCGAGTACCAATTTTCCAGGCCTGCAGATGGGGTTCATTAGAAATGAACGCAATATAGCCGCCACATTCTGCTTTAGATCAATGATAAAATAATGGTTGGAATGAAAGACTTTAGAGAACTTTGCTATGAGTTCCTCGTGCTTTCGTATATCGTCTTTTGCCAGGAATATTTCTTCCTTTGCCCTATATAAAATGCTTTCGATATATTCTTTATCTATTGTGGAAGCACATCTTTCACACATCCACAATTTTCCTTTTTGAATAATTACGCCCCCGCCATCGGGACATGCATTGCAAAGAAGGCTACTCATGTGTGATCCTAGTTCTGTTGGATCTTCGCATCTCACACAGTTACAGTGAAAGTATTTTCCAATCATCAGAGAATTACGGCGTTCTTCCGTTCCCTGAAACGAAATTCTTTAAGAAATTTGTTTATAATTTTATTATTTAGATATAACAATTACCAACAATGGATTTGTATAACAATAAGTCAACATATCACCTTTCTCCACATCACAATTGGCATAGATTTTCATTTGATTATTGTCGTCTATCGCAATGCAGGTATTGGCTACACACTGATGCGCCAGAAGTGAAGCGTTCAAATAAATTGCACGCATTGATCCTTCGTCTGGAGCTCGTATTTCGAAGCTGTTAACGTCAATAACCCCACATATATGTTGAATAAGTTCTTCATTAATATCCTTTGTTTGCTCAAAAAAAGGAATAATTTGCGAGGAAGTAATGGGTTCAACAATGGTTTTTGAATTCTCACACCAAATTTCACTTCCTCTTCTTTTTTCTTGATGAGATTCAAGACTACAGAGCTTTTCAAAAATATTTCTTGTATTAGGATTTTCATTGAGGAGCAGACATTTCACAGGACCGTACGAGTTCATATTAGATGTGAGGAAATTGGAATTAATATTTTTTAATTTCTCGAAAAAGCTACATTCGAATTCGTGATGTGACGAACAATTTTCACAAAGAAGAAAAACCTTGCATCTTCTGAAATGAAAAAAAATCACACTTCTATAAATATGTATATTCTAGAAGCCAACAACAAAAAAAAATCAGATTCTTTCATTGGGTCAACAATTCCATGTCTAAAGAAATTAGGACCGTTTGAAAAATGTTGATATGAAAATTTAGCATCTCATTAATTCATCATATTTAATCCTAATTTTCACCAAATTTTAAATATTTTTTAAAGAATGCGTTTGCTTTAGAAAAAACTAAGTTGTTGACAATTCGTCCCCAATCACGCTATCGACATAGTTCAACATAGTTCAACTGAACATAAATCTGCTCCATTCCAGTAGAAGATGCTTACAAAAATTGTCAAAACCCACTGATAGGAAGAGTTGTAAGTCAGCGAAACATTATGTTCGGTTCCTTGATGCGATGAGTTTTCTTGATGAGGATCTTATAGAATTAAACGCCATTCTATGCTGACTCATCGTCAGCCCAATACCCTCGTTGAAAGCCTACTCCACCAACATATGGACCACCGAACTGACCACCGGATCTGAACAACCCGAGACGAGCGACATCAAAATAGGTAGATTATACATAGCTCATAAAAATTTAAAAAAATTCAGTGTCCTGCTCCTCTTTTGTGCCAGCGTAAATTTTCACAATTTTAAATACTTAGATAGATAAATTTCATTTATTTATTTTATTTTGTGAAAAATACTATACACGGGATCTGTATCTAAATATAAAAAACCAACCAAGTTGGTTAGAAACATTTGTCTATTTAAGGGATCCGTTCGTCTACATGGTAGCTGCCCAAACATTTAAAACAAATTGGTACGCCATTTTTATTATTTATTAATGCGGAGTTAAAAAATATTATAATATAATTAGGTATAATAAAGAAGCTCTTGTGTAAAAAGTTTTATTAAATTCGGTTAAACATATAAGGAGATAGTCAAAAACAAATAAATGGTTTTATGAGATACCGTTAATAATGTATTAATAAAAAATTGTTTCAATAATATTTTAGGTCGTACTGATATTAGCTCATATAAAAATTTTAATCAATATTGTTGCCAATAACCCATATGGTTCACGCCGATAAAATAAAACGATGCGGTTACTAATGGATGCGGTTACTAATGAAAACAGTGTTGATACTGTTTTTTTCTTTAGGTACCTACACTACAATAAGCACTACCTTAAATTTGCAAAACTGAAAAACCATCTACCCACCAGAGTAAAAACTAATTTCTGGATCCATAAAGGAAATAGATAGAAACCTAGATCCAATGTTGTTTTTTTATTACGTGTTAAAAGATAACTCAGACCCGTAGATAATAAAACGCGACTATTATAGGAGCTGGGAAAAATGAGATTTCCCTTAGTGTTTTTTAAATTTTTGAACACTTGTATGGTAGGTATCGGTTTTTGGTTATTATTATTTAAAATCTGCTAAATAATGTTAAACAACCAAGTCATTTTCAAATTATTAAGTTTTCCAACATTTTTTGGAAATTTTGGTATACAAAACTTTTAAAAATAATTTCTATGAAACAAAATATCAAATGAGTTCAACCAGTTTTGTGAAAATCGGAAACCAACATGGCGATATGGAATTATATACATTATACACTATATATGCAAAAAAAAAAAATTCATTCTGCAGTAAACACAATAACTGAACAGATATAAAATAAACTTTATTATTATAAGAAATTATTATTTAAGAAATTATGACGGTGCTTGTTCTTCAATTGTGATTTTTAACGAGTAAGTGTTAGTTCTTACCTCTAGTTTATGGAATAACTATAGTACACTACACATCTTAAAAACTCTTCAATTTTGATGAAAGTTGATTTCATTTAATTATTTGGCTGTTAAATCACAATCTCTAAAATTCTAATCCATCAACTTCTTGGGTGAAAACGTTTCTTCTTGTGGTATTTTATATTCTTGTTCATTACTGACTGTTTTTTTATGGTTGCCGTTGCTTAGTTAAACTCTTTTCCAGGAAACAATAATATTTGAACGAATTATTAATTTTGTTTTATTTTAAAAAGAAATTTTCTATTGATTTCTGTGAAAAATAATTGTACACAATTAACTCAGAATGTTCTTTGCAACGTCTTAAATTAACATGATTGTAACACCGATATTATATCGTGACGTCGCTCTTTTTAACACGAATAAAGTTAAAGTTCACTCGAGAATTTGTTTATGTGTATTTATACAAATAAGCTTAACCTTTTTATTAAAAGCTGCAACAAGTAAATTCTAAAACAAATTACCTTTGAACTTGAGTTCCAATCAAAATATATTAGCTCAACAAAAACTTACCCACATTTATTTTTAGTTAACCTATAACAATTTGTGCATCGGTTTTCACCGCAAGTTGGCATAATCAATGTCGGCCCTTCATTCAATAAAACTTCCCCAGCCAAAATTTTTTTACCAGCAACTACATATCTATTTAAATAATATTTTGCTTAATGAAGGTTTACGTAGTAATTAACATTTAATTTTACCTTCCTAGGATATCATTTTTCAATAGTTCACATTTTTCACTGAAGTCAAGCATATTCTTTCTTATTTTATTTTTCAACAACTGTTCAGTCAATTACGATCAGAAAATACTTAATTTATTATCGCCTCAGCGCCTGACAAAATGCCACACCGCACTACGAGTGTCAGTACATTGAGGCAAATTAATATGTGCAACAAGAAATTAATTAGCCTCTTCTGATCGGATTTAAGAAAAAGTGCATTAACGAGAGAGTAGCATTATTCACTTGGAATGATTTATTTGTATCTTGTTCAGTTCTTCTTGATTAGAGAAATAAATAATTATTGTGATGACTAAATTTAGAATGGTAAGATACAATAAGGTGGCATTTTATACTTAAAACTTTTTACCAGAAAAACAACACGGAATAGTTGGCAAAAGTTAGAGTAAGGATTTAGAAAAAGATTATTACATATGTTATAATTATTCTTTGTATAAAAAGAGAGAACCTAAGATTTTCGCATAATATCCCAATACATATTTAAATACACCCGTAAAATTGTGTTTTGCATATTGTTTTACTTTCCCATGGAATATTATCAGTACACATTTTTAAGAAAACTCATTGGAAAATGTTTGACATTGTAATGGTTCAAAAAAAATAAAAAAAAAAATAAATCTTCCTTAGTGAAAAAAAGATCAAGATCAAGACAAAATTAATAACGAATATAAGTCAAGTTAAGGGCAACTTAATCACATTAATTTCAATTTTCTCAAAAACTGGAAGACATTCTTAAGCATCTAGTTTTTACTATTTAACTAAAAATTAATAAGAACAAAGAACTTATTAACGTACAAATTTGAAAAGAATCAGTTATAGCCCAGTAACTAAATACATTAGACCTTGGGTCAGATCCGGTAGTTCTGATTTTTTGAAAGTTGTTTATGATGTTCGCCTCATGAATAACCCAAGTTTTTGACCTCGAGTGCCGAACGAAACATTTTCTTAAACCCAAAATAAACTTCTAAATTTTCACTCTATTTTCAGTTCATGGCGATTTCAACCCTAATGGACTATAATTTTCGGTTAAAACTGTGCTCTACGATTTGGCTTTCATTTCAACCTAGACTGCTTTTAAACGCTGCAATTACCCCCTGCAATTTTTAAGCACGTAGACAAGGGACGTATGCGGTGGCCGGGGTAAACAAAGTAGCAGAGGTTGAAATAATTGCAGAGTTATCGCTCTTTCTTCTTTATGCTTTTTCTTATTGTTTGAGACATAAGCGGAGTAAAGAGTGTGAAGATATGTTTCCTTCTCATTTAACAAAAATTGCAGCTATTCAAATATGCAGCGTTTAAATGGATGTTACAATCCGAAAGAAACTCAAAAGAGAATTGCCGATAAAAAATGCAGTCGTCTAAAAGAAGTCCTATTCTCTTTTTAGCTTACGAAGAAAATAGAAAGAAGATGTAAAATTAAATTTCATCCAACTGGAGTTCACATTAGCTCTGTTTGGAAACCTGAAACAAATTTTCACAAATTGTCATAGATTCTCTAAAATTTGTGTTTGTTAACACAAAAAAGTTGCAATAGAAGAGCAAATGACTTCCCCTCCATTGGGTAACTTACAAATTTCTGCTACGTAAAATTTCTGTGTGCAAGCCCTTAAAGCAAACGACTCCGCTTTGGATCCGCGCACGTAGTAAACAAACAATCCAAACATGGATCCGGAAAACTGCGTTTGTCGGCTAAAATTAGTAGGGAAATTAGAATCACCGCGGACCCATTTTGTGCATGTACTGTGGAGAAAAACTTACTATTTCAGCATACTCAACGAGAACCGGAATCAAATCGGATTTAGAACGGATCCAAAAATATGAACGAATCGAGATGGTGAAGAATTTGAAGGGGCGGGTGGGTAATATTTAAATTCGGCTTGTTAAATAGTATACCTCTTTATTTAATTACATATTATGCATATCACTTTTTAAGAAAAAGACAATTTATATTTCTTTTTTTGTTTTATATTACTGAATTCTAATCCTAATCTGTAATAGAAAGTCTCCACGATTTTGGATTGTAACTTTCAAGGTCAAATCGTGGACTATAAAATTTGAAATTCCGCCAAATCAGGAGCACTAAAATAGCACTTCAATCCTTCTACAAGAAAAGTGAAACTTTTTTTTTTATTTAGGTCATTCTACGTCAAAACAAATTTTTTTTTAGTTGTCGAGTATAGAAAGCGTACACGAGCTTGACGTCAAGCTGGGAACACCACAGATAAGGGGGTTAGTGTAGAGTCATTTAAAACCAGACCAGTAAGAGTACAAAGGCGAAACTGTTTATTTTTTTTTTAATTACCTCATTCTTCATTTAAACTGTATTTTTTTTTGTTTAAGGATAAGTTATCTATGAAATAGAAAGTTTTATTATTTCAAAAACAAGAAAACGCTATTCGGGGAAAATTTAGTTGAAGAACATCGAAAGGAAAAAATTCTCTGCACTAAGCCTGATGATATTTCTATTTCCAAAACAAACACCACAGTCTGGTTTCTTGGAAACAATTGCAATACCAATTAGAAATTAGTGCTTATCCAAAAGCAAGAAATTTGGACAATGGTTCGGGTCGGGCTGGATAATGTGGCGCAGGTGTTGAAAAAACTGCTTCGCTATAAATATTGGTGTTCAATTGTGTTGTGTTGTGCATACAACTTTGGACAATGTTGTAGTCAGAGATGAAAGATACTCAATTTGCCTTAAAAGCGAAACCAATGATGACACCTGGAAAACATTGCTAACGATAATTCCTTTAACTTTGGGATTAAATTCGATAAATCTAATTTACCTGAACAATGTTTTGAACTAGTCGGTAGCTTTGGAATGATTGGCCGTCCCTCTAATCAAGATTCATCGTGGACCGACCATAAGGTTTTGTTCTTCCATAACACAACGTTCAGGGAGCGTTTAAAAATTCTATTGGCAAATCTGATTTGGATAAAACTTACCATCAAAAATACGCCGCAAGATTTTACTTCCAGCAATGGATCCTTCATTAGCATTGTGCTTCCTTTCCAAATCACGAATTAGTTTTGAAATATTTAATAAACTAAATTTCAGAGTTATTTTCTCAATGTTTGAAATCACTAAAGCTCGATCACCCGAATGTAAATAAGGGACTGTTGGAAGCGGCATGAATTGCACTAATCAAGAAGATTTTGAAGATCTTCGTGCTACTGGAGCAATGTAAAGCTTAAAATAAAACAAATACAAATTTCCTCATCACTATCTCTTTATTTCGATTTGCACATTTATGATTACAATAGTTTTCCGCTACTTCAAGACTTTTCTTATGGGAGTGCTGTATTTGGAGGGAAATAAAATTGAATGTTTAAAAGTGTAAAATCTACTACAAATTAAAATGAGAAAATTTTTTACTTAATCAGATTAACTTAAGTTTAAAGAAGACACTTCACAAAAACAAACCTCAATGTTTGCTAAAAAATAACTCTTAAAATAACGTCTTGTTTACTAATCGATGTTCAGATTGCTAGCGAATTGCTACTTTCTGTTTGAACTAAACAAATTACAGCGCGTGCCACTCAGTACCTATACAAAACTTATTTTTTTAAATGCATTATTTTTAAACAGTCTCGAAGAATTTTTTTTTATTATCATAATGTTCCTATAGGTATTTAGAAAAAAATAATATTATATTCCTTTTTTTAAGCGAAATTTTTAAAATGGTGCTACGCTGCAAATATTGCCAAAAAAAAAGGTGGGAGAGAAGCCACAAGTCAAGGGAGAACACTTCATGGGTTAGTTATATTTTTTTGATTATTTATTTAAATATATAAACAAAAATTGGATTTCAATTACGATATTTTTGTAGATTCCCATTAGAAGATGCTGCCTTGGTGGAAATTTGGAAAAAAGAACTGAAACTTCATTCCGCTTTTTTTCCAAACAAGTATACAAAAATTTGTTCCGATAATTTTCCAAGCCAATATGCTTTAGAATGATTCAAAAGAGGAAAATATTAATTGCTGGCAGTCAGGGATGCCACTTTGCTGCGATAGCAGTAAATCTACTGCACTTTTTGCAAAAACTAAATCTACTGCCACTAAATTCAATCTACTGTACTTTTTTATGTTTAATGAACCTCTTCTCTTGGACAGCTGTCCAAAAAACATGCAAACAAATAACCGCTGTTAAGAATGTCTGAACGAAGCAAATTCTTGTGAACTTGGCCACATTCTCTTATGACATATGAAACTATGCTAATAAATAATTTAATAACAAAAATGCTTTCATTCATGAAACAAATCTCTGTCTCTGTCTCTGTTTCTATTGTGTTCCCGTTTACTGCAAAACTAACAGGACTCTGGGAGTTTATTTGAATTCGTATTTATATTGTGTGACACTGACAATTCCTCATCTTACAAGAATTATTAAAAAAAAGACATGGATAAATATTTATTGAAAACCACAAAAAAAAGTAAAACTGTTCTGACAAACTTTGAAAATGAGAACGAAACTCAGTCTGCAGTAGAACCATTCGCTGGCTCTAGCCAAATATCGTGAGTGTTTTCTTTTAGTTTAGTTTTCAAGTTTTTAATTTTTTTCTTTTTTAAATAATAGAAAAGAAAACCCTAATTCGATTCAAGAAAATGAATATACGAGCTATTTATTTTTATGTTTTTATTTTTATGTTTAATAAGAATCTACTGCGGAAAGATCCAATCTACTGCATTTTTTTAATGATCTACTGCGCTCCTCTTTTGAAGTGGCAACGCTGCTGGCAGTATCCCTACGCTCTTTTCAGACCGCAAAAATAGGTGTTTCTACTGCAATGAAACAAAGGATTCCAAACCAGGATTTTCTCTTCGAAAGTATGAAGTATTAAAATTATTTTTTTATGAAAATACAAAATTCGGCATGTTTATTTTTCCAGATTTCCCTTTAATAGACCTGAGCTTTTAAAGAAGTGGTTGCTTGCAATAAATGTCGCGAACTTTGTTCCAACTAAAGACGGCTTGATCTGCAGTGATCACTTCGAGCGATCATGTTTTCAAGAAATTAAAGACCGACGAAGTTTTAACCTAAAGGCGGATGCAGTTCCATCTATTTTCTTTAAAGGTGTTTATTAAAAATATAAATTATATATTAATTCTTACAGAATGGCATTTGGGAAGAGCGGCTTAACTAATATAAGTAATCTTTTCTCTTTAAAGGAACACACAAACCGGAAACCGAGCAACCTGCAAAGGTACCTACCGAGGAGCATGCATAGGTATGAATCCACACCTAGAAGTGACCGAAGAAAACTTTCAAGAATTCGACAACAGTTCAAGAAAATTCAGCTTTCAGCATGCAAATAAGATACAAAAGCGTCATATTCAGCGATTAAATGTAAAAGTTTATTTCTTAACAGAAATAATAAGAGAACTACGGAAAAGAAATTTAAGCCCAGAATCTGGACTGACATGCTTAGATTCGATTGCGAATTCAGATATAGGGGAACTTTTTAAAAGATTTATGAGAAACAGGGAAAATGTAGGCGACGAAGAATGCATGCTAAGTAAAAGTAAAAAAAAAAATTTGGAACAGCAAATGCAATAATGGGTTAGGCATTTGTAGGGAAAAATATCCACCAGCTCTTCGGTGCTTTTCTATGACGTTACACTTTTACTCTCTTAAGGCCTATATCTTTGTGAGACAGAAATTCTGTCGCGCATTACCTGATCCGAGTTCACTAAGATCTTGGTACTCCTCAGTAGATGGAGAACCTGGCTTCACAACGGAAAGCTTTGAAGCGCTTAAGATAAAAGTAGCCGAAGCTAGCGAAAAGAACAAAAAGGTCATTTTAGTTTAATGCTAGATGAAGTCTCAATTAAATCTGGCCTTCAAAACGTTTCCGTTTGGTAAAGTCAGGGGATATGTAGATTTTGGCACTGAAATTGCGATTTCTGACGAAATGCCCTTAGCGAAGGATGCACTCGTCATATAGGGTTAGACAGTTCATGGAAGTTGCCAATAGGATATTTTCTAGTTAACGGAATAGATTCAGCTACCAACGCGGAACTAATCAACACAAGCGTACGTAAGCTTAACGATGTTGGAATTGAGATAGTTTCTGTGACGCTAGATGCCCCAAAAAAAACAAAAAGATTAAATGAAGAAGAAAACTCAGCTTTAGGACCTCATGGATATGGACTAAGAAATGAAAGAGGGGAGAGACTCATCAAGTGACTAGAAGAAATTAACTTAAAATTTGGGAACTCATTTTTCAAAAAGAAAGATAGCAGGAAATGGCCGTGGATCTCACCAAATAGAAAGACAAAAAATGAAATAGACCTCATACTCACAAACAAAATTGAAACTATCCAAGACATTACTGCCCTTAATAATGTAAATTTTGGAAGCGATCTCAGACTAGTAAGAATGAAGATAAAAATTAACCATAAAACATTAAGAAGAAATCGATGTAATACATCCCTAAAGTAGTTCCAGAACAAAAATTACTCAACTACAACGAAACAATAAAGACAAAGATTAATCAACTTTTAGAACCGTCAAATAATGACCTTGACAAGTTAGAAAATATCATAAAGACTACAGCAAAAATCTCAATAACGAATATTAAGACTTCCAAAGAAAAAATATCAGACGAAACCAAAGCCCTTATTTCAAGAAGAGAACATTTAAGAACAAAAACTCAACTACTCAACCAAGAAAAAACAGAACTAAGTGAATTCAGGAAAGCAATAAAATCTAAAATAACGATATTTGTGAATATGATATTCGTGAATATAATGAAAAAATTATAAAAGATACGCTAAGACAAACAAAATCAATAAACAAAGCAAAAACATATTTGAATAATAAACAAGAATGGATAAATTATATGAAGGATCAAAATGCAGTTAATATAACAAACCGGAGAGACATAAATGAAAACGCTACATTATTTTTCGAAAAACTGTTCACCTCGACTAAAATCAACACAGAAGAAGAAACAATAGAGAGAAATGATTTAATAGCGACAAAAACCCATATATTCAGCAAAGAAATTATCGAAAGGACCATAGACTATCTGAAGAGAGATAAATGCACTGGAAATGATGGAATATCAGCAGAAATGTTACTATACGGAAAAAACTCACTATCCAACATTCTTACAAACATATTTAACGAAATCGTTCAAACAAAACAAATCCCTGAACAATATACAATATACAAAAATAACACAGCACGAATAAAAACAGAGAATATAGAACGAAAATTTAACATAACAAGAGGACAGAGGAGTCAGACAAGGAGATCCACTTTCACCACCTCTATTTAATGCCGTCCTGGAAATCATTTTTCAAAAAATTAACTGGAAGAACTATAGATATGTGGGTAGGTCCTTAACAATTTAAGATTTGCAGACGATATAGTTCTTATTTCTACAAAATCTTCACATATTCAAGAAATGTTGACGGAACTCACTAGCTTGTGCAGAAATTATGGACTACAATAATAAACAAATCAAAAACTAAAGTCATGACAAATCACACTAAAGATGATATAACGGAGAAAAAATTGAGTACGTAGAAGATTATATATATTTGGGACAAATAAAATCATTCAAGGACCAAGAAAATAAAGAAATAAACAGACGCATCACGAACAGCTGGAGACAATTCTGGAGCCTGAAAGAAATCTTACAATTGGACCAAAGTGCTGACACAATGAAATATATCTTCGACTCTGCTATTCTGCCGATTGTAACTTATGGACTACAAACAATGAGCTTGACTACAAAAACACTTGACCAGCTAAGAATATGCCAAACCAAAATGTAAAGGAAAATTCTTAACGTAAGACCAAGAGAAAGGATAAGAAATGAAGATATCCGCAAAAGAACTGGAATCATAGACGTCATAAATAGAACAAGAAGACTGAAGTGGAGTTGGGCAGGACATTTATCTAGACTTCCGGATCAAAGATGGACAAAACTGACGACGAAATGGAGACCAGATAACAAGAGGCCAGCAGGACGACCTAATAAAAGATGGAGTGACGATTTATCCCGTATAAAAACAAATTGGTACAACGAAGCCAAAAATAGAGATATATGGGCAGCCTTGGGGGAGACTTATGCCAATAATCGACCGACATAATAAACTTTTTATTTTCACTTTATTTATTATATTTTATTTTATATATGTATGTAATGTTAGATGTAATTTTATGTTAAGTATCTTTAAAAAAAGATACTAAGCGTTTACGCTTAGCTAAGAGTTTGAGCTGCTAGAAACACCTTCATTTTCAGCTTAGCTTATGGAATTTCAAGTGAGCCCACTTGAGTTTGTTTCGCGGAACTAATCAACACAAGCTTACGTAAGCTTAACGATGTTGGAGTTGAGATAGTTTCTGTGACGCTAGATGGCCCATCTAAACATTTTGCAACCATGCGTTTACGCCAACCTGAACGTCGACGACTGCCATCCGTACTTCCCACATCCTTCTACACAGGTAAACATTTACGTAATTTTTGATCCTTGCCATAATCTTTAAATTAATGCGTAATTGTCCAGCGGAGTACAAGTAATTAAAGGATGGAGATGGCAATACAATTGAATGGGATTTATTGAGGAGCTAGTAAAGCTACGGGAAAATGAGGGTTTGAGAGCTGGAAACAAACTCAAGTAGGCTCACTTGAAATTCCATAAGCTAAGCTGAAAATGAAGGTGTTTCTAGCAGCTCAAACTCTTAGCAGTAGTGTGGCGGATTCCATTCAATTTTGCGACAAGATCCTAAAATTACAAGCATTCAGAGGAAGCGAAGCAACTTGTCGGTTTATACGGTGTGTTGATAGAATTTTTTATTTTCTAAATTCTAGAAATCCGTTTGGTAAGGGATATAAAGCACCATTAAGACGGAATAACGATTCGTTTTAGCGCCCCCAGGTACTAAGGGAAATTGAATATTTGGAAAAAGTTACCAATGCTGATGGCCTTTTGATGACTAAAACCAGGAGACAGGTTTCCTTCGTAGGTCTTATTTCGGCATGCATGTCAGTAATGCAAATTTTTGACAATTATGTTAAACGCGATAGGTCCCAACTGAATTATCTTCTGACCTACAAATTAAGTCAAGATCATTTGGAATTATTTTTTTGCGCGGTCAGAAGTTGCGGTGGTTGGTGCCCCAATCCTACTGCTGCACAATTCATTTCCGGGTACAAGAGACTTCTAATCCACCACGAAGTAAAATCTGCGAACGGAAATGTGACAGCAATGGATTCAACAAGCATACTTTCCGTATCATCTTCACGACCGGCTAAGGTTGACCTATACGCCATTTATGAACAAATGTCAAACGAAAGGGTTTCAGAAAAATATGATTTAAAAGACATTCAGCCATTCTCAGAATGCGATGCAATTTTTGTCGGAATTCCTGACAGTGTTGTTCCTCTACGCGTCGACTTTGATTGTCTACCTTTCTACGTAGACAATTGTGTCAACAATGTAGACAATGTCGACAATGTAGACAATGTAGACAAAGAAGTCGACAATGTAGACAATGAGGATATTTCATTCTAATCTGTCATTCTTGATTGTTCTTTCGCAAGGTTTATTTCTATTTAGAAAAGGTGCGTGTTTGACTTCAATTAAATATCGAAAAATTGAATTCTTTGATAGTAAAATTATGTCTGGTCGCCGCAAAAATAAAGCTTTTGATGAACTGGGTTTCCTTTTAATGAAATCCAACAACAAATATGTAGCATATTGCACAGTGTGCAATAAAAATTTACATAACACTGCAGAAAGCCGTCTGCGCAGCCACAGGTAAATATAGAAACGTATTAGATAAACCATAAAATCATATTATTTATTGACCATATGCTTTAACATTCAATTGGGAAAGGAATGCCTGCAAACCATCCCAATCAATCCGGTGATGTTTCTATGATTGTTTTTATTGATGACAGTGACCCAAGCTCGAGCTCCGGCATTCAAGACTCTGAGACGGTAGTAAAAAATTGTGTTTTTGTATAAAATTTATAACTCACAAATGTTAATTGTTAGATGTCTATCTCTCTTACAAACGATGTTGACAACAATAATGTTTATGTTTTAAATAGCTGTGTAAGTATTTTTATTTTACAAAAATCGATCAAAATGAATCTGGCGCATTCTCTGTAGGAAGCAGCTGACAAAACCGACCCATTGAACAGTTGTTCAACTCATGCTCCAACAACTCTTACCTATACTGATTCAAGCGAAATTCAATCACAAGTTGCGACTACAACAAGCTCATCATTTTCATTGAGTTCCAACAGTTGCAGTTCCTCATCATTGTCGTTGGGCCCACCCCCACCTGTAACAACTTTCAATAAGAACAAACAACGACCGAAACGTTGTCCAACCCCATCAAACTCTGTTTCTAAATTTATGGACCGATTAACGGAAAGAGAGGAAGACGAGTTGAATGAAGCTTTGGGTAAACTGGTTTTTGGATGCAACATTCCGTTAAGAATTGTTGATTCAATTCATTTTAAAAATTTTATAAAAAAAATTCGACCTGCGTATGCAGATAAGGTTCCAGGTCGAAAAAAACTTTCAACAACGCTTTTGGATCAGGCCTATGATAATTGTGTTTCTTCAATTAAGGCATCTATCAGTTCGGATTCTGTTTTGCTGATTGACGGCTGGAAGAATAGTTCCAGCAACAGCAAGACTGTCGTCTCAATGCTACATAATGCTGAAGCCGAACAAGCATTTCTTCAGGCCTGGGACCTATCTGGAGAATCAGAGACTGCAGAAAAGCTAACAAACATACTTTCAGAATCTGTAGATCTTGCAAAAGAAATTTACTCCACTCAAGTTTACGCTGTTGTATCTGACAACGCCAGCAATATGAAGAGAATGGGAAAAAATGCAGAGCATTTTGTATGGCATAGTACTTGTAGCAGCCATATTGGAAATCTTTTAGCCAAAGACTTAATCGACAAAAATATTAATGGCAAGGTTGCTTTGATTTTAAAAGAGTTCAAACAAGCAGATTTTGAAAAAATGGTAGTAAATCGTGGAGGCTCCAGAATTATACTGCCCTGTGAAACCAGATGGTGTTCATACCGAAATTCATATAAATGCTTGGTAAAAAATTATGATATAATGAAAATTGTAGCAGCAGAATCAACTACCAAAAAAATAAAGCAGAATGTAGCTTTGTTGATGTTTGATGAAAACTTTATTGATGATGTTAAGAGTTACATCGAGCTTCTTGATCCAGTCTGCACTTTAATAAACAGGTGTCAAGCGGTTGACTGTTCTGCTGGAGAAGCAGTTCATCTTTGGTTGAGTTTAAAACTCCCAGATAGATTTAAGGCGCAACACGAAACATCTTTGAAATCGCGCGTGGATATGGCTCTAAACAAATATGCTCTCTCAGCTTATTATTTACACCCTCATTTTGACAATGGGAAGCTGACGGTTAGTCAAAATAAAATCGTGTGCCAGTTTTTGTTTAAGCATCTGAATAGTGATGGAATTGAAGATTGGGACTCTTTTAATAGAAAAATCAACTTTTTTAAGATTCTTTATGAAAAAGATATTAAAAAACCAATTGTTTTTTGGAATATGGCCTCTATAAAACATCCAAATCTGGCAAATTTGGCAAAAAAACTTATTCTTATTCCAGCCTCTTCCGCTCTAATCGAAAGAGTTTTTTCAAGTTGGTCGTATGTTCATTCCATGTCGAGAAACCGCTTGACTTTTGAACGATCGAAGAAACTCCTTCATCTTTATTATTCACTGAGAATCGAGGATAATCAATATAATTGTTTTGATGAAGACGTCGAAGACGAAAATGAATGAGGCTTCTCATTGTATTTATGAAAAACATAAGCATTTACGTTTTTTTATTTTTTTTATTTTTGTTTAAATAAATACAAAATGCAGAGTGAAAGACTCAAATAATACAAATTTGTTTTGTTTATATGATTAAGAAGACAAAAAAAGCTGAATAAATTGAAATAAAATTGATTGTCTACATTGTCTACATTGACATGTAGACAATGATGAATTGTCTACGTTGAATTGTCTACACGTAGACAATAGTGTACATTTTTTGTCTACATGGAACAACACTGATTCCTGATACTCTTTCAAATTTCTCTAGATCTTGCGTTGGAAACATAAGTGGCTAGGTTGTCAAAAAAGTGGTAGACAAAAAAAAGCCAAGTGTGAAATGGGAGCAATGCCAACAAGCTCTGTTTCAAAAGTCGCAAAAATGGGCAGAAATCGAAGATAATGCATTAATGTCGGTTTTTCTTACTGTCATATAATTTATCTTCGAAATAGTATTTATAATTTTGGTAGCTTAACATTTTTCATTCTCTCCTTATCTTCCTTTTATTCTTTGTTCGGACAAAAATATGAATTAGTCACAGAAGATATTTTGTGTTACAAAATGTCAACTCTTCACTTACTGTACTGTAAGCACATTTTTTCATAGCATTCTTTTTAAACAATTAACTTTATGTAAAAACACTCATTATTTATATGTTATTCTTTCCATTTCATCATTTCTGTTTTTTAATACATTAACAATATTTATTCATGTCTTTATTTGGCTATGTATATCTTGAATACTATTATTCTTTTGTATGTTAAAATTGGATTGTTTTTTTAATATTCATTGTTATGTAGTTCGACTTCTTAACCTTTTTATGTATTTTACTAATATTTAAAATTGTTTTTTTCTTTTGTTTATGTATATATATTTTTATGACTTGTATATTTGTTATTTGTACTATGTGCTGTGCATATCCATTTTAATTTTTATTCTGGCTGTTGTTTTGTTTAGGTACTTACTTGGGCTTTGTGACAATATGTTATAATACCCTACACTTATAATACTATTTTTTAACAATATGCATTGTATGTAAAACTTGTTTTGTGATTTTTATATTTTATTTATTTCAATTTGGTATGGATTTTAATACATAAGTATGTAATTAATAACTTATTTTTAAGACTGGTTTTTACTTTTTCGATATATGTATGTACATAATATCATAGACTAAATAATAATAAAGACAGGACACTTCATAGAAAGA